>OZ038313.1:22228409-22345909 GCA_964035775.1 Osedax frankpressi
CTTAAAAATGAAAACTATAAAAAGCAATAACATTTTAGATTAATAAACATGCATATAGAAATACAATAACCTCTCCCTCCGCGAGTAGACCATCTTTCGCTATCATCGAAATGAGCGTCGCCTCCATATTTCGGGAAGAATGCGTGAGCTAACACTTTTCCTCTGCCGTCGAAAGGATACTTATCTCCGTGACGGTAGCGTCCGAACAGGATAATAATAGTAGCGTAACCGCGAGTCCTACGTACGAACTTCAATGGCGTGTAACGAGTCCAGTACTAATCAGAAGAGGAAGTGGTTAAACATTGGGGGTGTGGTAAATTGATTCACCCCATAAGAGTTTTGCAATTAAAGGTTCCGAAGTGAATATTAAGTATTGTTACATGTTTAAGAAAATGTAATGATGAAATAAGTGTAAGTTATTTTTATGATAATCGACAATTAATGCTTATGGTGATAGATTCTATTAAATCTACTAACCGAGAACGCCCTTCTAATAAGGTAATCCACGGCTCCCCTTGAGAGACGTCGAGTGTATCTTATCACCCTGTAAGATATGGTCTTACTCGCCCACCGACCTCCTGCGAAATTGGTAAATACTATGGCTATCACTTATATACATTTTTATATCAATATCTACAAAGATAAAGTATTATTAATTTATGATTTATTAGTACAATTATAGATCAAAAGGTTAAAATAAAAGTATTCCGATACATATCAAAATTTATATATTAAATTATTATGTATGATTTAAATGTGTATTTATATATATATATATATATATATATATATATATATATATATATATATTATAAAATGTTGCAGCCGGGTTTAAAGTCAATACATATGATTTAAAGTTATCTTATGATTTTTATCGTATGCTTTTTATTATTTTCTTAAATTTGTTGGCATATATAAACAACATTTGTTATATATTGAGATAATTAATTATTTAGGTAATAAATAGAATCTTTTTTATATTATATATTGATATATGTATATTCTACTCTTATTGAATGGCCTTTTTTCTTAATATTATATAATATTACTATAATTGTACGATTAAATATAATAATTATAAATACATATTGATTGATTTAAAACCTTATAAATTTGTTATATATTATCAATTAATAAATAATACCATACTCCAAGCTAGTATAAGTATATCAATTTTAATAATTCATTATTAATAAATATTATTCTTTTAGTAACGGGGAATCATAAACTGAGGACGATTTATTTATAATTGTATTGAAAATATACATAAATATGATTACCCATATTTAAATGTAATCGTTATTTAGGAATATATAATATTATAATTATATATATATATAATTCCAATAATGCTTTCTCGTTATTATTGTTGATAATAAAATCCCCCGATCATAAATAAACAATATATATATATATATATATATATATATATGTATTACAATACTAAAATAATATTAAACCTTTGAGTGTGTATCTTTTTGATCTTCCTGAACTTTCCGCTTCATCAGAAAGTCCACATCTCGGTGCTTGCATCACCTCTCTAGTTTCATCATTCATTATTCCTATTGTAGATATTATTATATACTAGTTATAATAATAATAAATTTAATAATAATAATTATTATTATTATTATTATTATAATTACAAACAAAATTATAAATAATATTATATCGTACATTAAATTGCAGATTTATATTAACCGGTGACTTTAAGACCCATCTGCAATTGGAAATGTTTTAATGCATTGCTAAGGATAGAGTTGACATCACCATGCACGGTTTCATCCATGAAAGCTGAAGTATCACTTGGTTTCAAATAGTTGAACTGCTCCAAGTAACCCTGCGAATATAACAATTGTATATATAGATATATATGATAATGTGTATATTCCGGTCCAATTACTAGCTAGTTAACTTATAGGTTGACAATATATATTATAATATAAATATTACGACAGACGTACGGAATAGAAGTAACAATATAAATAATAAATTAATGATTTATCATATATATATATTGGATATTATATTTAATATCCATATTCAATAATAACTAACCACAACGTCTAATGTTTCCATAGGTTTTGCTGAAACATATGCCATGAGCAAACAAGCGATGATAAAACCCTTCATGATATTTATTGGAGGACAAAATCTGACTGCAAATATCTTACGAGCAGCTTTATATTTATAGGAGAGAATTATATTTAAATTTTCTTTATCGCTCTCTTTCTCTATCTCTCTCTCTCTCTCTCTCTCTCTCTCTCTCTCTCTCTCTCTTTCTCTCTCTATCTCTATATTTCTCTCTCTCTCTCTAACTATATTTCTGTAACTCCATAAAGCTCTTTATCTTGCGCTATATATAGCTCAGTATGAATGATTTATGATTAATTATACGACTTCGCTTAATACTATTAAAAATTGTTATAATTTATGATTACACAATATTGAGCAATAACTTTTTAAGTCCTTTGTGAAATTGCATATTTATTTTCGTAATTTTGAACAAATTATATGATCAGCATTTTAGAAAGTATTTTTTAAATAAATATTTATAATTAAAATGAATTCTTCTTTGCAAAATGAATATACATCATAGATCATTTATATATATACATGTATATATATATATATATATATATATATATATATATATATATATATATATATATATACATATATATATATATATATATATATATATATTTAAAATATGTGGTACCTCATTATCATAGCGGTGAGAATTAAAGATAAAATTAATATAAAATCTATTAAGTTAAAAATAATTAAAAAGAGTACAAATAATAAAATTAGTATACTATTAGGCTAGAAGAAATGAGGAACTATTTGAAAATTACACTTAAGTACAGATCAAAGATTCCATAATAAATTTTATATTTATTGGATATCTGCAGAGTTTTTTTAATTGTATCATTAGTGATAGGCAATGATTTATGTGAACCTATAATGAACGTTAAAAATCTTCATATATTTGCTGAATTGACACTCCAAACAGCTTCTATGTTTCTAATATAATCAAATGGGATTTTAAGTTCAATGACTAACATGAAATCTACATTACCAATAATAGTAAAGGTAATAGATTTATAATGTTAGGTAAAATAACATAAACTATATTTTTATTAGAAAGATAAGTTCATAATATATCTTGGATATTATTCTATCTTAGTTTCATTAGTATAAATATGGCTTCGAAGTTATTCAAAATTAAATAATTATGTTGGGATGATATCCATACAATAACTATAGATCTTAAAAAGATTGAGTACATATTGTATAAGTAATGATCTAGATACTATTACTTTGTAAGGCATATATATAAACTTGCAAGGAATATTTCTCTTTTATTTTAGATTCTTATATAACTTAAAATTTAGATATATTTAAATTCAAGGGAGTAATCATATTTAAAAAGATGAAAATTGATTGTAACTTTTTAATGAATCTAGTAATTGATATTAAAAATTGTTATCGTATAAATTTTATTGAGATGTTATTATTGATGCAAATTTTAAAATGGTAAATCTTATATACTATAATATACTAATTTATTCCTAAAACTAATATAATATATTGAATACTAATATAAACATATTATTATTATTTATTATTTTATTTGATTTAATCATATATATATTATAACTTATAATACATATTTATGAATATTATAATAAACTTGTATATATATAATTTGTATTTTTGGAGGACTTTACAAGTCATTATTCAAGATACAGATACCTGTTATTCTGTCGAATATATTTGTCAGTTTTCAAAGCTATACATCAAATGTCAGCGCAGAGTCCATTTGATTTACAACACCAGGTGGTCTCAATATTAATATAAACTAATTCTGCTCATAAAGTATAATGACTAATGAATGGGAATTATATTTGGAATGTAATTTACAGTGTTTTTAAGATGAATTACCTAAGAACGACAACGGTATTAGTTGCATATTTCGATATTGCCGCGTTGACAAAAATTATATTTTAATTACTCACTTTAGTGAGTAATTAAAATGGATTAATTAATCCATTCGATATGAAAATTACTAAGTATTTTCTTTTAATTATCGTTCTTATAAATAAATTGATAAATCTAGGAATCGATGGATTGGTATACTGTATGGTTGATATACTGTTTACAATCAAGCTCACTCGTTGAGACTGATACTAGAAATGTTATTAATATATATTATATTTTAGTATATCAATGAGTTGCATTATATAACGGATATGCATGTATATATAAATGAATATGTATCTTTATACATATTTATTTTAAATTAAAAATTATATATTTTATCTCAATGAGTTAATATGTAAATGTATATATGTGCTTTACAAATTATTTTGGGTATCCCTAACCCTTTTTTTAGAATGTAATTATCATTTGACCAAAAACAAAGATATCCTATTACGTATGTAATATATATATATATATATATATATATATTAAGATTCTTATAATATATTTATTTTCGAGTTTGTCCATTTTGATATAGGCCTTTTAATTATATAGTAAAAAATTACTAGAATATTTTGCAATGCAATTGTATTCGTAAGAAATTCATATTTTCGATGAAAGTAAAATTACATTTCCTCGTAATATTCACAATAATAATTATGCATTATTGCGAATATTGTTACTAGAGATTTAATAAGTAGATATTGAAGGGTAGCTAATGCAATTTCAATGGTATCATTAATAATAAATACTCAAAATAATACATAATTCATCGATATCTCACGATTATACTTTATTATACATCTCAAACATAATTAATATATTGAAATTCATCACTAAAATTTATTTCAATATATAACATTAATGAATACGGTTTTTAAATAGTTTTATATTTAAAGAATTGTACTGAAAGAATATTAATCATTGATATGTATTGAAAATTATGCATGACAACTTTATATCTAAATATATTGTCATATATTTTTCAGTTCTCAGTCCATAAGCCAAGTATCAACGTCAAGTCTATTTGATATACAACGTCACATGGTATCAAAATTAATGTGAACAAGTTCAGCTCATAAAGTATATGAAATATAAAACTGGAATTCCAGTAGTGGTATAATTTATTTTCAGCGCATTTATGACTAATTATAACGGAATTAGCTGCATATAATTTAATAATTATTATTTGTATTTAAATTTAAATATATATATATATATATATATATATATATATATATATATATATAAATATATTAATTAATTATATTCACATTAACACAATTTAAAATAACAATTAATTAAAAATATAAATTATGAACAAAATTAACTTTTATAGGATGTTATCTTAATCTAATTTGAAATTCTATTTTATAAGCTATCTACTTATATGTACAAACACGAACGATGTTTAATAAATAAAACTGATTATATATGTAAACATTATTTGCAACTCCATACGAATGCACACCAGTACAAATTACGCATGACAGTATTATATAATATCCTAATTTATATAATATCATATTTATTTTGGTAATTAAGCATTTTAAATCATTTATTTATAAATGTATTGGATAAAATAAAAGTATGTCACATGAAATTATACTCGAATGAGTATAATTTCGACAGTAATCATAGATTTACCATTTACAAGTGTAAAAAGAAATCTATGACAGTAACCCTGTCAACAGTATGTTGCTCATCACTCGCGTATTATTGCTTGTATCCGACTTAAATAAACAAATAAGTGATACTTCATGTGATTTACTTGAATGATTTTGTCGCTACTGTTAAAATAATATTTCAATATTTCAATTAAATATTTTAATTATAATTTTATAATGTTCAAACTAAGTAAGTGTTATTATTGTTCAGCTATTAATTGTAATGGTTATTCTGATATAAGTGCATACCCATTTCACAAATTTCCATCAAACCAAGAAAGGTAAATTAACTTAATTAATATCATAAATAATTTTATGATAATTTAAATATTTAAAAATAAAATTTTTAATTATTTATAATTATATATTTAAAATTTTAATTTTTATATATAATAAATATAAATTTTAAATATAATGATTAACATGATATGCAAGTGTAAAAAGAATAACTTAGGTATTTCTCAAAAAAATATGTCTGATATTCCTAGATATCCTCAAAATATATATGCTGGCTATTAAATACAACAACATTAATTTTCTTTGAATTGTTTTCTTCTTTTGAATTTAGTCTTTAATAGAACCACATAACACACTTCTCTAATTTGCATAGTATACAACATTTTTAGCTGTCAATTTCACTCTTAATATCAATACAATCTAGAATACGTAAATATAAAACATAATATTTATGTTTTAAAAACTATTAATATTTTTTGTTGGTAAATTAAAATAAAATTATTAATTATTAATTACTACAATTGTATATATTATTAATTGGGTTAAATATCTAAACTATAAGAATATATATATATATATATATATATAATATTTTCTCGTCGCTGACTATAATTTTAACCAGTACAAATTTCGATAAATTTAATATTTACTATTTCTATTATTTACAAATCAACATTTTCAAAATATGCGTACATAAACATAGAAAATGAACATTTAAGTAGTATGTTATTACTTGCAATATATAATAACTTATGTTATTGTTATTGATACAATGAAATCCAAAATGTTCCCCTTATTTATGTTTAAAAGAATTAATATCAAGATAGCTTTTTAAAAGATTATATATTAATAGTAAATTAAATCAAATGTATAATTCATTTTATTATAATTTATAATTATAATAATTTAATGAATATATTTATTTTTTAAATTAACAAAATATAGCTCGTTTATTTATTTATAATCACTGTACTCGATAAAAATATCTTTAATAATTTACCATGTGATAACTATAGTTATCACACACTATATATAGTGTCAGTAGTATTTTGTACTTATTTTTCTGTTAAAGCAATGTTATATTTAACTATTTATTATATTTTATTATTATCATTACATTAACATATTATATATCAAATATGGTTATTTCTTCTAAAAGGAGTAACATTAATACAGAACATACATTTTCTCATAAATATATATTGTATAATATTTGCAGAATATTTATATAATTTTCTAATCTGTTATATATATGTATATGTTAATTCTATTTTACAAGTATAATAAATATTAATTATATTATAAATATATTTTTTATTTATATGAATACAGTTTTTTATTTGTATATTAATAAATAATGTACTACATTTCAATATGTAATAATTAACTTCCAAATCAATTTATACAAATTAAATGTTTATAAGAATTTCGTCAACACGTTAAATTAAATACAATTTTCATATATTATAAATAATATATTAATATTATAAAAGATGTTTATATTATGTCCAATATTATTAACTTTATGAGTATTATAATGCAGTATAAGTTTTACTTTATATAGTATATACATTATATAAGACAATTAAAATTATAAAAATTGTACTATAATTTAAAAAAATACATTATTATAGGTCAATATTATATATTTCATATTATTAAATATTATATAGATTCAATGAATGTAAATAGTATTTTGGTAGAGTGATTTTTCCATATTAAATATATGTAAATATCTTTTTATGCACTGTAAATATCTATCACATAAATTATAGCCTTTAATACTATCTACTATGATTCAATTCACTTGGAGTTTATAATATATTTAGCATATAGTATTTAACTATCTCATAAAATGTTCAATATACCTGCAGATATATATATATATATATATATATATATATATATCATTACTAAATCTAGTATTTCATTAGTAAATATTTTGTTCCCGTTTTAACTTTAATTTACAATAACTTGTATTATTAAATTATATTATAATTATTTATTTGAATAACAATGAAAGTAATATATTGCTTAATAAGGTTAATCGTATTTTGCTTTATTATGATAAAGTAGACAATGAATACATATATATATATATATATATATATATATATTTCAAAGAGGTGTCATTTTATCCTTTCGCAACCGTGGTGTTGAGTGATATTCCTCAATTAAGGTATAATGTTTTATTTCCAAGATCACGTTACATTATTTCTTTCCTGTTATATTATTTTAGAAAAAATTATTATGGTTATTAATTATAAAATAACATTACGCTAAACGAATATATAAGATACTGTATGAGATAATTAATATAGAATATATTTATTTTTCCTAAAATAATAATAGCAATCGAAGTAAATATAATCCAGTCATCCTCAATTATGGCTTATATATTCGTATAAAAATACACACACACACTCACACACATATATATATATATATATATATATATATATATATATTTATAACTGGGACTTGTCTCTGATAAAAATATAATTAATAGTTTAGCTGTTTGTTTATATTTTTTATATTTATATTATGTAAGTAAGGTATTAGTCATTCTATTTTTCTGGATACTATTAAAATAGCAGTTATTAAGTTATTATACAAATGTAAGAACAATAAAATATATGAAAATTAATTTATTATCGATTTACCTTTTTCATTTATAATAACAAAATATTAAATAATGAACATATCGGATTTGAAAAATCAAATACAATACTTTCATATTTGAATCCTCAATATTATTTACAATCAATAATTATTCCAATTTTAAAACTATGAGAGTATTTTAAGACTTAAAAACTAATATTTAATTCCATTAACTAAAGAATATTTTACATAATATTTAGTATATATAAAATTTATATATGTCTATTCATAACTACCTGTATAACAGAAAAGTTAAGACGAGATTAGGAAATGTAGTTGATATATAAGATTTAGAGTTCCTTTTGAATAGGTATTTGGGACAATTATTATTTGTTTTATTTATAAATGATTTTATTAATGTATTTGATGAAGAATCTTATATGAATATACATTTACATGCGATACTGCGATATCTATATGTGATAACTGAAATGAGGAATTACACTTATTCATTAAATTAACTATACGTACATTATTCTAATAGTTTAATAGTAATTAATTAAAATAAAATATAGAAAAAACCAAAATGTTTCCATATTTGAATACATTCTAGACAATATATAGATAGAAAATAAGTACATTGATATTGTAAATAATTATACATTTTGATTGATAACCCTGGATAAAAAACGTAAATATAATTAACATAATAACTTAATATGCATTAAGTTATCCAAAATAATGTCTCTTTTTAAAGATCTCTACTTTTTGGTAAAGGAAATCTTATTTTATTATAAATTTCATTTATGTGATCAATTTTATCAAATACTACATAGAAAAATAACTTAAGTATGGAATAAGACAATTATTTGTTATTCAGAAAAAGGTATTATATATAAACATGTATACACTGTGATCAGCTACTTATACGTTTACGTATACGTTTATTCTACGTATACGTTTATTACAAACTAATTAAAAATAATAACATTTTATATAGTAATATAGTAATAACTCAAATATTTTGTTTATTTGTAATACTATTAATAATTAATAATTAATATTAATAACAATTACATGACCAATTCTATTTAGAATTGTAATCTTTACAAAAACAAAAGTAAGTTTATTTTACCATTAATAAAATCCGCTATTTTTCTAAACACAATATTTTGAATGGTCATGTATATTATATTATATTATATAATACAATTATTTTCAAAGATATTTTAATATCTAAATCAAACTATAATATATAAAAATAAATATTAAAACAATTATTTTTTAAAATTATTAATTTGTTATATTCTAAATTATATTTATTCAATTTTATATTCGTTAGTGTAGTTATTTTTTGGTTTTCATTATTTACAGTTTTTTTTAATTTGAAAATTGTAATTGTTTATATGTTAATTTTAATTATTTAATCAGATTATATCTATACAAGTTGAAGGTCATTAGTTTCGTTGATTTTCTTACAGTTCTAGTATATTTTAATTATTTCTATGTTAATATTAACTTTTAAATATGAAAATATTTATACAATATTAAATTCGTTAGATTTATACATTAGTTTTTATAATCGTTTTTATGTTATTTACATTATTTATAATGAAACTATACATGAATATGTTTGGAGGTTTTGACCTAATAAATCTTTTAAATTATCTTTCATTGATCTGCATGATGTAATATTATCAATATATTAGCATGATATCATATCCTCACATACTTCATACAGACTAACCATACAGTCTCCTGATGCCGTTGATATCGTCTCTATTTAAATTGAATCTAGACATGTAGTGGTAGCTGGGATACATAACGGCTTTCCTCACTCTGGAATGGCCCAACCCCAGAGAATGACCGAATTCATGGGTTGCAACTTGCATGAAGTTAATCTTTCCTGTGATGAATCATATATTATATTAAAATTTAGGCAATGGATAAAGAAACAGGTAGATAATGTGATAATTAGCGAGACATTTATATATATATATATATATATATAGAGAGAGAGAGAGAGAGAGAGAGAGAGAGAGAGAGAGAGAGAGAGAAAGAGAGAGAGAGATAGTTGATCCTTAAAAATGAAAACTATAAAAAGCAACAACATTTTAGATTAATAAAAATGCATATAGAAATACAATAACCTCTTCCTCCGCGAGTAGACCATCTTTCGCTATCATCGAAATGAGCGTCGCCTCCATATTTCGGGAAGAATGCGTGAGCTAACACTTTTCCTCTGCCGTCGAAAGGATACTTATCTCCGTGACGGTAGCGTCCGAACAGGATAATAATAGTAGCGTAACCGCGAGTCCTACGTACGAACTTCAATGGCGTGTAACGAGTCCAGTACTAATCAGAAGAGGAAGTGGTTAAACATTGGGGATGTGGTAAATTGATTCACCCGTTAAGAGTTTTGCAATTAAAGGTTCCGAAGTGAATATTAAGTATTGTTACGTGTTTAAGAAAATGTAATGATGAAATAAGTGTAAGATATTTTTATGATAATCGACAATTAATGCTTATGGTGATAGATTCTATTAAATCTACTAACCGAGAACGCCCTTCTAATAAGGTAGTCCACGGTTCCCCTTGAGAGACGTCGAGTGTATCTTATCACCCTGTAAGATATGGTCTTACTCGCCCACCGACCTCCTGCGAAATTGGTAAATACTATGGCTATCACTTATATACATTTTTATATCTATATCTACAAAGATAAAGTATTATTAATTTATGATTTATTAGTACAATTATAGATCAAAAGGTTAAAATAAAAGTATTCCGATACATATCAAAATTTATATATTAAATTATTATGTATGATTTAAATGTGTATATTTATATATATATATATATATATATATATATATATATATATATTATAAAATGTTGCAGCCGGGTTTAAAGTCAATACATATGATTTAAAGTTACCTTATGATTTTTATCGTATGCTTTTTATTATTTTCTTTAATATGATTATCATAACGATAATATAAATTTGTTGGCATATATAAACAACATTTGTTATATATTGAGATAATTAATTATTTAGGTAATAAATAGAATCTTTTTTATATTATATATTGATATATGTATATTCTACTCTTATTGAATTGCTTTTTTCTTAATATTATATAATATTACTATAATTGTACGCTTAAATATAATAATTATAAATACATATTGATTGATTTAAAACTTTATAAATTTGTTATATATTATCAATTAATAAATAATACCATACTCCAAGCTAGTATACGTATATCAATTTTAATAATTCATTATTAATAAATATTATTCTTTTAGTAACGGGGAATCATAAACTGACGACGATTTATTTATAATTGTATTGAAAATATGCATAAATATGGTTACCCATATTTAAATGTAATCGTTAGGAATATATAATATTATAATTATATATATTTAATTCCAATAATGCTTTCTCGTTATTATTGTTGATAATAAAATTCCCCGATCATAAATAAACAATATATATATATTTATATATATATATATATATATATTTATATATATATATATATATGTGTATTAATATATATATATATATATATATATATATATATATATATATGTATTACAATACTAAAATAATATTAAACCTTTGAGTGTGTATCTTTTTGATCTTCCTGAACTTTCCGCTTCATCAGAAAGTCCACATCTCGGTGCTTGCATCACCTCTCTAGTTTCATCATTCATTATTCCTATTATAGACATTATTATATACTAGTTATAATAATAATAAATTTAATAATAATAATAATAATTATTATTATTATTATTATTATTATTATAATTATTATAATTACAAATAAAATTATAAATAATATTATATCGTACATTAAATTGCAGATTTATATTAACCGGTGACTTTAAGACCCATCTGCAATTGGAAATGTTTTAATGCATTGCTAAGGATAGAGTTGACATCACCATGCACGGTTTCATCCATGAAAGCTGAAGTATCACTTGGTTTCAAATAATTGAACTGCTCCAAGTAATCCTACGAATATAACAATTGTATATATAGATATCATATTTGATAATGTGTATATTCCGGTCCAATTACTAGCTAGTTAACTTATAGGTTGACAATATATATTATAATATAAATATTACGACAGACGTACGGAATAGAAGTAACAATAAAAATAATAAATTAATGATTTACAATTTATCATATATATATTGGATATTATATTTAATATCCATATTCAATAATAACTAACCACAACGTCCAATGTTTCCATAGGTTTTGCTGAAACATATGCCATGAGCAAACAAGCGATGATAAAACCCTTCATGATATTTATTGGAGGACAAAATCTGACTGCAAATATCTTACGAGCAGCTTCATATTTATAGGAGAGAATTATATTTAAATTTTCTTTATTGCTCTCTTTCTCTCTCTCTCTCTCTAACTCTCTTTCTGTAACTCCATAAAGCTCTTCATCTTACGCTATATATAGCTCAGTATGAATGATTTATTATTAATTTTACAATTTCGCTTATTACTTAATTAAAAATTTTTATAATTTATGATTACACAATATTGAGCAAGTCCTTTTCGAAATTGCATATTTATTTTCGTAATTTGAACAAATTATATGATCAGCATTTTAGAAAGTATTTTTTAAATAAATATTTATAATTAAAATGAATTCTGCTTTGCAAAGTGAATATACATCATAGATCATTTATTTATATACATATATATATATATATATATATATATATATATATATTTAAAAGATGTGGTACCTCATTATCATACGGTGATAATTAAATATAAAATCTATTAAGTTAAAAATAATTAAAAAGAGTACAAATAATAAAATTTGTATACTATTAGGCTAGAAGAAATGGGAAACTATTTGAAAAATTACACTTAAGTACAGATCAAAGATTCCATAATAAATGTAGTCCATTATTTATTGGATATCTGCAGAGTTTTATTAACTGTATCATTAGTGATAGGCAATGATTTTAATGAACCTAAAAATCTTCATATATTTGCTGAATTGACACTCCAAACAGCTTCTATATTTCTAATATAATCAAATGGGATTTTAACACCAATGACCAACATGAAATCTACATTACCAATAATGGTAATAGGTAATAGATTTATAATGTTAGGTAAAATAACATAAACTATATTTTTATTAGAAAGATAAGTTCATAATATATCTTGGATATTATTCTATCTTAGTTTCATTAGTATAAATATGGCTCCGCAGTTATTAAAAATTAAATACTTATGTTGGGATGCTACCCATACAATAACTATAGATCTTAAAAAGATTGAGTACATATTGTATAAGTAATGATCTAGATACTATTACTTTATATTTTATTTGATTTAATCTTATATATATTATAACTTATAATACATATTTATGAATATTATAATAAACTTGTATATATATAATTTGTATTTTAGGAGGACTTTACAAGTCATTATTCAAGATACAGATACCTGTTATTCTGTCGAATATATTTGTCAGTTTTCAAAGCTATACATCAAATGTCAGCGCAGAGTCCATTTGATTTACAACACCAGGTGGTCTCAATATTAATATAAACTAATTCTGCTCATAAAGTATAATGACTAATGAATGGGAATTATATTTGGGATGTAATTTACAGTGTTTTTAAGATGAATTACCTAAGAACGACAACGGTATTAGTTGCATATTTCGATATTGCCGTGTAGAAAAAAAATTATAATTTTAATAACTCACTTAATCCATTCTATATGAAAATTACTAAGTATTTTCTTTTAATTCTTATAAATAAATTGATAAATCTAGGGATCAAGGGATTGGTAGATTGTCATTTAAATCAGGCAAATGATATTTGTATAAAATTAATATATTTTGTACCATAACTAATATCTATCAGTGATACTGGTTTAACTGATATATATACATATATATATATATATATATATATATATATATATATATATGTTACTGGTATTAGAGTCTCTTGTTTTGATGAGTTTATAACTCTAACATCATACACATTTAGCCGTACAGATATCCGCATAGATGTATCCGACCACACAATATTATAATGTTTACCATGGTATCTGGATACGTCCCGTAAAGCTATTAAGAGTATTAGCCAAGAATATGTTAAAAAATTGTTAAT
Organism: Osedax frankpressi; assembly: GCA_964035775.1. Taxonomy (NCBI): domain Eukaryota; kingdom Metazoa; phylum Annelida; class Polychaeta; order Sabellida; family Siboglinidae; genus Osedax; species Osedax frankpressi. The sequence goes on from OZ038313.1 coordinate 22,243,085, forward strand.
TAAATGGTTGATATACTGTTTACAATCAAGCTCACTCGTTGAGACTGATACTAGAAATGTTATTAATATATATTATATTTTAGTATATCAATGAGTTGCATTATATAACGGATATGCATGTATATATAAATGAATATGTATACAAATGAATACATATTTATTTTAAATTAAAAATTATATATTTTATCTCAATGAGTTAATATGTAAATGTATATATGTGCTTTACAAATTATTTTGGATATCCCTAACCCTTCTTTTAGAATGTAATTATCATTTGACCAAGAACAAAGATATCCTATTACGTATGTAATATATATATATATATATATATATATATATATATTGAGATTATTATAATATATTTAATTTTCGAGTTTGTCCATTTTGATATAGGGATTTTAATTATAAAGTTACCTTTTAATTATAAAGTAAAAAATTACACGAATATTTTGCAATGAAATTGTATTAGTAAGAAAATCATATTTTCGATAAAAATAAAATTACATTTCCTCGTAATATTCACAATAATAATTATGCATTATTGTGAATATTGTTACTCGATATTTAATAAGTAGATATTGAAGGGTAGCTAATGCAATTTCAATGGTATCATTAATAATAAATACTCAAAATAATACATAATTCATCGATATCTCACGGTTATACTTTATTATACAACTTAAACATAATTAATATATTGAAATTCATCACTCAAATTTATCTCAATATATAACATTAATGAATACGGTTTTTAAATAGTTTTATATTTAAAGAATTGTACTGAAAGAATATTAATCATTGATATGTATTGAAAATTATGCATGACAACTTTATATCTAAATATATTGTCATATATTTTTCAGTTCTCAGTCCATAAGCCAAGTATCAACGTCAAGTCTATTTGATATACAACGCCACATGGTATCAAAATTAATGTGAACAAGTTCAGCTCATAAAGTATATGAACTATAAAACTGGAATTCCAGTGGTGGTATAATTTACTTTCAGTGCATTTATGTCTAATTATAACGGAATTATCTGCATATAATTTAATAATTATTATTTATATTTATATTTAAATAATTATTTTAAAACAAGTATGACTATAATTCATATATATACATAGAATTAATAATTATCAATTAAGATAAATAAACAACTCGAGAAATATCAAATACTATAGTATATATATATATATATATATATATATATATATATATATATATTAATTAATTAATTACATTCACATTAACACAATTTTAAAATAACAATCAATTAAAAATATAAATTATAAACAAAATTAACTTTTATAGGATGTTATCTTAATCTAATTTGAAATTCTATTTTATAAGCTATCTACTTATATGTACAAACACGAACGATGTTTAATAAATAAAACTGATTATATATGTAAACTTTATTTGCAACTCCATACAAATGCACATCAGTACAAATTGCGCATGACAGTAGTATATGTGAAATCTACACATTTAATATTTATTATATCATTAATAGATTATATATCATATAATATAAAAGCTAAATAAAAAGTAATACATTAAATATAAATAAATAAATACCAAATCTATAAATAATTCTATAATATTAATTATAACATTCATTATTGATATTAGATATTTTATTCAAATATATAATAACATATATATTAATATATTGATAATATTTAGATAATAATTTTAAAAAAAATTAATATTAAAATTAATTATAACATTATATACATTTTTAAACTATACAAATTATATCGTTAATTTTTTTGAATACAAATAAAGAATGTAATAACATATTATCTTATTCGTATTAATGCAAATTATTTGACGACATGTGATTGATATGGTAAATTTAATATTATATACTACCATGAAGTTACTAATTACCTACAAATTAAACCAGCTAGTTGATACGTATGAAAGAAAGGTAAATTATTATATATATAGTAATATTTTAGAATTAATCATAATCTGTAAATAATGTATTATCTATCATTCTACATTATTGTTATTAAACATTATTAATAACTTATTATGATGTCAATCAGATTAATATTCACATTACAATAATAAAAAATAAAATTATAATTTAAAAATGATAATTAACAAATTAAATTGTTTAAATAGCATATATGATCAATAATATCGATTATCTGTCATATATGATATTTAATATCAACGTACCGTGTGTACAGTGTACTTATATATACTCTAGTGTATAGGGTGTTTTGATAATATATAATATAACATATTTTAATAATATTTTAAATCTGCAATCTTTACTATTTTAATGTTTCATCGAAATTGCGTCCGAGATGCCTAGAAGAATACCGCCAGTAAATGTAATATATATTAATGTAAATATAATATTGTTACTTTTTATACACTATCAGTTATACTCATAAGAGTAATTATATGGTGTATTTATAAAGAATTAATTATTAAAAAAATAATAATAAATTTCATTTACTTAATTTAAGTTAATTCAAATTATTATTATAATTTATTGTAATTGTTTATGTTAAAGTTTTATATATAATACTCTAAATATTTGAATCTAATCTAGACACGCCCATAATACCTTTTCAATGATATCAAATGGACTTCGACTTAATATGAAAATTCTGTATGAACAAGGTAATGTTATCGGCTTTGCCACTAGTATTTCGTATAAAAATGCTGTAGTTATGTTTATCGGTCGTAGTAAAAGTTTGGAGTAGTAGTAAATGTTTGGAGTAGTAGTAAAAGTTTGGAGTAGTAGTAAAAGTTTGGAGTAGTAGTAAAAGTTTGGAGTAGTAGTAAACGTTTGGAGTAATAGTAAATGGATAATATGTTAATTAAGAGGTCATTGTGATGGTTTTGGAGAATTTTAATATCATCTTACGTGTAGTGTTTGATGATTATAATGAAATATAAAAAATATAATAACTATTGTAGGATATTGATAATGAACAGAATATGGTCGAGATAATCGTTATATGTAAATACTCATTGAGATATAGTCGTACATAACTATAGACCTGCAAAATTATGTAGTTACTATGTAACTCACGATTGTATACATTTATGTATATATAAATACTCACATTAATAGTTAAGGATATATTAATTTTAGTAAAAGAATACTCAAAAACTTTAAAATTATGAATTAATAACATACGATATGATAATTTAAATTTTGATGTGGCTTTTATGTGCCACATCAATATTTAAATTATATAGTTTAAATTTTAATTATTATATATAATAAATAAAAAATTTAAATATCATTACATGCATATACACTGTACAGTGTAAAATATACAGTGTACAGTGTTAAATACAACAATATTAGTTGTCTTAGAATTATTTTATTTTTTGGAATTCAGTCTTTTAAAAAACCAAATAAAACAATTTTCTAATTTGCATAGTAAACAACATTTTTACCTCTGGAAGATTTAATAATTATCAAATTGAATTAAAACGTGAGAATCGGAAGGAATTAACATTTTAGTTGTTGCTTACAATTTTATTTTTGATTAAAACATAGTAATGTCTAAAATAGTAGTGTCAATTAAGAAGTGTATTTAGCTTATTAAGATATAGTAGCAATTTTAAATTGGAACATTTATACTTTATTTATGTATTTATTATCAATATAATTAATATAAATTACTGAGAAATTGGTATGTGTTCCCTATGTATATAATTAGAAGCGTCGTATAAATATTAATATATTTTATATAATTCTAACATTTAAAAAATTTCTTTGTATATATAACATACGGATAGTTCAATTATTTAGCGGAATATAGATAATAAAATAAAATATATTTCAAATATTGTTAGTTATACCAAATAAAATAAATAATAACTGTCAATTACACTCTTAAAATCTAATCAATCAAGAATTGTAAATATTATGTTTTAAAAACTATAAATATTTTTTTCTTAATCAAAAATATTTGAATATAATATGTATAGTTATATATAAATTTATTCGCTGGCATAATTGTTAATGTGAAGACTTCCAAGTTGTATACTGTACACTGTACAGTGTACACTTTACAGTAAGGGTGATCTTATATGACTTTTTTTGCGCAATTTATTTGGGAAATGTAATACATAAAATATATACCTTTATAAACACGGTGTTAAATTATTTTTTAATTTGGTATATTTAATTTAAATATACCATAAAACGTCTATGGAAATTAACATAGAGATTTCAAACTTATAATCAATATTATTTTATGAATCACTTCTAGATATTACATTTATAAAATGAATAGCAATTAAAAAAAATTATAAAATATGTTATATAATTTACCAGGAAATATATAACTTTTCAGGAAATTCCTGACAGTTCTAGAAAATTTTAATATTTATTTTTTATCAATTGATATATATGTATATTTTAAATATAATTAAATAATTATTTATTATTAAAAATGTTCAATAATAAGAATATATTGTTTTTACTTGAAATGTATATAAAAATATCGACAATATTGAACATAATAAAATTGCTAGAAATAATTTTTTTTATCGTATACTTACATTATATATAATATATTAGAAAAGTTGAAAACAAATAATTAAAAATTAGAATTTACATGGTCTATTAAAAATGCAACATTATTTTTAAAATATGTAATTTTAACAATTTAAAATTCTTTTTATTATTATTAACATTTATTAAGTCTATATTATTATATATAGTAATGATTAGTATACTTTTTATAAAATTGTATGACAAATTACAAAGGAATGCTTATAAAATATGATTATATATATATCAAAATAATTATAAATTTAAGAATATATACAAATTAAATTGAAATAATAATTAATTTAGTTATTTGATAGAATGAAAAAGAATAACAATTAAAATAAATTCATACATTTATTAAGACAGAAATAAAGACGTTGATTAAAAAAATATGAATTACCCATAAAAGTTTTGTTTTGATGAAAATCTACCCATTAATTTCCTTTCTAAAAGTGTCACATGTATATGTATAGCTCTTTCTTCTGGAGATGAAATTACCGACGATATCTGCAAAGCTAATCGTACATGTCTTTCAAGTGATTGAGTATGAGAAGGATATTTGTCGAAAGTAAATATGGGTACATTTTCCACAGTGATATTAGTTAAAAAGGATGTTTTAATATTTTTTGTTAATATAGGTTGTAGCCATGTATCACTAATTAAATTATAATATTCAGTCGCTGTAAAATTTAGAATTGGTTTCTCAAATATTCTAACACCTACCTCTTGAGTATCTCTACAGGTTAATATAATACGGCTTTTACCCTCAACTCAGCACGTAGATCAGTCAGCATTGCGCAAAGCATATTTTCACTATGTAATGAATAGCTATTAAATTGAATAGTTTTCAAGAATTCGGTAGTTATTCTAATATCTTTAATTGTATTCACTTTTTGGATCATTTGAAATATGTGCCGAGGTGAATTATAAATTTTTGGTTTTGCTTTCACTGTAAACCAAAACCAGGCATAAACATTTTTAATATAATTAGTTAATAATTTCATATCATCAGTAGGTTGATTTTGAGAAACATAAACTCGTAAAATACAATTTCCAGTAGTAAGCTACCTAGCATAACCAATTTTACCAGGTGAGCGATTTGCCAGACTGTCTGTTAAAATACCAGTGGAAATAGCTAGTATAATATCCCGCAAATATGCCTGATCGCTGCTTAGATCATTGTTGTTAATTAGATTTAAACGGAATTCTTATTGGTATAATCGGAAAAGATACAGGTAGCAAAGTAATAGAATTCTTCAGCATCTTTCTGATTGGTCCACTATGAATATCAAGGCCTTTGGTTATCCCATCAATTACCGCGAAAACCTTTTTCCTCAGTAGCTCATTCGGATGTAAAACACAAATCTAGTTAAGAAAATTCAATTTATTAAAATTTATTAAAATATTTAAAATACTAGTATAAAAAAATGTACTAACATTCCAATAACATTTTTTTTCAATTTTTCTTTTCAAACATGAAATTTTCCCTGTTTTATGTCCTATGTTTGTGTTCGTATCGTCAGCACCAATCACATTTAAACAGTTTAAATTTTTACTGATGCTATTAACTATAGCATTATATATATATATTCTGCTGTATGGTCCAAAGATACAGCATTACACATATATTCACTGCCTGGTTCATTTATGATGGTAATATGTTCTTCGTCCAGCTTTTTTCCATTAGATTGCAAAGCGGAATCTATTTTTCCATCAAAATATATTTACTTTTTCAGGAATATTTTCTGAGCAGCATCTTTTGCGTTGTCGTCGTACAACATTTCTATCGATAATTCTATCACGGTTACTACTTGTAATTATACCCAGATCAAGTAACAATGAGGATATAATTGCAGCGAGGGGAATATCAGGAATTGAATAACGTTCAGCCATTTTCATAGTATTTTCATATGGATGCGAATACCTATAGCATTATATATCATATATGAGAACACACTTTAATAATTAAATATTATAATATAATAAATTTTGCGGTAGCTTTATCAAAGATACTACTAAGAAAATATATCTCATACACATATAAATATTGGGAGTGTAGATATTTTTCTTTTGTGTATAGTTTTACTTTGATTTAAATATAACATTCTATTTAATAATATTTCATAGTCACTTTCATAGTCATCAGTTTGTATTCCAGGAGAACTCTGTGAACACGGATCACTCACGGAAGATTCCAATTCACTAAGAAATATTAATTATAACTAAATAATTATAAGTTGTTAATAATTAATGTTAGCAAAGGAAACCAATGTAAATGTATTATCTTATCTCTTGAACATTATATATAGGTTTTAATATAAAAAGTAAAATATAAACATGTAATTTATTAATATGTAAATTAAAAGTAAACCTTATTAAGTAATGATGATAAACAAATGTGGATATAATTAATGTTGATACATATCAATATTATTAAAAATAAAATATTTAATTAATTTAATTATATAAATAAATAATTTCATAATAAACATTAATGTTATTTACATATCATATAATTTATAATATAGTTTTATATAAAATACTACTTTATAATTTGTAATACTAACGAAATGTTCTGTGGCATAAATGATGCCTGCATTCTCACCCTTGCTCTGGATAGACGTAGATGGTGATTTGGTTTGAATACACATCGAACGTGTAGAACGGTCCTTTAAGAATGAAACTTCTGATGCAAGAACTCTCTTCTCCCGTGGATAGGTACAAGAAGGACCTTTGCACTTACATGAACAAATATCAAATAATTTGTCATTCTTAGCGATATGTTTTTGCCAATATTCTTCGTATTTTGGAGATTTATGAATTTTCTTAATAAAATTACTTCATCTAAATAACGAGTAAGTTTTTTCAAAGCTGAATTCTCCGCATATATTAGAAGTGAAGATTGTTTCAAAATTTCTATCAGCCGATCAAAAGTTTCTTTTTTTGCGATTGCATAATTCGCAACAAAAACGAATAAAAAATTTCGATAAACATCGATAAACAAACGTAGGTAATCACTTAAAAGACATAGACTGCGGTGTAAAATATTCAGTTCTACGTCTCTTAGGGTGTCTAGACATGGTATTTGTAGTAAATAAAAAATAAAATTCAAAATTTAAATATAAACAATAACAAAACTATACGCATGCGCATTATAGAAAAGCTACGAAATATTTTTCACAAATTAAAATTTTCAAACGGTCAGCGCTTGACCGATTAAAAAATAAAATTCCTTTAAAATTAGGATCTTATTACTTATATTTAAAAAAATATGTGTGCCGGACAGAATCCCAGGAAAACGACCATCCTTACTGTATCGAATATTATGTACTATATACATAATATTCGATAATATAGCATTATTAAAAATTAGTCTCAAATTAATGATTGGTAATTAATTAAACGTCTCTTGTTAATCAGAAAATCTCAAATCAAAGCTAATTTGAACAAATTGTTTACTCATTTATCGCATTTATCTACAATACTATAGATGTCTAGTTTTTAGTAATACTAAACGTATTTATCTCGAATGTATATAACTTTATATTCTGTTAGAGTTGGAAGGGATATCATTGAAAGCCACCTTAGTTAGAAGTTTGTTTTATTTCTATGTATACATTTTTTTCTATTTACATCGTTATTTCGTAGTATGATAGAAGAAACTTGCATGATGCAGTACATACATTGGAATATGTATATAAATATACTTATAAAATAATTATTTACAATCACTCCCCTTCTAATATATTTATCTGAGGAATAAATATATCAAAGATATTTTAAATATTGAATCATTGAAATATATTCCAAATATTATTGAGCCATAGTAGAAAAATATGTCGAAAATATATTTTAAATATTGAAATTGTGAAATATGATAATTTTGTTATCAATATAATTCTCATAAATTGTTGAAATATTCAGAATTCTTACGTATGTTTTTTATTCTCATTGAAATGATCTATTCGGTAAATAGATTATTCCTTAAATGCATAGGCTATTTAGTATAATTCGCATTTTACTTTTATGGCTAATTAAAGATTTAAAATTTTTATGTCGTTTCTAAAATTAAATGTGCATCATAGTAAATAACTCCTAAATTCTCAGAAAATTTACTAATCCTGAATGTATATGCATTCTATATTGTAAATATTATATATTTAAAAAAGCTGTTTAAATATATATATAAATATAACTATATCAGCGATTCCATTAGACTTTTCATTTACTCTTATTATAACTATACTCGCAAAGTAAAATATCCTAGTATTTATACAGTAACTATAACATGATATTTATTTATTTTCAAGCCTAGTTGAATAAGAATAGAATATCGGGACAAATATGTATTATTAATTTGGGTAGAATAATTTATAGAATAATATAGTATGCCGTACGGAGTACGATATATTACAACAAGATCATTTATAATATGCAGTCAAACTTTAGTTTCATATATTAAATATATATATTTCTATATATATATATATAGAAATCATGATGATGATGATGATGATGATGATGATGATGATGATGATGATGATGATGATGATGATGATGATGATGATGATGATGATGATGATGATGATGATGATGATGATGATGATGATGATGATGATGATGATGATGATGATGATGATGATGATGATGATGATGATGATGATGATGATGATGATGATGATGATGATGATGATGATGATGATGATGATGATGATGATGATGATGATGATGATGATGATGATGATGATGATGATGATGATGATGATGATGATGATGATGATGATGATGATGATGATGATGATGATGATGATGATGATGATGATGATGATGATGATGATGATGATGATGATGATGATGATGATGATGATGATGATGATGATGATGATGATGATGATGATGATGATGATGATGATGATGATGATGATGATGATGATGATGATGATGATGATGATGATGATGATGATGATGATGATGATGATGATGATGATGATGATGATGATGATGATGATGATGATGATGATGATGATGATGATGATGATGATGATGATGATGATGATGATGATGATGATGATGATGATGATGATGATGATGATGATGATGATGATGATGATGATGATGATGATGATGATGATGATGATGATGATGATGATGATGATGATGATGATGATGATGATGATGATGATGATGATGATGATGATGATGATGATGATGATGATGATGATGATGATGATGATGATGATGATGATGATGATGATGATGATGATGATGATGATGATGATGATGATGATGATGATGATGATGATGATGATGATGATGATGATGATGATGATGATGATGATGATGATGATGATGATGATGATGATGATGATGATGATGATGATGATGATGATGATGATGATGATGATGATGATGATGATGATGATGATGATAATAATAATAATAATAATAATAATAATAATAATAATAATAATAATAATAATAATAATAATAATAATAATTATTATTATTATTATTATTATTATATCATAGATTTTGCTGAAACTTATATCATGATCAAACAAGCGACGATGAAACCCTTCATGATATTTATTGGAGGACAATATCTGAGTGTAAATATCTGACTAGCGGCTTTATATTTATAGGAGAGAGTTATATTTATTAATGTGATTTATGAATTTGTATTTCACATATGCAACAATAACATGACATAAAATCACGATTTATTGTTTTTCTTTTTAAATTTATGAAAATGTGTTCTTTTATAATAATTAGTTGTATTTAATTTTTTTATATCTTTTATTAAAATATAAATTAAATAAGTAAAATCAAATCCAATGTTACTATATATATATATATATATATATATATATATATATATATATATATATATATATATATATAGCTCCAAGGGATCCAATGATGAATTGATAAACATGTATATATGTTTAAATATGAGGTACCTCATTATCATTATTAAATTATGAATACAATTATTAATAGGTGGAGGTAAAGTGTGAACAAATATATAAATTATTAAGTTAAAATAATTTAAAATAGTAAAAACAATAAAATAATAGTCTAGAAGAAATTGGAAACTATTGAAAATTACACTTTATTAGATACTTCAAAGATTCCCTGATCAATTTAGTCCATTGTTTATTGGGCATTTTACAGAGTTTTAAAAATGTATACTAAGGGTGCGGTGCTACATAAATAAAAAATAAAAGTGTGGCGGGTGCACCCGTATAACATACATAGCGCGCGGACACCCCTGCTTTTCATCGGGTGAAAAGTCACATGGTACGTTGGGTGAAAAGTCACGTGGTATTTCCTCCAGTGATCTCTGACCTTTTCCCACCAATTCGGATTAAATATATGCGATTTTGGAATACCGTGCAAAGATAGTAGGGAATATTTTATAAGTAAACAAGATCTTATGATAGAAATAGACAAAAGAAATTTAAAATATAATGTCTAAATTTACGGAAAATCAAGTTATTTACATTATAAATTTATGGAAAACGGATTTTCTTTCACTAAATATTAAAACTAATACGGATAAATATAATAAAATGAGTAAGGATTTCAACAAGAAATTTATTGCAAATATTTCGGACGTACAAATAAAGAATAAAATAAAATACCTTAAAAAAAAGTATTCTGAAGTTAGTATTATAAGTATGTATATTAGATAAACTGTGCATGTAATTACTTATGTATAATTAAATATACATTATATTAGAAAACATATTTTATGTATATGTATCAGAAATATTGAAAATCACAAAATTATATAAGAGCTATAATATAAATGTATTTAATTTATAAATATATTAGATTATGAATTTCATTAATAATTAAATTATAATTTATTTTATTATATATCTAAAGTCTAGACCAAGAATACTCACATTCTTTTAGTTAACATAATTCAAAATTTCCATTGATCCAAATCATGGTATAAGTAATATGATGACATATTGAGTAACATTAATATGATGATTGATTTTGATTAATGTTATCAAATTTGCACTTATACTATTTTGAAATTTATAACAAATATGATACTTGCAGAGAAATGATTATTTGAAGAGGAGTGGTGTTGATAGTGCATCGGCACCATTTGCTCCGTATTACGATATGATTAATGAGTTTATGGGAACGAGGGATACGATAAGACCCAGAATGCTCATTCAAAGAAATCGGGAAGTTATAGGTTTATATTTTAGAATATGATTTCAATTTATACATTATGATAGGTTTATATTAAAAATATAATTATATTATTTGGAAGATAATTATTAGATTCAATTATTTAAAATATAAGCATCATAATATAAATTTAATAGATGATTATAAATATAACAGGTATACCGAGAGAAAGAAATAATCTTAAAATATATCCGGCACCATATAACAATATAACCACAAATATTCCAATAATTTCTTCATCACCTTCTACTTCCTCCGCACCTCCCATAAATCTTACCTCCAATTCTAAACTACCAATATTCAGACGCCCTATAAATATAGAAAATATTAAATCTACTTCAATCAACCCTGAAAATATTCATCCAGTAATTAAAAAAGCACCTTCTCCCTCTAAAAATGCCATGAAAAAATATAATATGGAATTAGATATTAACAAGTAAGTTATTAAATAGCATATTTGTTTGATATTTTAAAAATAAATAAATTTTATAGGGTTATAATTTGTTTTACATACAATCAATATTTTATTCAGGTTAATCGAGCTTAGAGAAAATCATGGGATAATACAAAATGCAGAATTTAAGAATATCCTACAACCATTAACAACAAAAATTGATAAAATGTATATATTATTAAAAGAAGTACATAATGAAATATATAAAAAAAAGTAACAATAAAAAATTTTATAAAATATTTGTTATATAATTTCTCATATTATTATCACCATTAAATATATTGACATGTTGGCCTTCGATTTCATTATATACATTATTATCTATATTATCATCCCATAATGGTAAATGATTATCACCTTGATCAATACAAATATTATGCAAAATAAAACAGGCAGTTATACAGTAATGTAAATTATGAAATTCAGTATCCTGCCTTTTCAGTAATATCCGCCATCTTGATTTTAGTAGTCCGAATGCCTGCTCTATAGCCATACGAGCACTTGAATGTCTAAAATTGAACAATTCCTTCTTTAGTGATAGGTTTACTCCGGGCCATGGTTTTACCAGCCAAGGTAATGCAGGATATGCAGCATCGCCAAGTATTACCAATCTTTCATTATTCTATGTTATAAAATATGATAAGTATATAAATTTATAAAAAAGTACATTGTTATTTAAATATACTAACATTATTGAATTGATTGAATATATTCGGATATATAATATTGCAAAAATCTGAATTCGAAAAAACTTTTGCGTCATGAACTTTTCCCGGATATCCAATACAAATATCAATGAATCTAAAAAATAAATATGTTATATAAAAATATATTAAAATAATATTTCAAAATATAATTATATAAACCTCTTTTTTCCATCGCAAACAGCCATTACATTAATAGAATAAAATCCTTTCCTATTATAGAAATCTGATTTATTTATCAAAGGGGCTAATATTGGAATATGGGTCCCATCTATCGCACCGACACAATTTGGGAATCTTCTATTTGCAAATAATTGACGAGCTGTTTCCAAATCGTGTCGACTCGTTGGAAATATGATGTGTTTTTTTAACAATTTTTCAGTTATAACCCTTACAACCTAAAAATAAATATAAATTTGTAATGATATAATTATAATGTTACAAGAATTTCTATACATATACATACAAGAAAATAACTTAATAATTTTATAGGAATACATACTTGATTGGTCCATCGTATCGCTGATGATTTTGAGACTCTGAATTTATCAGCTAATGTACGATAGTCGCAATTAGTAGCCAATCTGTTTTTTATAATATTGTTATATATACATAAATTTATACAAATAATATATTTAAAAAATTACCTCCATAATGCAATTGCAAGTTTCATCTCATTCATGGGTTTGTTTTTCCTTGCATTTGATGTAATATATGGACTTATTTCATTACAAATATAATTAAATGTATTGATATTTACTCTGAAAGTATTTGTAAAATAGATAGCATGGGTTAATATTTAAATATAGTATTGTAACAATAGTTGATGTTTTTATATGAAATGTTTAATTAAAACCTGAAATTTGATTTAAATTCTGTCTCCGAATAATTTGCAATTACATCGTCCCAATAATTTAAAGAACTATATCTATCACGTTCTTCTTCTAATTCGTGAATTAATGAATCAATGATTACATTCTCTGCATTAATAATATCTCTAAAATAGTATATTTATTATTAATTATATAATTAATCAAAGCAATTATATTAAATATATTATAAAGGTGAACAAATATATATTAAAATATAGCCAATTATAGGTTTTTATATCTAAATTAATATTAAATTAAAAACATTTTATTTAAAAAAATATATATATACTAATTAGTAAAATACTAAATATATTAATGAATCAATGATTACATTCTCTGCATTAATAATATCTCTAAAATAGTATATTTATTATTAATTATATAATTAATCAAAGCAATTATATTAAATATATTATAAAGGTGAACAAATATATATTAAAATATAGCCAATTATAGGTTTTTATATCTAAATTAATATTAAATTAAAAACATTTTATTTAAAAAAATATATATATACTAATTAGTAAAATACTAAATATATTTAATGATTTATAATTTAATATAAATCAATTTTAAAGTTATATGTATATATTTATATATTTAAAGATTTCTTATGTATTCAATTAAATCAATTAAATATAAATCAACTTCAAAATTATAATTGATATTATTAGATTCGGTTTTTACACCATCGTAAGTATTGAAGCAATAACGGTTATATGGTGGTTACGCAAATAAAGATAACGTAATGCTTCAAGCATGTATAATATAATATATATATTTATACATTTGTAAATTTTGTAATATAATATATTATAATTTATGCTTTTTAAATAAATTTAAAATATATTAAATTAAAAATACAATTGTGAATTAACTAACGAAAATAGTATTATTGTTTTATAAATGTAAGGTGTACTAACTGTTCAGTCATATTGTAATATTGTATATAATGACAAGTATGTGTATATTATGTTTTATAATCAAATAATTTTAAAACTAAATATTTGTTACGAATATTATTTCTTTGTTTATATTTTCATCTGAATTAACCAATCACAATGGGATAATAGTATCACGTGACTTTTCACCCTAGATATGTAGCACCGCTCATAAGGTGAAATACCACGTGACTTTTCACCTAAAATGTTGTAGCACCGCACCCTTAGTGATAAGCCATGAGTTAATTGAGCCTTTAATGAACGTTAGAATATCTCCTTATACTTAAACCAGCTTCTATGTTTCTAATATCATCAAATTTGATTTTGACATAAATAATTCACTTGGAATCTATCTAATCAATAATAATATCCAGTAAGAGATTCATGATGTTTGGTAAAATAACTTAACTACTTTATTATTATTAGAAACCCAAGTTAATAATACATCTTGGATCGTATTTGTCTTAGCTTCGTGAATTGAAATATGGCTTCACTGTTATTTAAAACAAAATGCTTATTTTGGGATGCTATTCCTACGACAGCTATCGATATTGTTCAATATACAATATATTAGAGTCGATCGTGTATTATAAGGAGCGGGATCATCTATTTTGTCTATGTGGATTTAATAAATATTGATATTAGTGATATGCAATGCATTCTTTCAAGTCTGATATAACACCACGTATGGTCGAATAGTTTTAACTATAACCTTCCTTGTAGCTCTATATTTAAATGACCTTAAAAAAGTTCCGAATTTAAATAGATTTAAAGGTGATTCTGTATGTTTTGCTTTTATTAGTTCTTATAGTCAATTCTTATTTCGGAATCATATTATAACTCGGTATTATTTAGAGAAACAATTGGAGCATTCTTAAAAAAAAATATGTTTCTTTTTATTTATTAAACAAGTTCAAGTAGAGATAATTTGTACATCATTTTCCTTGAGATCTTTATTCTCATTGATTTAATATATTGGATGGAATATTCTATAAGTTATAAATATATAAATAGTATAAATATATATTATTAAAGCTAGGTTGGTCATAAATGATCGTTATATTTGCTGAAATATTATTGTTATTGCGGATTTTAAAATAATAAATCTTATTAACAATAATATATTTATTAATTTATTTCTAAGATAATTTAATATATCGAATAATAATATAAATTTATAATTATTTAGTATTTTATTTTATTTAAACTTGCATATATATTTTTTCACTTACAATTTTATTATTTATGAATATTATAATAAACTTGTGTATAAATTTATATATAATTTGTTTTTGAACCAATAATAATGATGTAAAAGAGTTAAATTGGACTATTGTATTCGATAAGAGGATCTAATTAGTCATTATTCAAGATAAAGATGACTTTGCTATACTGGCTTATTTAATATGTCAGTTCTCAAAACCCTACATCAAGTTGCAACTCTAATCTTATTTGATTTACAATACTTGGTGGTCTCAAAATTAATGTGAACATGTTCCGCTCATAAAATATAACAACTAATAAATGGGAATTCTATTTGGAGTATCATTTATGTTCAGTGCTTTTAAATTAATGGCCTATGCCGACAATGAAATTAGTTGTTTATTACGATATTGCCACATAGTTTTATATTTAGAGAATTGTAAAGAAAGAATACTAAATACTCATTGATATTTACTACTGATTATATGTGTACATTTTATTTACAACCCAATGTCATAGACAATTTTGGAACCTATACAATTTAGGAACTTTCACAAATAGTAAGATATTTTAAAGTTTTCAATTTTAATATACACATTTTAAATGATTTTAAAGTATTATAAATTAGTATTTTTAATTAGTAAATGTATATATAAATTCTTTCACAGTTTTTAAAAGCACATCAAAAGACATAGTATTTAATATATTATATATTATACCGAATAAATTCAATTTTAATAAGTTCTCTACATGAGCATGTTAAACAAAAAATGACTATAGCGCATTGATAAATATTAATGGCCTATGCCGACAATGAAATTAGTTGTTTATTACGATATTGCCACATAGTTTTATATTTAGAGAATTGTAAAGAAAGAATACTAAATACTCATTGATATTTACTACTGATTATATGTGTACATTTTATTTACAACCCAATGTCATAGACAATTTTGGAACCTATACAATTTAGGAACTTTCACAAATAGTAAGATATTTTAAAGTTTTCAATTTTAATATACACATTTTAAATGATTTTAAAGTATTATAAATTAGTATTTTTAATTAGTAAATGTATATATAAATTCTTTCACAGTTTTTAAAAGCACATCAAAAGACATAGTATTTAATATATTATATATTATACCGAATAAATTCAATTTTAATAAGTTCTCTACATGAGCATGTTAAACAAAAAATGACTATAGCGCATTGATAACATATTTGTATTATCACAAGTCGATTATCGGAGCCACGCCTATTTTTATATGCTAAATTTGATTTCATTCAAATTTGAAAAATAAGTTTCATTAAATATTATATAAAAAATATATTGTAGATTTAAATATACTCTACTATTATTAGCATACTTGAGATGATTATAATATATTTATCTCCAATTTATAATGATTTGTAAACAAAGATTATGGAGAATGTCCCGTGAGGATTCCTAAATTGCATACACACATATATTTGTATTTAGAACTCTATTCATAAACGCCATACAAATGAAAATCAGTACACATTACGCATGGTAGTATTATATATAAAATCTACATATTTCTTATATCAATATTATTAAATTATATATCACCTCTATATAATATAAAAGTTAAATATAAAGTAAGACATTAATGTAAATACATAAATAATTATATAATATTATTCATTATTGATATTAGATATTTCATTAACATATATAATAATATAATCGTATTAGTATAACAAACAAAAAAAATATATATAAATATTCAAAAATTGTCAATTATTTAATACTATTGTAATAAATGAATAATATATATTTTAATTTATATTGAAAACATCAATATGGCTAATATTTAATATAGATATATTAAATTTTGTAATATTATCTTATAAATATATACATCTCATATCAACCTAAAAATAGTTATATATATATATATATATATATATATATATATATATTTAGATTGATATTAATACGATAATCATAATTAATAATTATAATTATAATGTTTAAATATCATAGCAGATCAATAATATCAGATTATCTGATCTTCAATATAAACGTAAATGTTGGGGTATACCCTATATATTCTAGTATATATAACCTATAGGGTATTTGTATTATATATAATATAATATACTTTAATAACATTTTAAATATATCTCCAATCTATACTATTTTATTATTTATTTTTTATATTTTAATAGAAATTGTCCTCGTTTGGTTTTTTCTCCGTGATGCACCTGAGAATACCGCCTGTAAATGTAATTTATTAATGTAAATGTAATATTGTTATTTTATATACGTTCTAATTTATAATCATTTAATAGATATGGTGTATTTATATAGATAGTTTTTATTAAGTAGAATAAATCGTATTAACTTATTATAACGCATTGTAATTATGATTGTTAAAGTTTAAAATATACACTAAACTCTAAATATTTGAATTTAAGATAACACGCCGATAATGCATATAATGAAATTAAAGTATGTCACATGAAACCATAGATTTCTATTTAAATAGAAATCTATGCATGAAACTATCATTGTTCACCATAACTATATATTTTTAATTTACAAATGAAAATATAAATCTATGACAGTAACCCATTGCGAACATATCACTCTAGTTTGTTTACTCATATCTGACTACATATACAAATAAAAAAATATAAACACCATGAGATTATTTGGATGATTTTTTCGCGACTGATTAATATAATATTTCAATTAAATATTTTAATTATAATGTTTAAACTAAGTAAGGGTTGCCAATGTTTAGCTATTAATTGAAATGGTTATTCTGCTATAAGTGCATAGTCATTTCACAAATTTCCATCTACCAAGAAAGGTAAAATAACTGAAGTTAGCATTAGTACATATACTAATATAATGAATAAGGGTGTAGAGATACATAGATTATAAATAAATGTCTGGCAGGTTTGCCCATATAGTATACATAGGGCCTTGACAGTTTCCGCCGTACACCGTTTTTTACATGGTGATTTTTTATCTTAAGGCATGTAAGGAATTGGCCGTATATTTACTATAAAAAGCAGCCAAAGTTGCAGTATTTATAGTCCAAGCCCTTGTCGTGTTAGTCACGTGTTTACTTCTTTAACCTGAATGGTTCATTATATCTCCTACGTTTTATCAAATATATAAATACAAATTTGAAAATGATTTTAAGCGTAAATACATTTTGAAATGAATATATTAGAAAAACAAAACGAAATAATACTTTAGATTATGGAAGGGTGAATTGTTAAATAAAAACATAATTTAAAATCAAATAATTATTTTGATATCAAAAATAAGAACTGTTAATGAAAGAGGGAATTATAAAGAGTTCACAGCAAATTAGACGAATAAAAAACATTGAAGTATATTAAGGTATGTATTTTATAGAAATTAGGTATTGTATTATTATCTACTGTTATAATCATTTAGATTATACAGAAAAGTTATTTTTAACTACTGTAGATTATTTATAATAATTATCATCCTAATAATTAGTTTAATATAATTGTATTGAATATTAAAATAATTAAATATGAATAGTATAATTATATGTATATATATATATATATATATATTAGAATATATATTAAATATATCATTTTATATTACACTTAATTAATGTAAATATATTTCCTATATAAAAGTTGATCATGTCATTTCTAATACATACTATCTAATTCTAAATATATATTAAATATTTCATTATTCATGAGATAATGATCATTTAATTGTAAAAAATGCATAGTACTGCATAGGTTTATCATGCATAATTTGGTCGAAAGTATTGTTAAAGATATTATGCGGTCTTAACATATTTACTTGTATAAGGTTTGCATTACAAGTATCACAAAAAGTTTAAAGAATTATATGATCTAAAATTAGATATTTAGTGCGATTCCTTTACACAAATTCATATTTACTGTATAAGTTATACATATAGGCAAACTAATTAAAATATGCATCCTCTCTTGTTTTAAATACATTTTTAATATAGATTTATGTAACAATATTTTTATTTCGTTTGTAATACCAAATTTATAAAGAAACATTAAAAAATCATATCGGAGTTTCTGAGATTTCAAGAAATAAACGAATTTTAGGAGTCCGCCCTTTCATGCATGTTCAGGCGCCTACATTTATAATTGGAACTTTAATGGAAATATGTTAAAGGTTATAGATAAATATTGTATTTATTTATTATATTATATAGTAACAGATTTGTTATGAAGAAAAATTAGTTAACTTAATAATAATTATGATAAGTATCAAATTTAAATTACTAATACACTTTAATGTAATTTTTAATTATTTATAATAAGTTTAATTTATTATGAAATGTAATAATGTATATATAACCATTATTAGTATACAGTCATTATCTACACAGAAAATCCCCCATAGAAAATCTCCCCTGGCCGAAGCTCCATACACAGAATACACCTCGACAGAACCTTTTCACATAGAACATACCCGATAGAAACTTTCCACATATAACAAACCCAGACAGAACCTTCCCACAAAGAACACACACGGCAGACCATAATACCACTTTAGATAAAAATTATATTCAAAATTAAATATTACAATAAATGTATTCAAATGATATTTATTTTATTAAATACATGTATGTTAAATGAGATAAAATATTCTCGCATTATTTTCATTATTTGCATTCACAATATGTATGTTATGTTCTATCGAATATTCCGAGTACATAGTTAATACAAACATTGTGTAATATAAAACAATCTGATATTACATAATGCATATTTTCTACATTTGTATATTGACGGCGTAATACAATTCTAATAGCTAATAAGTCCGATATCTTGTTAGTATTTCCTATTTCCATATTAGCACTGGAATGTTTAACACTAAAATCTATTTCACGCTCGCTTAAAAGTATCCCCGGAAATGGGTTTACTATCCATGTATAATTTGGATATGTTGTGTCACTAATTGTTATAAGTTTTCTGCATTCTATTAAAAAATTTATATATAGAAAAATAAACTGATATAATTGAAATAGTTTTAAAATACTAATAATATGTATTACTGTGTTAAATTGTCAAAACTGATTATGATCAAATTCAGATAATAGAGAATTTGCACATACGAGTCCGTCGCTTGCCTTCCTGGGAAAACCTATATATACATCTGTGAGCCTGAAATATTAAAATTAAATGTAATAAAAACAATGAATAGATCAAAATTGATATATTATATAATTACTATTGATTAACTATATAATTAGATAATCATTCGTCTACTATTACAAATAGCTAGAACGTTTATAGAATACAATTTTTTCTATTATAATATATTATAGACTATAGTCTTCTGGGTGTTCTTTAGATACTATTATTGTTAACTAACTATTATTATGTGTTCCATCTATTGCACTAAGTATTGTGGAAATCATAATTTTCAAAACCACGACGCAATTCGTTTTGTCCATCCACATCAGTAGGAAATTTAATAAAAATGTATCCAATAAATAATTGTGTATAACACGAATGACCTATATGAATAACAAATTATTAAAAATATTAAATATATAATTATTAACATACATTTTAAATTTAATTTAATTTACAATAAGGTAATTTCTTGATTGGTCCATCGAATAGCAGATGATTTTTAAACACGGAATTTATCTGCAATCTTCCAATATTCACAATGTGTAGCTAATCTGAATAATATATACATTATTTGCAATAACTTTTAATTAAAATAAAAATAATAATACCTAAATAAATGTTTAAATAGTATTGTTAACCCCCATAAAGTTAGTTCTACTTTTAATTTGAAACTAGGGAAATTAGAATTTGCTTGAGATGTCAATTTATTACCAATCTTATAAAAAAATAAAGTATAAAGATTGTTTCTTTAATTTATAGGTTAAAAAATATGAATATTATAATAACTGTAAAGGGTTAATAAAGCGTTTTTTATATATAATCTAAATTCTAAATTCTATATCACTATATTTATTGTTAGATTTCTTGCCAGTGCATATCTGCATCGTATTTAATAGTATCATAAGCCGAGTTTTCGGCTAATTTTTCTAGTGTTTCATCATTAGAATTCATTTAAAACACTATTAATGTTTTGAGAAAAAATATTTCTAAAAATATAAAACTTTTGTTAATATATCACATGTGATGATAATACAATATGTGTTTTTTTTTCAAGAATAATAATAATATAATAATTCAAATTGAAACTAAATGTATTATATTACTACTATATTACTATTATACCGTCCTTTACATAAATATATATATATATATATATAAAGTTACTATTTATTAAATTTTTAATAAATTTTGGTAGTATACATTGTTTAATAACGGGACAGTTATAAGGGGGATAATTAAACTGTTTTTTTAAATATAAATTATTTTTTGTAAATAAGTTATACTATATTAGTTTCGTATTTAAAATAAACTAATATGAGAAATAGGATTGCCTGCCGAAATATGTCAATATTTTAATTTTCAAATAAAATGTGCTCCGAAAAAAGTCGGGATGATAAACACCGATCATTTGAAATTAATCACGTGACAATAACCGTATCATATAAGACGGATGTAATGTCACTTGTGAAATAACATAGCAATGTGAATGGCATATGTTTACATAGGATTATAGAAAACATCACATGAAGATTCCAAAATGGGACATGATACCGGGTACAATTAGTAAATGTTTTATTAATATTTTTCTAACATCCCCTTTATAGCATATCGTTCGGTATCGGTGTCATTTTTATATGCGGGCATAATATATTATGGAAGTAATCGAATACCTAATATTTTTTAAATTCTTCGTCTTTTTTCAGATAACTGATCTGATTTTTGTTTAGGCCGAAGTTATCTATTGTATTAATTTAAATTCGCAATACAATATTATCAGTACTATATTTATATATTATTAGTATTTTTTAATACTCATATTATAATTGCTATATTATAATTATTACTTCAATACAAACGATATATACAGAAGTTTAAAAATATAATGTATAATTAAACACTACATCTAATATAGTAAATACTTGTTTTATTTGTTCTATACACTTTTAAAACATAAAATTGATTATATTTATATGATTTTTGACACTACTATAGCAATAACTACCTATACAAAATACGATTCCTGTAATACGAATAAAATCGGTAAATCCGATATAGAGGCTTATTAAATTGTAAACATCAGTCACTTTATTCACATTTTCTTATTTGATGTAATGATAGTTTCTAAAAAATCCAAGAGTTATTGCTAGCATCGTCTCCACATCTAAAAATGTTCTCCAATTTTTATTTTTTCCTTGATCATAGACTTATATAATTTACCAGATAATGAAATTGCTTAGGTGTCATTCGGACAAAATTGATATATTTATTTGGTTGTTCCTTTTCACATTTAATGTTCTGTATATTTATTTTTTCTATTTAATAGCCACTTTTAATATTTAATAGTATGACCATAATATCCCTATATATAATAATTTTTTCAGTGAATTACTTTTCTTATTTTTTATACAAGTCTCATCCTTAACATTTAAAAATAAATATCTGCATTTTACTTTCTTTGTAAAAGTTTTAATGTCAAAACGCCAAAACTCTAAAACGCTAACTTTTTCAATGTGGAACCTCTAAATTCCTTTTTTCGTAATTCCGATCGGGAAAACGAAGCGTAAAACGACGGGTATGTAAAATATGTAATCTAGTTTTATTTTTGTAAATATTAATAGTTATTTGTTCGTGAAACTATCGACTTAAGTCACTTTAATAATATGCAAAGAGTGCTCAATGTATCTGAAATATTAGGAATAAACATATTGTAGGAGTTTAAAATGACTATGAATCCTTCAAGATCTTTGATATTAGTTGAGGTTTGATGTTTGCTATTGGCCGCTTTCTGCGGTCGTTTGATTACTTATTAATGTTTTTATAGAACATGACAGGTATATATTTACATTAGGTTATTTTGTTTTGCATGAATGAATACTTGTCTGTATTTATAGTCATAACGTGATATTAAAATTAACTGCGTATGCGTTCATGTATTGTTCTTTCTGTTTGCATGCAATGTGAATGACTCCAGTATATACGAAGTCGCATTCAATAACAATCTTAGCCAGTGAACATTGAAACGTTTGAGCTTCATTTCATAATCCGAATGACGTCTAAGTATTCATATAAACCAAAAGGTGTTATAACTGTTATTTATCTTCTGGTCTGTGATGATATCTTTTAGGAAGTTACATTTTTGAAAATATGTTCTAACCATTCACGTATGCGGTAAATTCGTGTATATGTGTAATTGGGTGTATTTAGTATAGAGTTTGATTACTATATATATATAAGTTAAATGATAATTATAATATTGTTTAAAATATTTAAAATACATGGACTGATTGTTTTCCGGTGGTAGTCGATATCAAGAAGATATTATAATATGTCTTTGTCGATTTAATTGTGTTTACACTCTCTCCCAACTCGCAAACCTTGCTTAAAAAGTTAAAAGTAAACGCATTATTTCTTTTATATGCATTTTTCGGCAAACGTTTTATACGCAAATAATAATATAATATTATTATGATATCGCAAATCAGTTATTTTAATTATAATTTTATTACAATTATATTTTATTATTTGAAATTTTAAATCATATAATTGTAGTCAATATTGTAATAAGAAGATAATATAAATGATTTAGTATACTATGCATTTGTTATTGCACGATATATTATTAGTTGTTATGTGAAGTCATGATTCATGAGTACATCAAATATATAACTGTGTTTTGTATGATAGGTTCAAATTAAAATTACTCCATACATATCCATTTATATTTGGTTTCTTAAGAACAATATTATGAATTGTAATAAATGTTAGATAAATAATATGCCATCATAACTATTATAAACATAATATACAAAATATAATTATATTATTAAACCTGATATGATAATTAAATAAAAATAATTAGTATGCAAATGCAATTTCTACAGACTATGTAACCTCGTGTAAAATGTTCGTCTCGTGCATTATAACTTAACGCCCGCAAACGCGTACGTCATGTCTGTATTATGGTTTAATTCGTCCAAGTAATTCGTCCAAGTAGATATGATTATTTGTATTCACCTATTTCTATTTAAAAGCACTAATCTAAGGCAATAGGTATTAATTAATATACAGTTTTCAATTCTTAAGTTATTAAGTGTTCTCTTATTTTTATTATATAGATTGTAGTATTCAGAAATACAGTTAGTAATATATATATATATATATATATATATATATATATATAATTAATATACTATAAATTGTATTATTTAGAAATACAATTAGTAATGTATATATTATTAATATTTAACCTATATTATCTGGAAAAATCATCTTTATGTACTTAAATTTAAATTTATAATAAAATAGAAATTTTTATAAACTGTAATTGATGCTATAACAATATAATATTTTACAACATAATAATTATATTTTTATTATAGTCGATATGTAATCGTTATTATAATATAATTAATATATGTAGTTAAATATAACTTATAGTTTACAATAGACTATAGTTAAAAGTAAAAATAAAATTATAATTGTAAAAGTATACTTAAAAGTTAGTAATGGTTAGCATACCTGGTTATTACATTATGAAATTGAATTATAAGTATACATATATATTTGAATATTATATTATCTTAAATAATTATTAAGTTATGTGAATTAAATTATGCAATTATATTACATGAAGTGTATACCCAGTAAATAGGGTGACTTATAGTTTTGTAAAATCTTTTGATTTTGTTCATAAAAAATAAAAAAATATTATAAATGAAATTATGCAATGCCAACAATGAAATCACCTTATTTGTTTTTTGGGTTGGTAATGATTTGACTGGATATTTTAAAAATAATATAATATAAACTAACTAAATTAATTCTCGGTTAAATTCCATTACACAGTATAGCTAAGCTAGATATATAGTATAACTATTATACTATGATATACTAAAATATTATAAAACAAGTATATTATTTATTAATTAAGAAATGTTGAAATGTTTATACAAATACAAATATTTACATTTATTTTATTAATTCAATTATGTTTATTATTCGTGAAATTTCCTAATAAATTTGATATTTAATTACATTGCTCTAATTTGTATATTTATAGTATGTAACTTATACATATATATATATATATATATATATATATATATATTCGTAGAATACAATATTTAATATATTTATAAATAATTTATAATTAATTAAGTATTGCAAATTAGTTTTTATTATTTATTAAAACAAAATATATTTTAAAAAAACAAATTTAAATCCTTTATTATTTTTTATATTAATTATATGTTATATATACTCATTTATAAGTTATTCTAAGTATTTATTTAATACATATATTTTATTATTTATATCATGCGATTAATTAATTTACATTGTTGGCTAATTGATTTACTATATGTAGTTTAGTGGGCAATAGTATTTATGTATGCAATGCCATTAAAATAACTTATGCTGTAAACATCAATATCTGAATAAATATGGTTTATATTATTCCCTTTTTATAGTATGAACAATACACATTAAAACTAATTATGTATAGAAATAGTTTATTGTATTCATCATCTACAATTCATTTAAATATAAATATGACATATAGATAATAAATATCATACAATGTAAGTAATGTAATCACCATTACATATACCATCATAAAATATACTATAATATATTATAATAAATATTATAATATTATTATAGTATTCAATATTATATAAATTAGAATTATAGTGACACTATAATTCTCATCATGTAACATCTTATAATTTATTTGTATTTATAATTCTACTTTATTTGAATTCGAGTAACTAAATCATCTACCAATATAGTTATATAATATATTATATCTGGTCTATATGATTATATATCTCTCAGTAATTATATATATATTTGTATGATATATGTTATATGCGAATCTATTGGATGCAATATATATATATATATATATATATATAATCAAATACAAATTTTATCAATACTATTATTATGATCATGAATTTATAATATGTACTAAATTTTAAATATATAATCATGATAGTCTTCATGAAATGTAATAAGTAAATAATGTATTCATATTTAAACTGCATTATTCTAAAGTTCTAAATATAGTATTCAAATGGCAACTATATTAGGATAATAATTACTAATTAGGAAAATAATATTTTATTTAAGATAATATTTTATAAATATAATAGATACATTAGTTTATAAATAAACAATATACAATCTTGTTACGTTTTCAACAGAAATGTTGTGCTTACATTAATTTTAATAATTAACAATTTATAGATATATAAAAGAATTTTACAATATTATCACATATCTCTATTTCCTTTGCATATAGAGACGTTAAACTAATCTTTATAATTAAATATACTCATAAAATAGATTGATTTAATAGTGATATAACCTAAAAAAATATTTAAATAATAATGTTGTAAAATCTAGCAAATAATTTTTTTTTTAATTTCTCCCAATAATTTAAACAAATAAAACATAATATAAAACAACAAATTATATTATTTGAATTATTTATTGGGGATCTTCAAAAAGCATTTAAAAATATATTAATCTTTAAAGAGATAACAATACAAAACGTGTTTTACTAGTAACTTATATATTTTAAATTACATGCAATTTTTACGTTAATTATATTTGTAATGCTCTATTTATGAAAATTGAATTACACCTATAAACGTTTTATTTTAGACTTAACAATAACGTCACGATGTTTACACTTACGGTGATAATGATGTGCTTCTGTTTACTGGATCGTAATACAGCAGTCTCGCAGAACGGCCTCGATATCGATAATCCCGGAGGGTACAGATTGAGACCGCAACCGTTAGTGATATAGTTACAATCCATGCATGTTCTGCTATAGCGGCCTTATAAGGTAATAATCTCGCATTCCATATAACGGCTCTTGTTCGTGATTATCATTCTTCGTTGGTCAAAACTATTCAATAAAGGGTGATGAGTAGAAATAAATGTTATGGTTAGATGACATTTATATGTATTTATTATTATTTTTAATCTCTAGGTAATGATATCTAATGATATTTTAATGAATAATTATTTTTGTGAAGGAATTAATGCTTTCAAAAACTCACATGTACTATCTAGGAATCGGGGGTTTTGTAAAAAATAACTATTATAGGTTTATTAAAATCTTTGTATAATAATGTAGATGAACATATATTTCTTCTTATATATTGTATATCCATGGAATAGAATTTCTATAAATAATCAAAATAAAAAATATGTTTCATCATTTTATGTATAAAAAACTATATTGAAGAGAAGTAATTAAATTCTTAATTATTAATATAATAACATAATTCAATTTTTCTATTCATTTGTATTTATAATGAGAAAGGTCAAACGTTCATTTAATCTATCCAGATAAGTTTTGATATGTTGAACCCAATGGATAAACACAAGGAAACCCTATGATGTAACTATTATATAAAATAAGATAATTATATTTAATTAAAAGTAAGTGTAATTTATTTAATTAAAATATAATATATTACTTTTTTTTTTTTTTAAAGTAATTATGTAATATTTTATACAAGTTACATTAGTGAGATTTTGAATATTTGTTTAAAAAAATTAAAATATATGTTGATTTTATTAAATAATCTAATTTGATAAATTCCATATATTCTAAGTATTTACATATTAAATTATATTAAATAATTATAAGTTCAATTGGAATGACATAATAATAGATACTTTCAATTAATTTAAATATATAATTATATCAGTACCTTAGTTATTTCCCCCATTTAGGAAGGATTCCTGACTTAATTATATAACAGGATTACGATCGAAATAATTAAATAACATTCAAACTAAAAAACGATCCCACTTCTTGTGAGCGTGGGACCCATGACGTGGGTATGGGACCCACGTGTCAATCTATGATTATAATAATTCAAGTATTAATATCCTACTATCTTTGTTGATTTTTAAATAAAAATTGTAATATATTAATATAAATGAAGACATTTTTAGTCATATAAAATCATATAAAAAGAGCCACAGGCTCATGAAAATGGAATATGAATTCATTTTTTGAATCCATAATATTTGATTTTCTCTAACTAAACTAATTAAATCTAATTAAACTGACTAATATGTTGGAATATTTTTTGAAAATGCAAGTTTATTCAGCATTTCCTAATCTAAAAAATGATAAGATTACGTTTACATCCGATACTATTATAAAATATCATACTCATATTTTTGACACAGTTGGCATACACAGATAAAATATCTCTTCCCATAAGAGTGGAATTAAATATGATTATGAACTATATATAGACAATAGGCTATAGTCATTTTTTGAGTAAAACGTGCAACATCATACATATTTATTTGTATTCACATGCATATGTATCATAAAATGTGATTAATATTTAAAACAATAATATATATAGTATTATACCATTAATGTTATAATGTATTGTTACCCGTAATAATTACTAGTTGTATATATAAATAGAATATATCACTTTGGAAGCGATTTAAACTTACAATCAATCACGATCAACCGATGTCATATGACACTCAAGAAACTGTGATAATGTCGGACTGTGTGGTCAAAGTGGAGTGGTCAAGGTAGAGTGATCAAGGACTACGTTATACGACATTCTTCACACGCTTTATTTATTTGTAACAAATGCACCGTAAAGTTCATATAATTAAATTCTAGATCACATTATTTATATATATATATATATATGTATAAATATGTATGTATATATATATATATATATATATATATATATATGTATGGCTATATATATATATATATATGTATATATATGTATATATATATATATATATATATTTGTATGGCTATATATATATATATATATATATTTGTGTGTGTGTATATATATAATTATATTATTCATTGTAATGATTATATAATTAAACATGGAATAATATAACTAAGACAATACAATGTTTATGATATAAAACAAGAGATTTTAATGAGAGGATTTATAAATATTATTTTATGTCTTGTTCTATAATTGGAAGAAATAGTTTCACTTAATTATGTATTAACTAGAATTGAATTATTGTAATCAATTCGAGAAATTGAACTCACTAAGAAGGAGTTACAGTATTTTTGGGGTATTCTTGAAGTTTATAGAAATTGCATAACCACTTTTTAACTGGGATTTTTTAAATTCTATATTCGATGATAATTAATCGGAGAGATTTTTTAACATGGAGAAAAATTATTTGTCGAAAAAATGAAGAGACTTTCGAAACAATAATATATTTTGTTTTATCAATTAATTAAAAATCTCTGCAATTCATCATATTCTAGCGGATCAAGTGCGATAGCCTCTATAATTGTAGTTGTATTTGCTGTATTTCCTTTGTGAGATGATATGCCTAGGAATGCGTTGATTTAAATGCCAATCCTAATGCAGTCGCTATATCCGTGGTATTATTCTAATGACATTGTTCTAATGTTCACATGCTATAATTTTCTCGCTAATGCGAATGACGTAACCATATTTAAAATTGTTATATAAACTTGTATTAATCGTACATATATGCACGGTAAATACAAGTTGGTATATCCACTATATTATGTAACTATATTATGTAAGTTTATTACCTAATAAATATTGTATTAATACTAATAGGAATTAATACTATATTTATAATATACAATAATTAATATATATATATATATATATATATATATATATATATGTGTGTGTGTATATATGTATATGTTTATAGTTAATATAAATAAATATTGATTAAACATTCGTATATTTAGCCATATTAAACTAATATAAAATAATGTATTCAATATATTATATCCTATATTAATAATATATATAGTTTATATTACATTCTAAAATTATTTATATAAATATTAATAGAATATGTTAAATACTTATAATAGAATATTGAGATATAAAACAATTATAAACATATCAATTCAGTAATGAGATTTCAATATTTATATATATAACTAAATAATAATGTTACTTCTGTATAAATGTTACATTATAATTTATTATTCATTTATTGTATATAATTGTAAATAATATTTTCTATATTAAATATCGAATACATATTTATTATACGTTCATATACTATAAAATATATATATAATAGCCAGTATATATAAGAACATAGTGGATAGAAATGTCTTGCAGTTCTTATTTAAACTATCATAATGTGAAACATTGTAAACATGAAATACTATACTTAACAGTAGACAGTAAACTTTATTTAGATCATTATTTACATTCATATTCGTATAGATTTATTGTTAAATATATAATATACAATTTATTTGTACGTTATTTAAAAATATCCTTAGATATATTTAGAATTGTAAACCTATAGGTTACGTTATAACGTATAATTCAGTATATTGCTTCGTATGTAAAACTCTGCAGTTGCTGTCAAGTATTACTTAGTTTTATCTGATGAACGTGTTTGTATTGATATTGATTTCGATAGTTTGCGACCTGAGAACAATACTTCTATTATCATTCGAGGTATTGTTGTAGGCCATTGTTCAGAGAATTTTAATGCTCGCTAATTCTAATACCCTATAGGGTATATATATACACATATATACACATATATATATATATATATATATATATATATACATATATACATATATACACAGATATATATATACATATATATACATATATACATATATATATATATATATATATATATATATATTTATTTATCTGTATACCCCCCACGACGTATAGTTCTACATTGTACAATGCTAATTCCATACAATCCCCGTTGAACATGTATATATCAACTTTCTTCTATAATAGAATTATTAATATATTAATATATTAAACACCTATTGATGGTGACAATATACTATATATATATATTTAACATGCAATATAAGCGATATACGTATAATATACGCATGCACAATGTGCATACGCGTATACGTGCGCACACACATACACACACACGCACATACACACACACACATACACACTCACTCAGTATATAGCTATAATGATATCATTATTTATATATTAATATAGTACTTATATAATATATTATACTTATATATCATAAGTAATTTAAAATTTCTTTTTGTAATATTTAGTATTATATATTTAATACAATTTTCTGATTAAATGTATTTAGTATTCTTTTTAATATTTAATTTTCATATTTTTTTTAACCCAAATCAAAATAAATTAAATGTTATATTAAATTTGTTATATTTTATTATATATATAATACAAATAATAGAAAATAAAATATCATAATCATAATTATAATATAATACAAATAATATAAAATTAAATATAGAATTATTTTTTATATATAAACAGGAATGACTAAAATTATAGAATTATTTATGATTACAATAATTATTTATGATTTTAATAATTAATTTAATCATTTCTATAAAAGTACCAATCGATAAATAATATGCATGGAGTTATAACGACATTAACATTTATATAATAAAATAGTATAGGACATTATGGTTGATAAAAAACATATATTTTCTTAGTACCCATTTTAGACGATATTTGATGTATTTTAAATATCGCATACGTAATAAGCTTAGCACAATGTGCAGTGTACTTTATTTCCTCATATAACCTTGACCGGTTATACCAATATAATATTACGCAACGCATTGCAGGAGTTTTATCATCGTGGCTCCAAAAAGAATTCATCCTGGTGAAACAGTTAACGTTCATGTGATAATTAGTCGATTGAATTATCCGCAACTGATGATTAGAGCATCGGTATTAAACCTATTTGAGGAAGTGGCATTTACTAGTGAGGTATTCACTTTACCCAGCAGGAGACTGATGCAAATGAAGGTTAGGAGAAGATGAGCTTGAGAAGTAGTATTATAAAGTGAAATGGATCAGGACAGGGAGATGTATATTATATATATATTAGTCTAATAATCTAATGTTATTGTTTCAGATTCCGAAGCATATTAATGATGGCAACTACTCACTGAAAGTAGAAGGCATTTCTGGTAAAGGTAGTCAGAGCATCATCTTTCGTAACGTAACACGACTCCTCTTCCAGAAGAAAAGGGTGTCTGTATTCATTTTCACGGATAAGCAAGTCTATCAAAAGAAACAACCTAGTTTATTAATTAACAGTCTTAGATAATTCTATTTAAACAAATACAAATAGATATATATATATATTAATTTATATAAATTTATTTATATATATATATAACTATATATATATATATATATATATGTGTATACATATATATATATATATATATATATATATATATATATATTAAAGTTAACGAGAGAATTAAAAATACATGAGCAGTTTTATGCCGAATCAATTAAAAATGTATTTAGAGAATACCTTAGAGATAAGAATATAGTAAAAGTAAGTTAAAATCGAGTTATTCTTGAAGAAATGATATTGATTAAAAACTCTAACGCAAATAATTGGCTGGTTCTGGAAACTTTAAAATATAACCAAATATTATTAATACTAATTGTATTATCCTGGTAACGACTATTCTAGAAGCAATATACTTCACTAATTGGATGCAAATGTAATGCAAATAAATGTAGTTAATGATTTCAAACAAAATAACTAATAATAATACTGAGAAATAATAGTATACAAAATAGCATAGCATAGTACTCTACATTCAAATTACTTTAAGTAAAACTTATTTTTAAAATCGTATCGATCTTAAATCTTTTTTTTTCAACTGAGTAATTAAATCAATCAAATTATAATATCGCTGATATTAGAATTATAATTATTCAAAAATATAAAAACATTGTATCTTTACCTTCACATTAAAAATTAATTCAACCATCACAAAGAAAAATAGACAAGTATATTAAAATGTACATGACAATATAGTACATCCATTGTTCCGTAATACTATGGATATGGTTTAATTAATTATAATTAGTTGAATTATATTTGAACCAGAAAACTGACATATTGAACATTTCAAAAGAAATGAAACTCTTATCTCATTGTGACAATGAGTACGTTATCAGTAACATTACCACAAGTTAACTCAAATTAATGTGCTACAAGTTAACTCAAAATATAAAGTAACTGAAATAAGTACCTAATGCATTCTCAGATTTAACTTCCATACTTGATAATAATTGTCTTTATAAATATAAATATTATATAAAATGATAACATTTATAAACGAGAAATTCTTCAAATCTTACAAAACATCAATATATTTGATCAAAAACAAATTTTCTTTACTTAGGATATAATGTGTTGTTTTTGAAATGAAATACAATTCCCTTAATATATATATATATATATATATGTATATGTACTTATCACCATCAGTACACCGATAAGTAACCGAAAGAACTGTAGATTTTTATATTTTCAGAATATGTGGTTACTTTTAACCAAATTATATAAAGTTTTATATCGTAAAGTAAGTAATCTTTTGTTTTTTGATTTAGATATATTTAATCTTGATGAATATATCAATTTACATTGTCATATATTTAATATTCATTGATACGTTTATTATTAAATAAATGACGATATACCCTTATCTTATATATATATACACATATATTTATATATATATATAATTATAGTCATTATAAAAATGCTAATATTGACCTATTTACTAAATATTTATTATAGTCAGGGTGAGGGTAGTGGCTTTAACTCCCCAACTCTTTCCTATAACATCGGGAACAATGAACGTTATGTTATTGGTTAGTTCTCATCTATAATAACAATGCAATTATAAATATGTTTTTTATTTAGTATTATTATTAATGATAATTATATGGTGGATGTGTTTAATATTATAATATTTATTAATATGAATTCAATGAAATACTAATTTTTTATCTATTAAGGATTCTAAAATGCAAGTTGTTAGAAGATTCCACGCTGTTATTCTGAATAATGGTAAATATATGTTTACAAGCCTTATTCTAACTGATACGCATTTGTAGAATATATACAATGGTAAAATGACTTTATAATAATTGAGAATAGTTGAACTTTTTGTCGTTTTATTTCAAATCATTTTGAAGAGATGGTTATGAAAATAATATTAAAAAAAATAATCTTTTTTAAATTGAAAGTAATGTAAGATATTATATATATTTAAGTATAAATATAAAATTGTTAAATATTATAATAGGTCTTTACGAAGTGACCATTCCAATGGGGCATCCTGCTAAGCACGGATGGTGGACCATCAGAGTAGATGGATGGGTTATTATTGTAATCAATATACGATCATTTTAATTAATACTGATTTATAAGAATTGATTTAGTATCTATTATTAATCAGTTTTAGTATATAGTATTCGCATGTTGTATAGTAATATGGGTATATCCTATATAATTTATATATAAAATTCATGTTATAGGGAGAAATTTATGAAACGAAGTTTAAAACAGAAAATTTTTGTAAGTTTTATTTAAATTGTTAAATAATTATTAATATATATAAATTCGTTATTTCCTCCATTAAAATATGAATCTAAACCTTCGATACAACACATGTATATTAATGTATCATTGCTAAAATCAATCATAGCATATTAATATGTTATTAATATGTTATCTTGTCATGCTCATTACCAATACATCATTATTATTTTTACTTTCATTTTAGGGCCACATTTACACGAAGTTAATGTCACAACGCCATCTTATGTAACAGAGAGTGATTTCGGAATCGGGGGCATCATTATTTCCAAGTGAGTTATTTAATTATTAGTTTAATAAACACTATTATAAGTTTAATAAGGTATTATAGCTAATATGATATATATATATATACAATAGCTTAATAACAGTGTTATATCAAAAGTTAACAGAACATGAATGTAGTAGTATAATATAATTCATATAGTAGTTAAACATATACAACTGAAATGAAAGCAGTGACAGTAAAATAATGACTTAATTATGACTTAATATTATTTTACCATAAATAATAAAATATAATAAATTGAAAATTAAAATATTAATATTATGTTTTCCAATAAATTATAAATAAATCTTGTATATATAAATTTAAATACAAATTTCAATGTATGCAAACCATATATTTAAATAATTATTTATGTACATAATATGTGTACCCTACAATTGATGACCTCAATAGTCATACGAGCCAAAGACCTAGTAGTGGCAACGCTACTGTTACCTTGTCTATATTCCCTCCGAATGCCACTAAACCATCTAAGAAGATCATTAAACAATATGCAAGAGTAAGTATTTATGTACAGATTTATTGCTTCTAATATGGCCTTCGCAAATGCATAATTTATCTTTAGTTTATATATTATTCTTTATGTAGGCTGCAATTTGTAAACTTTATATATGTTGAAAATGTTATATTTTGGAGTTTAGTTTTAGGTTTAATTACTTTAGATAAGATATCAATTTAATTACTTTAGATAAGAAATAAATTTAATTACTTTAGATAAGTATAAATTGAATTATTTAGATAAGTTACAAATGTAATAAAACTTTAGATAATATATAAGTTTAAACATATTAGAAAAGTTCTAATTTTAATTATTTTAATTTTAAATACTTTAGATATATAAAAGTATAATTATTTAGGTAAATTATAATTACTTTAAACCATAAGATTAAATTATTTAGATTAAATTATAAATTTAAAGATTTTGGACAATTTTAATACAATTGTTTTACAAATATACCCAAAATAATATTCAATCAATTTGACATTTTATTTATATAATTGTATATCTTATATAATTGTATATCTTATATAATTGTATATCTTATATAATTGTATATCTTATATAATTGTATATCTTATATAATTGTATATCTTATATAATTGTATATCTTATATAATTGTATATCTTATATAATTGTATATCTTATATAATTGTATATCTTATATAATTGTATATCTTATATAATTGTATATCTTATATAATTGTATATCTTATATAATTGTATATCTTATATAATTGTATATCTTATATAATTGTATATCTTATATAATTGTATATCTTATATAATTGTATATCTTATATAATTGTATATCTTATATAATTGTATATCTTATATAATTGTATATCTTATATAATTGTATATCTTATATAATTGTATATCTTATATAATTGTATATCTTATATAATTGTATATCTTATATAATTGTATATCTTATATAATTGTATATCTTATATAATTGTATATCTTATATAATTGTATATCTTGTATAATTGTATATCTTATATAATTGTATATCGATAGTTGCTTGGATATTATCACATCTAAATATTTATGAGTTAAAGATAATGTATACATGTAACATTTTTGATATAAATAAATTATTAAATTAAATACAAAAGTAGTATTTACACATTAAAGGGGCATTCACACAGAGCTTTTTTACAGCTTTTAAGCTGCCGAATTAAGGAAATAATCAATAGTTGACATAATAAAAAAAATTATTCTGAATATAAAATATTATCTAATCTCAATTTTCTTTTAAAACTCGAATAGAAAAAATATCTAAACAAGATATATTTCATTTCTGGTAACTGGTAGTGAATAGCAAAGTGTTAAAGCATAGCTGGAGAAGTTCTGTTGCCTCAGTATGTTGTTCTAGTTGGGTGCATTCCTAATATATTCATATTATTAACCAATATCCTTTATATATTAATGATTCTGTAAATTATTTCTCATTCCAGATAACGTGGCTATTTTGATTGTATACTTTGAAAAGATTTATGGGTAATGGATATCATTGACATTGTAAGATTCATATTTACATACCATTATATGTCTTTCAGTTTGACGGTTCGGAATCGTTTACTTTAGCAATGGATGATATAAGGAAACACACTCACCAACTTCATGGCACTGTAGTGAAGACGTTAGCGGAAGTACACGACTGGTTTAGTCTGGATACAAATATTGGTGAGTGACCAAAGTATTATGTATATTAGAGTAGTTAAATGGAACAAATCTTAAGATAAGTAGTTATTAGATATTATGTTAGCGTAAGTGATATTATATTGAAACTAAGTATGTTTGTTATAACATATAGCATATGTCTTTCGGTATAACCCCACTAAAATCATGTCTTATAACTAAAATATATATTTTATTAGGATAATACTTTCTTATCAAGTATTAGATCAGTTAAGACATTGTATATCAAATGACTAAATCAAGTATATATGAATGCTATCCATTGTAGGCAAATCCAGTACGTTGATACAAAATAGCAATTATAACTTGCGATATCTGGGAGGAAAATTCAGAACTTTCAAACCTGGTGCTCCTTTTGAAGTTTATGTTAGTTTTGTAAATTGTAAATAGTAACGGCATAATGTAGAATACATGATATACTATATTAAAGTATTTTTGTATTACTAGTATATTATTAATAGTGTAAATACCTACAAAGTAAGGTATGTAAGTTACATATATATATATATATATATATATATATATATATATATATGTATATATATATATATATATATATATGTATGTATGTGTGTGTATGTGGTTCCCTCATCTTCAGATCGCAATTTATGATAACAATGGCAGGAAGTTTAATCGCATTAATAACATTGTGATCATTACTCAACTCACCATCACCAAGGATTCAGGTTTCACGCACACAAACGAACCTGTGAGTATTTTAATAATATACTGCTGCGTAAGATACATATATTCAAATTCAATTAAATACATTTATTTTATTACAATTTATACTGATTAGAGAATGTTTAAAGTTAAATCCATCAAGGTATATACCACTAATCGGTACTCCTCACTATAGGTTCAACATCATATCCCAGAATCAAGTATTATTAAGCTTATTTACTATCCAGAAATTGACGACAAATATATTCAAATAACTGTTAGATAATAAATTAAAGTAAAATAATTAAATAAGAAACATGTATCCTAATAGTAATTGAACTTTAACATTAAAACCAGCGATATATCTGATATATACTAACTATACAAATTGGAGTAAATATACTTTCTTTTCTCTTAACAATTAAAATTACTGGAATCACAAATATCTCAATAATATCTTTCTATATAGTTTACGTCATTATTATTTTTGATATATTATTTATGATATTTTTATATCTTTCTTTATCTGTATCCACAATACATCCCGACACACTAGCTATTGTTTACGAATATACTCCCTACACAGTCGAAATACGATGCTTTGGCCCAACGGTTTCATGAATTGAGAGCTACTCGCCACTACACACGCAGCGGACATTACCTGACGGTGTCTTCCTCTACTTCTGACCCCACTGTCGGTAACTACGCCGTGTTTACATTAAAATCTACTGTTTTGATCGAGCATATTTACTACGAGGTCAGTACATGGGTAATATTGAGAAATTAAGATTTTAAGAAATATATTCATTATCAAATGTATTATATCTAATTTTGTATTTTAATAAAATATAATAAATGTTCTCTTTACTTCTATTTCCCGAAATGATAATGAGAAAGCTTAACTTTATTCATTATGATAACCTTTTTCTACAATTAATATATACACCATGACCTTCAATTTCTCATTCCACGAAATATGTTATAAATATTGTACTTAATCCTAG
Organism: Osedax frankpressi; assembly: GCA_964035775.1. Classification (NCBI taxonomy): domain Eukaryota; kingdom Metazoa; phylum Annelida; class Polychaeta; order Sabellida; family Siboglinidae; genus Osedax; species Osedax frankpressi. Next base: position 22,282,769 of record OZ038313.1, read on the forward strand.
ATATCGATAACTCTGATCACTAACTCCCAATACTCAACTACTTGGTAGGTACTTTCCAATGGCAATATTATCTCAGTGGATACCGTGATGATGAATTCTTTACAGAAGACTTTCTCTATTGCCATGTCACGTAGTTACGCTCCCAATGCACGAATTGTTGTGTTTGGCGTTTCTAAGAGCACCGGCGAGCTTCTCACAGATAGTATGAGTTTTCATGTAGGAAGAATCAGGAAGAATAAGGTATAAATCATATGCATTGTCAACGGGTTGTCATTGTATAGAAATATACAGATTAATCACGGATAATTATGTGATTAAAGGGTTAAGATTTTGTATAGAAAAAAACACTAATATTTAGTGAATAAAGGCTCTAATAGAAAGAAGAGAGGGTGTAGTTTATTATTTTAGAAATTAGTTGCTATAGTTTAATGGATATTATGTAGCGATTTTATATAAAATATTGTTAAGAATGAAAATGGTATTTATATTGGAAATAATATATTTCTATTAAATAATGATTTTGTTCTATAATTATTTACCATTTATTATCATTTAGTTGAAGATAAGTATAAATAAAGGAAAGGATTTTACGAGAGAAACGCTTGAGTTAGTGGCCCATGGTGATCCTTCAACTTTGACAGTTTTTAGTGCGGAAACTTATGAACTTTACGAAAAAAAATCTCCAAACCTCAACATTTTTTTTACAGAACAAATGGTTATATTAAATAAATTTACTAAATATTAGGTTAATAAAAATTATACATATTATATATATATAATATATATATATATATATATATATATATATATATATATATATATATATATATATTATAATACGTTACATTGTAAATGATTTGTATTCAAAATCAAATCTATTTAATATCCAAATTAAATGTATTTGTATACTATGTGATCTAATTTTATTAATATAACTGATATCCTGGTAACTCAATGATCCAATCACTCAATTCTGTAATTCGAAAGTCTCCTTCTTGCTCAATTAACTTGACTAATATATGGCCATTAGCTTGAAGAAGAATTGGAATCGTACGATGATCACGTAGAAACTCGCTTCAAACATACCTGGTACGAGGATGAAGAGCGTAAGAGTAACGTCTATTTCCCATCGCCTTGTTATGCAATAGATGCAAATAGTACATTCGATGTTTGTTTCACTGTATCTCCAAAATTGGTACCATAAAGACATAAGATTGTACCATTACTCGATATTATATATATTAATTATTTTACAGATGTTAGATTTAATCATCTATACTGATACAGATCTTGTGAGAATTGAGGGTTAGCGAAGATAATTAATAATTAAATTTAGATGAATATAATCATATATAAATTAATGTAAATTGAATATCAAATATATTTGATTGCTATTTTACATTATGTTAAATTCATATATACTCCGACTTGAATTAGTGCGAATTAGTTTATTAGTCGAATTAGTTTATTATAAACACAATAAAATATAATAACTAATAACACGTTAAATATAACTTTAATAAAACGTTAAATAATACATTAACTAACACGTTTAATAATAATTATATGAATTTATATAATAATACAATCATAATAATACAGTTCAATAATAATACAGTTCAAATTATTACCCACTTTTAATTTCTTATCATAACAGCTGCTGTCAGCATTTGTAATGAATCTTTGGGATTTCTGCCTTGTTTTGATAGCTCTTGTTATTTAAAGGAACAGCGTTGTGACGGCATTATGGAATGTTCCATGGGAGCTGATGAAATAGCATGTTTGTAATTGTGTAGCTAGAAATGTAAAGCTAATAGTAATAATACCAATGTATTCGGTCACAAATTATTTACTAATCGGTGTTACTTTTATTCCATGGTACCTTTTTAATATTCGCAAAAGGTCCTACTAAAGACAACAATATCAAGGTAATCAATCGATTCAACGATCTTCATAGGAATACTGTACACTTGGATGATAGATCGTGGGCATGGAAATCTTACTATACAAAGTAAGTTAAGAATAATATACAAATAACATCTAAAACTAAGTATGTAATTTATAAAAAATAAACTAATAATTAAATATATACATTACTTTATGCGTTAATTAAACTACTATGATTAGTGAATATTGAAATCAAATAATAGAAATATTTTAGACATATTTTATAATAGATATTATAATAGATATTATATTATAATTTATAATAGACATATTTTAGAAATGCATTTTACTATTATTACGCTATTATTTGTAATTCTATGTATCATATTTTCTACTTGCCTATTTCTATTAAATAACTAAATTTTCTAATAACTAAATTATTTATTATCGTGAATTTAACATATTTCGCAGACCTTATGGACGATTAGACATTCGCTTGAAATCTCCACAACGACCTACTACTTGGATGATCGGTGGATTTAGTCTATCTACCATTGACGGACTAGCGTTCACCGAAGAACCTTTTAGGGTTACAATTTAAGAAAAAAAACAAGGACAATTTAAAATGAATTTTATTCCCTCGTTACATTACTTTGTTGTAAGTAGACATAGTTGGCGTAATGTACTAATCGGTCATTAGGTGGACACTGTTCGGCCATTTTACATCACCGTAGAAACGCCGAAAACAAGTGTTCGAGGAGAACAGATAGGAGTACAAGTAGCGGTATTTAATTATTGGCATGCGCCCATTGAGGTTATGTTCCATTTGTATCTTTATCAATAAGTTGGCATAGCTAGAGCTATGACTATCAATTATGATGATGGTGATTTTTTCTATATCTTTAAGCGTCGCATCGCCTACTACATCGTACCTTCAACACCGACATACAGGCGCTAATAACCCTGAAACAAAATGACCAGTTCAAATTTGTTTTGATCGAAGTGGAGAAGGTACAGAGTTCTTATGAGATTAGATCTACCGGTGATGAGATACATACCATGATATCGGTAAGTGTTTGACTTATTGGAGCTCCGTTATCATATCAACATAAATAACATAAACATCATAAACAACACAATTATGTTAATAACATTAGTTTAACTCTAAAATATGTTTTCCAGTTGCTTCCTGGTAAATCAACTTTTGTTCATTTTCCAATCGTGCCAACTATTTTTAATGGAAAAGTGGAAATAACAATTGTTGGAGAATCACACATCAGTAGGAGTGTAGTGACAAATACAATAACTGTCAGGGTTTGTGTATACATTCTACCTAAATAATACTCTAATACCTCAGAAAACATTACTTTAATTAAATTCCGCATTAATACTAATACTTGAAACTTTTAGACCTAGTAATTGAATTTTACTCAATTATTATGTAATATCACTTTCTATACTTCCTCTCTATATATCCATAACATAACTACTAACAATATATATATATATATATATATATATATATATATATCCATACTAAAATAAAAAATATTGTACTATGCTCAAAACTAATCTCTAATTTGTAAGGTTAAAATTAATATACCAAAAATGCCAGCACTCGCTAAACTATGGTCTAATTCAGTATGAAGGACTAGATGTGGAATATCACACCCCATACATTGTCGACATGTCTATATCCGGGTCGATGTACACCAGTGACTTTCAAATCCCGTTGACTAAGCGCTTAAAAGAAGGCCCAGAACAACGAGAGTTAAATTATGTATATGGCTCAGAAAAAGCTACCATTACAATTACTGGTACGTGGAGCTGAATTAAGAATCGTCTGATAATTTAGACTTAATTTAGCAAGAAAACCAAGTGTTCATTATAATTTTAATGTATTTTGCATAAGAAAATGTAATGCATTTTTTTTATTGTAAAGTTATCTAAAGTTATTAATTATATATCTACATGGATAAACATTCTCTAATAAAACACACCAATCACTCTCTATCATAGGTGATGTTGTGGGGATAGGATTTACTAACACCAAACATCTGAATGCCTTCAACATGATGGGTCAAGTATATGGACTAGGATCTAACTCTTTGTTCCACTTTGGTTATAACTACTATCTGTTAAAATACCTAAGGGATTCTAACCAACTCGATTCCAATACTAATCGAGAAGCAATTATTGGACTGAATAAAGGTTCGCGCATGTTTTAATACTTAGATGAATAAATGTTAATTGTTACATTTCAATTATAAAAACGATGTAATATATATCTATATATATATATATATATATATATATATATATATATATATATATATATATATTTGCTCAGAAATGTATTATTTTTGATTAAGTAAAATAGTAAGTTTAAAAATGTGGGACATTGACATTGTTTATTTTTCAAGCAATATTATATTACATTTTTTTTTATATTATTCATCAACAAATATAACTTAATATTTTGTATAATATCTAGTCTACTAAATGTATTCAAAATTTAATTTAATTTTTAATAAAATGGAAAAAATATAATATTTAAATAAAATATCGTATATAATAATCTATTCTTGCAATCCTTAAATTATTAATAAATACAGTTTGTATTTATATATATATATAATGTAATTGTAAATGTTATCAATATACAAAATAATTAATTTTCTGTGATATATTTAGAATAATTCTTTATATACTAAATTTAAAATAATATAAATATAGTATTTATATGTATCTTAATATAGATTATTGAATACAGATATTACTGAAATATATTCGTTCATAAATTCAAATGGCGGATATTCAATGAGACTGGGAAGTGGACATTCAAGTTTATGGTTAGGCGAAAAAAATATTAGTGTCATGGATATTAATGTCAACAACTGATAAACTTTATAAATATTCTCTTTTATAAAACTATATAATAGCATTATATTTAATATCATAATAGTAATGATTGTGTTGTATTTATTATTTTAAATTCTTCTTCTACAACATCGTCTAATCAACAATTGATGTATTCCAAGGATGACTGGAATTGCTTTGGATCTGTTATCTTTGGGTTCGCGTCCTGAGTGGGAAAACGTTATATACATTGATCCAAATGTATTGAACCGACTTACTTCGTGGCTTATCGAACAGCAAAATAAAACTACTGGAGGATTTGTGAGAACATCAAGATTTTTTGATCTCAAAATCATGGTAAGAAAAACATTTTTATTTAGTATTTTTCTCATATTAAGTCTTGGAAATTAATGGATTACATGGAATAAAATAACAAGTTATAGGTGAAATATTTAAATTCTTAGAAATATTAACCAATTCAAGAAATAAAATATAACATAATAAAAATGAAATATTAATTTATGTATACATTTATATATATACATTTTAAAAATTATTTTAATAATGTATTATTATATATTTTCATGCATATATTATATTGAAAATTATTGATATGAATATAATAAATATAATTATAATAAATTGTAATTGAGAATATAATATAATATAATGATTTAAGTTATTGTCTTAAGTTCTTTTGATAGACAAACACATCAGACGAAACTGGAAATTTAATTTACGCTTCAGAAACCGCATATGCAGTAATTGGTTTAACTTCAGCACTCAAAGTCCTTAAAGGGGCTAGTTTATGATTATATATTTTTTTACAAAACAATTGGTTATATTAAATAAATTTACTAAATATTAGGTTAATAAAAATAATAAAAATTATACATATTATATATATATTATATATATAAATATATATATATATATATATATTCTCTTTACATACAATTTAGCTGTAATATTTTCCTTATTTGTTTAGCGTATTACATATTACCTTCAAATAAGTTAACATGTAATATAAAAAGTATTTAAAAACCCCTTTATTACCATTAAATGTAATCTATTGTCTTTAGACTGCTGTATCCAAGGCATCCATAGCTCGACAAATAGCTGTCGACTATTTAGCGAAACATTACGACGTTCTGACCGATCCATTTGAAGTTTGCATCGTCACCTATGCATTGATGATTGCAAGTCACCGCCTCAAGAATCATGCGCTGAACACCATGATTAAGATGGCCAGAGGGGGTTAGCAATACTATTGACCAATATAGCCACGGCATTTTGGGATCAAGACATTTGTTCCAATTAAAATAAATCATAATTCTTGACTGCTAATTTTAATGTGACTAATTAAACTTAAATCGTTATTCACTGACCTCCTGTGCCGTATTTTACCCGCAGCGAACACTCCCTACCGCTACTGGTCACGCGGCGACATCTCGCCCAACGAGGTGACCGTTGTGAACACCGTTATATACCTACGGCCTCGCAAGATGGCGGGCACTAACGAGGCAGCCGCGATACAGGCCACCGGATACGCGCTACTCTGCTACATACAGAACAACTTATTCGTCGAGGCGAAACCGCTCATGCTATGGCTGCAGACGATGAGGAGTTTTGCTGATGGATTTGAGGCAACTATGGTAAGTGTTGCATTCCAAGTTTCATTCTAAGTAACAATGTGAGATGTGTGTTACTGTGTATTACGTATAGCTTCCCGGTAGTCAACTGTGCCTAATACATTCTTTAAACTTAAATAGTTATGATTGTATAATATAGTTTATAAGATATAATAATATATGATTACCCGCAGGGAACTAAACATTGGGTCGTACAATGTATGACGTATATCTATGTTAGCGTTGATTACAAGTAGCGAGTTATTTATTGAGTACCAAGTAAGTTACCTTGGTACTTTTAACCTAGCCTGGTCTACTCTATGTATCATGAGTTTTTGTACCTAAATACAAACATGTGTCGGATAACCAGACCTAACTCACTTGTTACATAGTGTTTCGTACCCAAATTAATTACCACATCCTTACCTAATTATTGTACCATATATGAATTTCTCCTCAATCCAAAAATCATACATTACTTAAATAAAATTAATATATTTATATTATATCTACCTACTAATACATCCTATTGATCAATGCATTCAAGTATTTAATCAATTTATTATATTATAATAAAGAATCAATTAATATTAATTTAAATAGTATGTTTATTGAAATGTAAAAAAAACTGATATAATAATATTTTTTTAAATTTCATTGTATATATATTAAATTATTATACGTATTAATATTGTAATTAATTGTTGTTAATCCAAAATAAGATAAAGTAATTATACCATTAGATAATATATGGGACTTATAATTACGAATTGAAAATAATAATTTGAATTAAGTATATATTACAAATATCATCGAGAAAAATTAATAAATATATTTTTTAGATGAGACATTGATACTTATTTATGACATTTTAAATAATTTTGAATATGAAATAAATATTCCTTTATGAATAATTGTAGGAAATATTTCAAAATAATTTCGTTTATACCCTAAATATGTATACTATAAATCCTATAAATACTATAAATATGTAGTTCAATATATTTCGTTTTTAATTGTTGTTATAGAAATCACGTAATTTTAAAATCTAATAAATATAGATAATAACTCTATTATTTAATATTTAATATAATGCTTATCCCTATTATTAACCCTTATCCCAATGGTTAATCCGTAATATTGATTGCATGCATATTATTTTATTATTAATATTATAATACAACAAAATAATGATGGCATTAGTTATTAATTATACTACACAATGGTCAACCAATTGGTAACAAATAAATAATGGGTATGTTATAAATACAGATTACAATCAATTACTTTAAGTGTGCCAACATTATATAAATATATAAATAAATTAGGATTTTATTGAAGAGAAAACTACTGTACCTACAATAAACACATTACAACTCAGAATTTGTATAAATTTAAATATATTTAAATCTAAAATTTATAACCGATTTTTTTATTTGATACATAATTTATAATGGATTAAATTATGGGCCAGCGTGGTATTCTTACTACTATATGTTTCTTAAATATTTTCCAATAAATCGTGTGTCGTGTGGGTTTTAAATATGGATTAAATCATGTGTTGGTGTGTGATTTATAACCTAAGTTTTATTTGGTACATATTTTCCAATGGGTTAAATTATGGGTAGGGTGAGTTTTTTAACATGGTGTAATTACCCCTGGGTTAATTAACTATTCAATTGTTCTATCAATTATGATTATTGATGTATCCAATCGTGACGGAATATTGTTTCCTTGGGTCGTTAACATTAAAATAAGAATTTTAATTATATGTTCTAGTGATATACCAAAAATGGGATCAATATATTAAAATATTGAAATCAATATATTTTATATGTTCATATCAAAATTATATTTTAAATAATACTTTTTATGTGTAGAATTATATTAACTTACAACTATTTCTAATTATAGGACACATTAGTTGCCACGCAATCTCTGGTAGCGTACGTGGAGCGAGACACGACTCGTAATTTCAATGGCATGCAATTTGACTTCACAATGCCGGCGCAACCCAAATGGAAGTTCTTAGTATCGCTGAAACAGGAAAACATCGGTAAAGCTCATTCCATAAAGGTGTGTGTCTCTATGCCATGATATATATATATATATATAGACATTTGTATACTAGTAGTTCATAGAATAACCAGTTATTGACCATTCACTATTCTATCAAATATACATATTTATTTATAGATTTTACATAACTAATCCAGATACATTTTAACTTGTTCATAATTCAAATATGATTTATGAATCAACATTATCTGCTGAATTTGTATCAATGGATAAGACATTATTTTATTGTCTGGTTATCTTGAACTTATATAACTTCATTTAATATAATCTGTTGAAGGTTGTAAACCTATAAATAAATTATCAATATATTGAATAAATTGCAAAACTATGTGTTTAACAGAATATTACAAAAATAAAATAACATCGCAAAATTATATTAAATAATATTTTAGAATTCAGTGGCATAAGGATGTTTATATGTACAATGAAAATATTCACCATGATAAATATGTCACTAATGTTTTTCAAATTAAATACTCAAAAAAATTACTATATTTCAAATATATATTACAACTACTCAAATTAATTAATAAATTAAATAATGAATTTATTAATAAAATATTTTGAAAAATTCATTATTACATAAAGCATATATATGCTATATCATATGTTATTTAAAAATATATATATGTTTTTATAATTATTTAAATTTTAATATATTGTATCATATATATTCACATTCTTAGTTATGTATGTGAATTCTATTTATTTGATATGATGCAAAGTTTTTCTTTATTTAATTCTCTACATATGATAATATTCATTTTTATTTTAATAACATTTTGATACGTTGTGGAACATTTCGGAACATAATATTACAGAATGGAAGATTTGCACCAAAATGTTCTAATGAATATAACATATGAAATCACTGAATTATATATTGAAACATTTTCGCTGTGATATAACATACTAATATGTGTGTATTTGGGTATAATTTGTATAATCAACAGTATTCACGTTTACAGTTACCAGTTGTTTATAATGTATTGAAGGCTCGAGGTATCGGTACTGGAATCGCGCTTCTACAGGTAAGATTAACAAGAATAGTATTTGAGTGAAAACACATTTCCACGTGATGTATTGTGTATTGTTTGTGTATTGTTGTCAGATCGTCTCACTTCAGTAACATATAGCTAACAGTGAAATACAAAGTGGAACATGAAGAACAGCTGAGACGTACTAAAAAGAGGTCATTTGATTTGTGGGTAGAGCATAAGTCATTCTGGGGCAGAAATAGCTCTCAGTTTGAATTGAAAATATGTGCGAGGTTTGTAATATTAGTAATAAGAATTAATTTAACGAAATGTAATACAACAGTATTACATTGTTATGCACTCATCAAATTATATAGGAACAGCTATATTAATAGTACGACGTATCATTCACATATTTTATGAATTTTTGAAATAAAGAACTTTTATTTTTATACAAATTATATTGTTATGGATATTAAAAGATGATGTTGTATTATATTATAACGAATAATATAATTATAAAATAGTATGAAATTATACAAATGAGAATATATAAACCAAGAGTATACACATTGAATAATATTTCGCATATATAAATATATATATATATATATATATATATATATAGAATATGATCATTTATTTATTTAATATATCAATATTATAATATTAGTTTGACCATCTCCATTGATCTTAATAGATGGTTAAGGACAGACATTTCACTTATTAGTGGAGCAGCTGTTATTGAAGTGGACCTCCCAACTGGATGGCATGTTAAAAAAGAAACATTAATTAAATACAAAACTCAAGCAATTAGATCTCATGCGATCAAAGAGAAAGTCATTTGGTATACAGAATATGTTGGTTAACTCTCCTTCTATATATATATACATATATATATATATATATATATATATATGTATATATATATATATATATATATTTATATATATATATATATATATATATTTATATATATATATTATGTATTCTATATATAAGGATTGTTTTATAATGTATAAAACAAATTATAATAAATGATTCAGCAGCATTATAATGATAATTTCATATTTACAGATTACGAATGAGGGAGATAATTGCTTCTACTTTAAAGCTCAAAGGTGGCTTCCAGTTGCTAATGTGACATTCATTCATCAAATGAGGATATACGATAATTTTGATGCATGTAAGATAAATATATATATATAGATATATATATATATAGATATATATATATATATATATATATATATATATATATATATTATCTTCTATGGAATAACAGCCGTATAGAACATTTTAATATGTGATCATTTTTGTATATAATATATATTCACATATATGTTCAAACGTAAATGGTGTACTTTTCTTACAAATCAATTTATTTGAATACTCATTACATATGTTTTATTAAATTAGTATATTCATATAGATCAATACGTATCGATAAAATCTCATACATTTAACGTTTATCTATAGCTCATCAAAACGTCACAAGTTACTCGACAAGAGGATTATTTCGTAACAACATTTGTCAAGTATGCGGATCATTCCAGTGCCCTTACTGCCCTTTCTATAACTCATCACCTTCGATACAAGTATTACATACACCTTTCAAATATGTAGTAATATCATTAATGTTAATTGTTATATTACGATATAATACTTGGTAGTTTGTATTTCTTAATTGATTAGTTTAAATATTTTTATAATTATCATAATATTGAATAACTATAATATGATTATGACTATTATACGAGTATTCAATATTTCATTATGTAGATTTTTGCACTGTTTAAATTTCCAAATTATTTGTATTTTTAAATTATTAAACAATCTTTACTAGTATATTTATATAGTTTTAAAATAAAGTATATTTTAATAGTTATTCAATTATTATTATAATAATTTGGTTTAGTATCTATACTTATATATGCCATTATATTTTGTATATTTTTTATGAGATAAATAAATTTGTATTTTCATATACGATCTTGATACTTATAATATAAATTTATAAATTATTATAATAACAAAATGAATAGCAAAATATATTTTAATAATGATAAATTAGTTATATAATATGGTTATAAATAATATAAAAAGTACATGAAGATTAATTACTGAAAATAATAAAATCTCCAAATCTATTAATTCTATTTATAATATCCAATTCTATTACTAATAGTAGATATACATTTAATGAATATATTATATTGCATATATTCAGTAGTGTTACACCGTATACGGTTACTACTAGTAACTCTATATAATTAGGTATACTTACGTTATGAATGTTATTAAAGTTATATGCATATATATATATATATACATATATATATATATATATATATATATATATATATATATATATATATATATATATGTATATATATAGAAATATCATGTTAACATAATATCATTTAAGAAATAAATAGAACAAAATGAAGTCGATAATTAATTTTAAAATAGATGATCTATAATTAAATAGATCTTTTTCATATTATAAATTTCAGATTAAGGTTGATGACTCTATTTCTCTTAAACTAACTATGCCTACAAATTATTGTTCTGCCATATCATCACTATACTCATTATTTCTATATTAACGGGCAGTATATAATTAAATATTTTACATTAATTGAATTATATAAATTATTATTGAATATAATATTATCTATATTCTAGATACTATGATTCTACATTGAAGCAATTTCTATCTAAAAGAAATTATATATCTACATTTGTATTACCGTTCAGGAATTAATTCAATTAATTCAATACAAATATTGCATAGGAAAAAGTGATTTATATAATTCTATTGATATATAATATATATAATATCTACAAATTAAACTACTAAATATATAATATAAATACGAAAATACAATATATAAATATACATTTTTTTTAAAATATTATAAATCTATTTTTAATTAATTTTTTGATTAATAACTATTTCTGATATTTTCTAAAATCTATTGATGCTCTACAAAAAAAATCAATATGGAAAATTATTTACAATGCATGTATGTTTTCCCAAACAGCAGCTGAATTGTGTTGAGCAATCCTGCACATAAAATGTACTAGAATTTAGCAATAAGTCATTTAATTAGCATTTAATAATAAATGCAAATTAGATCCAATTTAAGATGAAATATTTCTATTTAATTGCTAAAAAGATGCAAAAAGATGACATCCCAGTAAATAGCGGTGTAAATATGCGGTATTTTACACCTCTTTTTTCGTTCATAGCCTTTTGTTTTCTTAAATTTTTTGACAAAATATCTGTTTCAACGAATTAATTATCTTTCAAATATCATAAAATAAATATATTATAAATAAAAATATAAAACTAAAAGTAAAAGTACCTGTGCGCATGACTACTACATTGTTATTGTTTATAAATTTGAAATTTTTAAAATATACATTTTAACTTTATTACTTTTTAATTGCATACAGTTATGAATTTAAGACCACGATCATCATTTAATACGTACTTTCCACCTACTACTATGACTTATCGAAAACTACCTACTAATTTAGATATATGCATTATATATCGTTAAAACCCTGCTGCGATGCATTAGCTAAATCGCAAACAGCAATTAGAATTTTAGATATATGGCATAGAGCGTCACTACATACATTTTCAAAAGCTTACGTAACAGCAAAGCTATCTACGTATATATCGATAGTGATTAAACTTTAAAAAAGTCAAAACAACAGCAAATTTGATACATATTTCCAGACTCACAAAGAAAAATATGATAAATTATTCGATATATGCCCATGTAAATGTAAAGATCAATGTCGGTGTCTTCGCCTTAAACATGTTCCTCCGTCTGAGAAATCTTTTCTAGACGACCAAAGGATAACTAGGCTTAGATGTATCGATTTATCTACAAGAATTGATACATCTAAAAAAAGTCGCAGTTCATACAATAAAACTAGTGGAGGCAGTCATTCTCGCTATGTCTATTCAACGATATATTGTAAATTATTACCGTTATTGGTTATAAGTTATGGAAATTAATATATTTTGAATTATAGAATATTTATAAAATCTTGTGAAAAGTTTGATAATTATATTTATAATAATATTTTTAACTATCTCAATAGAAACAATGAAGATTATTCACATGAATATATTGATAGTACTAGCGAAAGCGACATTGATGAAGATGATGGCTACCAATAGAAGTATTGATGAAAGAACAGTTAGAAAATTTGAGAAGCCCATTATAAATTTTGATGCAGAGGAATATTTTGATTTAATAGATAATGAAGGAACATGGCTGGAATCTGTTCTAACAAAACATATTTCCAGCTCGTGTTTCACTGACTACATTAATAATATTGTACCAGTAATATATTTTCCACCATACCCAAGCCATACTCAATCTGTCGAAAGACATATTCGTTTAGTATCTCAGACATCGAAAACAATAATTTCCGCTGATAAAAGGGATGATCGTATAAATATTACACTTATGGAGCGGAAATTAATTCCAAATATTATTTCTAAGCGCGATTTCATTCAACGATGTTAATTTCTTTATTATATATATTTATGTTATTTAATTAATACTATGATATAATAAATAGTATTTTCAAAAGAATTATTATACTTCATATATATAAATTATAGCTCTTTAAAATGATAACTGATTTATTAATAATGATAAATGTTTTAATTTCTTATAATAATATAGATATTATGATTAATATTACTATATAATATTATTTATTAAATAGTAGAATTGATAAAAAATTTATTTATATAAATAATATTATATTAACTTTATAAAATTTTATTTTTTTATCAATTCAATTGTATGTGAAAATTATAATTTATAAGCGAATATATTTAGACGGCAACAAATATTTATTTTATTCTATATACTACGGTGTTGATAATAAAGCTAAAATTTTTATTTTCATATTTTCACCCCTCTTGATGATTAGTTGTAATATTTTTAACCTATTTCAAAAATATGCTTATATTGTCTATTTACAATATTTTTTAAAACTTTTATAAAATCACACTTATATATTGCATACTAATAATGGTAGATTTAAAAAGAATTGGAAAACAATTTTTTTTCGCAAAAAAAAAATCATAAATCGCCTAAAAATGCCACATAATATAACCGAATATTTATTTTTCATTTTATTCATATATAATTGACATACTTTACCGGATAGCACGATTGTATGGTATAATAATCATTATCTATAGTTTAAAGTGATATTCTATAATTTTCATATTTTTCAATGTAACTTTTCTAATCTATCATATACAAAAATTGTAACTGGTATCGTGGTCCCATAAATACTATAAATTAACTGAAATTTTGTTTACATGATAATATGATAATATGATACACTGTACAGTGTACGGTGTATAGTGTACGCCGTTCAGTGTACGAGTGTTCGTCATGTCGTGCTAGATTTTAAAATAATAAAATTAAAAAATTAATTTTAGATATTCTTTTCTATATCAAAATATACATTTATATAATATTTATACCAATTATGTATGGGTATACTCATTACCCATATCATGTATAATATATAAAACAAACATATGTATATTAATATATCTCATATATTAGTAATATATCGAGCTTATAAGCTTTATTTATGTTTGAAGTTTAGATAACTGTAATTATAATTGTGTTAATATTAATAAATATGTCTAAGTTTTTTCTCAAAATACATACATATATGAATAAAATAAATAAAATCTTTCGCTGTCCTTATTTATGTGGCATATCACATTATAATTATATTATTATATTATATTATTTACACCGCTGTTTACTGGTATATCGCTATTAAATTGATAGAAAGATGCATAATAGATGACATATTGTTATTTAATTACTAGAAAGATGTATACAAGATGAAATATTATATATAATTGCTAATATGATGCAATGATGAAGAAATATTGTAATTTAATTGCTAAGAAGATACACAAAATATGACATATTTCTATATAATTACAGGTAAGATGCACAAAAGATAAAAATATTGATATTTAATTGCTAAACAGATACATGAAGTTAACATATTTCCTTTAAATTGCTAGAAAAATGCACAAATATGAAATTTAGCTATATTATATACAAAAATATGTATAACTTTATTGATTAACATTTATTAATATTTAACTATATAGATTAACGTTAAACAGTTGATATATTAACAAGGAACATATCTTAGGATACAATTTAATTTTTAAATATAATTATTTTAAAAATTAAGATTGTCCTGTTTTTTATTTTGAATAAAAAATATATTATAATACAGATAATTATATATATAAATATTACATATATATTTATAAATTTAAAGTATAAATATTTAGTTATATTGTATAATCATCAAACCATATTAATTTTTCATCCTCGACGAATACAATTTATTTAACTTCTTTTTTTAACAGTAATTTGGATCGTATGTATCACTTTTATCTACCTGTTGATAAAATGTGTTCTAATAAAATCTAAAGTGTATACAGTAATACAATATACACACATATTATATATTCAATTATAAATAACAACAGCATATGTTTAAAAATATATTTTGCATAAATACAAACTATAGTTTGTTACTTTATATTGAAATTGTTAACATATAAAAATAACATATATAATATACATTTAAAATAACATACCATATTATGGTTTATTAAAGTGATCAAATTAGTATTCTAATCCATAAAGCAACATGACACTCTAGTTCAACATTGTAAACATAGTTATCTCATTACCATATTACATGTATTAGACATTATTAAAATGTAAAAAATGTTCCCTGTATAATTTAAAAATAACTAAAATTGATTATTTGTTACAAATTGTTTACTATTAATTTATATTATTACATTTATTTATTTCATAGTCAAGTATTTATAATCACACCGTATATATTGCAGAATAATAATATAGTGAATTTATGAAATCAATAATTATTAAATAAATTAAAATAAAGTAATTATAGTTTCTAAGATGTATTAAATAATATATTGAGTCTAAGATTACTCTAATTAATCTTGGGTTAGGTCATATATTTAAAATTTAAGATTTAAATCTCAATTTTGTAACTAAATGATATATATTAGATACAAAAATATATTTTATATATGTAAAAATTATTTTTTTTAATTTCCAACACGATATATATAATTAAAAATTGAATAAGATATGATTAAAATTGTTAATAAACCTTGAAATAGTCGTAGATTATATTATTCTTATATATATATCATATAAATAAACCCTACATAATTTCAATACGAACTGACCTAGAATTCAATACTATGACATTCAATACTATAACGAGTTAACCCTTACTTGTATGCATTGTATAGTATACAATAACATGAACCATTTAAGTATTACTACCCACTCTACTAAGTTAATAACTATATAACGGTTATATAAGGTGTTATATAAATTATATATTATATTAAGAATGGATTTAGTTGTGTTTTGGTTCTATGTGGAGTTTTTTTTTAAATTAAAATAAATTTGATATCATACTATATTCGTATGCTATAATTATGTTAATTTTGGGTTTTGATTGTGTGGGTTTTTTTTAATTAAATAAAATAAATTTAATGTCAGACTAATAATAGAATTTTCATATACTATAATTAAAATTTTTGTTTTTGGTTTAAATAAGAGTTTTAATACAAATTAATCGATGTTAGGTTAAGTCCATATACTGTTTATTATAATACATGAAATACGTTATATATTGATGCACATCAAATAACTTTATGTATGTTATAAATATATGTATTACATTAGTTTCTTATTTGGTTTAGTGTGGATTATTTGTATTTAATACATTTAATAAATTATAAAATACATTCCCTATATTTATAAATATATATATATATATATATACATTAAATATCTAATATACGTAATCTATAATTAATTTATAATTGTATATAGTTATAAAACTAAATCGCGATGACTATTATTATTATTTATATATTATAACTATTTTTTATATATCCATCGGTATTCGGACTTAATGATTATTATTAAGATTATTAATTGGTATCAGCTATATCTCACATTAATTTGTAAATATATTATAGCTCCATTATATCTATAATAACTAATGAGAATTGATTTTATTAAAATATATACAAAAATAATCAATAAGGAAAACTATTTGGTTACTTTAATTCAATATATTATTAAATACATGAGATTATATCAAAACTTAATTCAAAGTAAATTGAGTCTGAATTATCATTTCATTTTGAAATAGATTCCACAAAGAATTCAGATAATATATTTATAAATAAAAAATAACCGAAATCCAACTTCTCTGCTGTGACCACAAATAAAAATAAAGTTATTTATGTTCTTTTAAATTACATTTCTATTTAATTTACATTTTAAATCATATTACTTTTATTATATTATATTTCGTACATATTATTGTGTCTGTATTTTTAAGATCCCATATCATATCGAATTCATAAATGAAAATATTATTTTCTTTTATTATTTTGAAAAAGAATATTACCAGGAAATATCATCTTCTTTTTAAATATTCTTTGAAAAAGCAAACTTGTTCACTATTGATTTCCATGAAAAATCGTCATTGTAATCGATGAACTGATTTGAATTCAAATCTATCGAAATTATATTTTATGATTTCGTTGACATTTATTTCAACTTCATTTCACTAAATATAGAAATGCCTTGATTACATAATATAAAAAGCAAGACAATTACAAAAAATAATTTTATTTGAAATAAATTATATTTTTAACAATGTATACAAATATATATTCAATACAATATTTATATGAATTAAATAATATAATATAACAAGTTAGTAAAGATATTCCAAATTTCATAAAATATTACATATTTTATTTATTTCTTTGGAAAATAAAATTTAATACATAAGTATGTAGATTATTTTAATGTAAGATGTTTTTAAATATGGTCCAAATATATTAAATATAGAATATTATATTTAATAAACTGTATATATTTTTTTATAAACCTTAAAATTATAATTATTTCAATAATAAAAATTATCATCCGATTCTTTAAAAAATTTTAAAAATCTATATTATGTAATACTATAATTACTGAAATAAGGAATATTAATTTAATAAATGATAATTCAATATACGAATTAATCATCATAATGTATAACATAAAATATTAGCCGCTGATAATTAATCATTGTCTAAATACCAAATGATTATTAAGAAATATTAGGAAATATATTTATCTTATCTTGCATGTGTAGATGAAACGCTCGTTATAAGATAAATAATTAAATTCCCTTAATAGTATGTGTTAACATTTGGGTTATCTCTCCATTTAACTTTTAACCCATAACTTCTATAATAATCTAAATAAACGAATGTCTATTAATTGTACAATATAATCATTTTTGAAATAACAAGACACAGATAATGGCACACGTAGAAACAAAATACTGCATGTGCAGTATACAAATGAAATGTGAGTTTAAAATTACCACCGGAAGATAGATAACCTGAGCAGGCATGATATTCTATAAATGTGTAACCTATGTTATGTATTATTATGGAATTCCCTAAAATGTGTGTCCAGTGAAAAGTGGTATAGGAACGAAGATGAAATGGCCGACGTCTAGTGTATGAGGTCCGCGGTATGTTTAGTGGTATTGTGGTCGAAATCAATTATGTCGCCGAGACCTTGGCCATACTTCACTCTCTCTCCGGGATTAAACTTGAATCTAAATGATTGCGGGGCTTCGAATACCAACACGATTGTTGAGCCGAAGTTAAAATCACCTATCATCTCACCTATTGAGATAAGTGTAATTTAATGCTTATTTCTATATATTGTAATAGAATCAATAAAAACGTTCTTTTTTAATATTTCACTTCAATATGATATGATTATATATTGTATTAAAAATTTCTATGAATGATATTTAAATGAAACTGAATTCATCATAATTCCAATAAAATAATTGAAATTAAAATAGCAAACCTTTTATCATATCAACTCCTCCACCACCAGGCTTTACTGTGATACCTGGTTTTCCTGACACTGGTTTAATCTATATGCGTAATAAAGTTTCTTTTATAAACAACAAGAAAATACCTGACATGAATGATATCTAGTTATATTTCCATATTATTTTGTATACCTTTTAATTTATAAGATATATCTATATTAAGAAAGTATACTACAATATACAGAAAGACATACCCTACAAATTGATTTTATATTATAGTAACTATATTTATATTATGTTTATTTATAGCTATGATTATCTAGGATAATGTATAGATTATACTATTTGATAATTGCAAAGTCAGTCTTAAATAAATTATAAACTAAATCAATAACTAATATATAATCAGTATACAATATATATCATACTGAGTTATATAATATTCCTGATTGCTCTATCTATATTTTTATAATTCAACAATTTTATACAAAATATTATTTTACATAATTTATTTATATTATCTATTTATATGGTTTATTTATTTAGAATATTATATTTAATAAAATGAATACAAAAATGCAAAATTATTCAATATAAAACAAGTATAATGATTTCATTGAAATTCCCCTTTTACAATTCATGTATAAAACGGAACTTACAAAGGAATTATATATAAGTTAATGCAGAAAAAACTAATCAATGAAACCTAAACATTACGCCTAATATTGTAATTCGGTAGATTCGTACAAGATCGGAAGATAAACTCAGGTAGTAATTAACCCTGATTAGAGCTCCGTATGAGTTAACACGTCTCGTTTGAGGCCGTTTACTCGGTAAGCTGTCCGAATGTGTGATATGGTTACTATTCTCGGCGGGTACATTAGTCAAGTCAAACCCGTGGAATGAAGAGGATGATCTAATCATGCGACCGGGGTTTGTAATCAAGTCCTGTTCCATGGCATTAGTATCATCGATATAAAATAAGTAATCGATATACAGTCAAATCTATCGATTAAATGTCTAAGTTTGTAGAGGAATTTAGATTATTTAGTAGAATTATGGATACAATAATTATAATAAATATTTAAAAGTAGCAATTAAAAAAAACACAAACCTCATCGCAGTATACATTTATAGAACCGACGTTAGTAGCGCCAACAGCCGCCAGGGAGAAAAACCCGTGGCACCATTGCCCAAAATAGATGGCACGTTCATTCAAACCAAACAAGCCCCTAAGACGCTTTGCAATCCTTGGATTAACGCTGAAAAGATTGCCTGTTCAATAAGTGGGATTGGCTCAACTTGATGATAGATTATGTAACCCATGATCCGTCTATAAATGTAATCTCTCATATATATATATACATCTTTATAATTGATGGTAGATTTTTCAGTATTTCAAAAGTTTTTCTATTTAAAAAAAGATAGACTTCTATCCTTATATCTATAAATAATGATTAGAATGTCCTCAATTAAATGAGTGAATTTTTATATGACATGTGTAAATAGTGATAGTTTTCTATGAGATTTATGACCTTTTCTGAATATATAAAATAAAATATCACACTATACTTTATTAAAACCGATATTAAATAGTTTGGGTAATAGAGAAAATACATCAAATAAAAGTAAATAAACAAATATATTTTAATATTATAAACTATTTTAAAAACAATAATATGTATCACTATAATTTTCTGATAATTCATATTAAACTAATATTATTTTATTATATTAATTAAATTCGATCTTTGATGAAGATATATTTACAAATGTAAATCTACCAAACAAATTGTAGAACAGCAAGATAACAAATGCACCTGTAAATATAAACTACAACTAGTTATACTGTCATGTGATAATTCATTACAAATTTGATAGGATAAAATATTTAGATTATTTATTTTATAATACCTGATCTTTCTATAAACTTATCTTTTAACCATTTTTAACAATTACTATTCTCTTTACAGAGTTAAGCGTTATGGTAATAAGCGTTATATTAGTTTATAAAAGAGTTAAATAGAATTCTTGAAATGATGAATTATAATTATACTTATGATTTGATTAACTATTACTATAATAAATATTGGTAAATAGAATTTCTATTATACAGTTTATATGCGTAATTGTCTATGTACAATTTACTAGTCGAAGTAAATGTAAACACCAATTAAAACACATGTTATTTAGGTTCTATTACATTGAACTTATATTGTTGATATAAAATAATTAAAGTGACTCTATGATAATAGAAACATCAATTTCTCATATATAAACAATTGAATTTCTACCTGGAAAATATCTCCTTGCTCTGACAGTCCATTTAGCAGGTGCATGGAATCGGTGATAATCTCCAGGGCCCAGGTATATGGTGCAAAAGTAAAGCCTGTAAATAGGAAATGAAGAGTAAATGATATGGAATGTGTATAGGCATTGCGGAATGGTTTCAAATTTATATTAACACAATGATTCTATGATAAATATAAGTTATTCGTACAGAATACAACAAAAATAGATTAAAATATATTTCAAGAAGAAAAAATATTTAATATAATAAATAAGATTTAGAATATAAAAAATTTATTAAATATTATATATATATATTTATTTTTATTATGTAAATAAATGAACATTAAATAAAAGCTACACAACTCCAAACATTGAATTAATTTGATTTTATATGAGTATGACAGATTATACTTGTATTACCATAAACTAATAATTTTATAAATAGAATGAGATCACACATGTACAGTATATATATGTAGATAATGTAATTTTATATCATTTCCAGCAAAGCAATATTTGGAAAATATGAAATGTATCATATATATGTTTTAAAAAAAGTATACATACTTTTTTGAAATAAATATATAGTATTATATAGCATATATCATTTATATATAGTAATTAAAAACTATATTATATGTTATAAATTTGTTAATATATAAATTTATCAATCATCATTTCAATATTACCAAACTGTTTTACTATACAGTGAACTTTCTAGAATAAACATACGATATAACTTGCACTCTGATAATGTTTATACTTAAAAGAACAACTATATAATACAATAGTATAGGTAATGATATATTTCATCGGAGTGCTAATATAGACCATGATAGTGAAATGCAAGTTAATGACATTCAAGTCTGCAAATGCAAGCAATGCAAGAATGATTTATGTGTTAATCATATAGTGTAAGAACTTTTTTCAATATTTATATAATGCTCTAATATAAACTAAATTTATACTCATTTTCACTTATTCCGTAAGTAAAAAAAACGTGTTAATAAAATGATTTGATAATTAACAGAAAATCAAAGATAAAGTAATATATTATTATATTTCACCTATTCTCTTCTTTATGAATGAGTGCTTGCATGTATTCTTCTTCTTTATAGCTAGCCTCATTTACATTTGAGAGGTGACGTTTATGCTGGTCATAGCTGTTACAGATATCGTGATCAGGGGGTCCGAAAAACTCGCTGAGATTGTATGTGATATCCTTCACCTTGGAACATTGACTATTGTTTTTGAAACAGTTAAAAGTATCATATTTCAAAATAATTATAGGTTACATAATCTAACAATGAAAGTTGAACAATACAAAAAAATGTATTTAAAATTCAAAACATACAGACATATATATATATTTTCATGTAATATATACTATTATTATAATAAAAATATAAAATGTTATTATGCAAACAAATATTTTATATTTAAATATATTAAATTAAATTAATAGGTAAATATAATATAATATTGAATAATATAGAATAATATAATATAATATTTTCTATGTTAAAATGACGAGATAAAATCAATATAAACCTGTTCTAATAAGCCATCAAACACTTCTCCTAAGTGGAGAATGGTTCCATCACATGGACATGTCTAGAAAAGAATAAAAATTAAATAGTTATAAATCAATTAATTCAAAATTGTATATAGAGTAAACTTAAAAGCAATTTCCCTACAACTTCGATATCGAAGATTTCGCGGCCATAATTTTTGATGACCCAGCGAATGCCTTAACTTTAAAAAATAAAGTGTGTATATAATTATTTATATTAATGCTCCATATATTTTTAATTTTTTTTTATATTTTTAATAATAAATAACAATATACTTTGATTATTGATATTTAATAATAAAGTCCCCTGTATTTTCCATAGGATACAAGGTACTTTGCTAATACATTACATTTATGGCAACATTAGTAAGAATATCTTTTATAATATATCTTTGTAGTTGAGAAAAGTTATAAATATAGTCTACACAATAGCAGAATATAAATAGAATTAATTGTTATAACTAAGGGCTTTATGTTTTTATATATGGGTAAAAATAGTACAAATTGTATAATTTACATTGTGATAATGTTCAAATGATAATTTAAATTATATTATAATATAAGTGATTTTAAATGAAGAATAACAATTACATACAAAATATATTGCTTTCATAATGCCAAATATGGCTTGAATTCAAACTATGTTATTCAGTATAAGCAAAACATTGTTTAAAAACATTTTATTGATAATTGGACATTGAGTTATGCTTATTTCCAATAAATTAAATGGGTCAATAGTACAATATACAATATGTTTATATATATATATATATTATATTATATTTTGTTATATAATACAGTTTGGTGCTTATAAAATACGGTTTAAAATTTGTAATAATAAAATATTGATCATTTATATTGATTATTTATATTGAATTATAATATAATGTGTTTATTATATCATTTATATAGTTATTATTATATTAAAATACATATAATACTAACCAATATATCTAGTTCATCTATTGGTCGTACACCTGGCATGAGACATCTTCTAAAGAATTCACTCAGGCTCACATACTCCTTAGTAAATATTGTAAATATAAATAGATATAAGTTCTAACACAATTACGTATTTCAATATCTGCATATATATGAAATATACCAATATAAGAAATGTCATACGTTTAGAAATGTCATACGTTTAGAAATGTCATACGTTTAGAAATGTCATACGTTTAGAAATGTCATACGTTTAGAAATGTCATACGTTTAGAAATGTCATACGTTTAGAAATGTCATACGTTTAGAAATGTCATACGTTTAGAAATGTCATACGTTTAGAAAATAATTGTTTTACAAACCTTAAAATCCTTGACTGCGGCCTCATCCAGTCTACATTTAAAGAGCCAAGCATAAAAACCAATGACTGTTGGTCGGGCATATATAGGCAACTCTAATTGACTGATCCAGCCCCACCAACGAGACATCATCTTCAATGGCATATTTCGATATATAGACCACTACAAAGGTAACAGAATGTAAATGTATAAAAATGTAAGTAATATCACATGCAACGGATGAAGATTTATGATAAACACCAACAAACTAAAACATTAAAACATGACAAGAAATTTGTAGTTGCTCATGAATATCTGTAAATTAAACATTTTATTCAAATATTAGAATCCAAAATCTATTTCTTTATAACTTAGCAATAAATATAAATACATTTTATCATGCAATTTAAAAAAATTAAATATTAAAGTTTCGAGGATAATAATATATATATGATATTATTTTTAAGTGTAAGTAAATAATAAATGCAATAATAATATTTTCTACATTAATAATTATAATATATGATTATTTCTAAGGGTGAGAATAAATAAAGATGGAAAATGTGAAATATTTAAAATTCAGATGAAATGTTATTTAGAAAGTAACAACTTATCCAAGAAACCATAATGTAACAATTATAAATTATTAATCACTTATTTTAAAATTTAATCAAAATAGTTTTTAAAAAATTAGCTTTAATCTGAATGGTTGCTTTGATAATGATTATTTTATCATTATGAAATGTTGTATACCTAAATGAAAACTAAGTTGGTTAGTTGAAATAAGGAAGATATACAACCTTTACCATATCAATGCATACTTACATAGACTATGTACTAACTTTTATTCTTTTTCACTATTGCAAAAAGTGTATACAAAATATTAAACATTATAAATAGGATATATAGTGTAAAATAACTAATATATTTTTAGTTTATATTCAATATATTTAAATATAATATAATTTTACTATAGTAAGTTTAATTATGAAAGTGAATTAACTACAACTGCAATTTTATAAATATAATAAAAGTATAACTAAACTGATATAAATAATAAAAAATCTAGATATGAATTAATATAAAATATGAACTATAACATGATATTGTAACAAAAATACACAAAGATATTTATTATATATATTAGAAAATATATGTTAAAAATAAAAATGTATTAAATTAATATATATAATTTGTATAAAAATGTATTAAATTAAAGTAATAATGTATAATTACTGGATCTTAATTAATTAAATAAAACATACCATTACTATCTCATTTTTGTGCTTCATATTGGAAAAAGTACACACTAAGAGATGAAAATAATAAGCCCATAGCATAATGTATATCAAAATACTCTAAAATATATAACTAAAATGTATAATATACCTAAAATCTATTTGTATACAATATTTTTAAATACTGATTATCTTCTGATATTGTATAAACACGGTATGGAGCCAGTCATAGATAATGATAGAATGATATGAACAGAACAGAAACTTCTATTGTTATGGTTAAAAACTGTAAATCCGTACTTAATTGTGGCTTATATAAAGTTGATTTAATTCAGTGAATGAATATATACATTGTGTTCACTATATTTAGGAATATATAAGATTATATATAAGATTGTTAAAAAATAATTCAATATTGTGTTATACTATTAAATAAAATTGTGTAATTAATAGTGAATGTGTTATAAGCAAGATATAAGCTAGATATAATCTAGATATAAGCTAGATATAAGCTAGATATAAGCTAGATATAATATCTTATTACCATATATATATCAATATTTATATATATCTATTTATACATTTATTATATTAAAATACATGAACCCTTCAAACTTGTACTATATTATTAATTCATTAAACTAAAAATTGAATAAAACCAGAGATTTAAATTAATATTAGTAATCTTAGATATAACTATTAATCACTTCAATGTAATTCATCAAAAGATTATAGTAATATATTAATTATGATATAAATATAAAATTAAAAATTAATAATAAATTATTCTTAATTAATTAATAATATATAATGATGTAGTGTACTTTATAACAAATTGCAGTATATTATTTTATATTAAAATGATTAAATTAATAATTAATATTAAATAATATGTAATCAAATAATAATATTGACTAATAATTATAATATAATTAAATAATAAATTGAAACTTTCAATATATATATAAATATAGAGGATAGAAATATAATATAATTTTAATCATTATAATATTTTTAATTTAAACTTTCAAATTCTTTATTTAATAAATTATAAAATCTATAATAAATTATTCATTTAATAATTCATTATCATGAAGATTAAATTGACGGGTTTAAGTAGACACTTAATTATTTAAAAATACAAATAAAGAAATTCTATGGAACATGAGGACAGAAAATGGAAATGTGACAACTCAATTTTGGTTAACAATAAATCTCAATTGAAGGATTTTTATTTATTTTATACAAGAATATTTGGTTGATTCGTCTAAATCCAAATTAACAAATAAATACATTTTATATATATTTAATACAGAATCTGCATGTCATACTCCGCGGATTTTTATGATTGGATAATTTCTATATAGTGAGGCACTGATGATTGACATCATGGCTATTATGTATCTCTGGAGATATACTCAAAGGAAAACATAGCAAAATATGGATACTACAATCTTTACATATCAACACTATAGATAGAATAATAAAAAAAAATTATTATTTGTCTGAAGTAATAAAAAATCACCTAAGGATCTAGAACTTGATTTTAATATGAAAAGCAATATCTATGAAAATAATCTAACTGTATTTCAAGTAAATATTAGTTTTAATTATAAATTTTTAGTGTTTTAAATTGTAAATATTTTATGTGGGTTTAATAACGAAATATGTTAATTCACCTCATATATGGAAGCTAACTTTTTGAATATCAGATCATTTTATTATAATAGAAATCTTAATTTAATATATTATATAAATGATGTTCATGTAATATGTAATAGTTTTAAGGTGATAATAAATAATGTTATCAAGTTTTAAATTACTTTTAAATCACGGTACAACTTTTATAAGGTATTACATAGTATACATATATGATTTATATGTGTATAGGCTACACCCATTACTTTACATTATTTTATAAGTACATATATGTATATGTATTTCACTGAGTCAGCCTCAATATATAAAATCATTCATAAGTTTCAAGCAATTCTATTCAGTGATTTATAGACGTGGCTAATTGTTACGAATGTTTACTGGGTTGATTAAGATGTTATCTTAAATTAATAATCCTGAATATTTTTAATTATATAAGTTATATCATATATTAATCTAGTATATATTAATTTTAATTATAAATTGTTAGTATTTTTTTTATTGTAAATATTTTATGTAGGTTTAACAACGAAATATGTTAATTCACCTCATATAAGGTGGCTAAATCTTTTGAAAATCAGATGATTTTAATTATAATAGAAATTCTTAATTTAATATATTATATATATAAATCATGTGCATGTAATATTTAACATTTAATAGTTTTAAGGTGATTTTAAATAATAATTTTAAAAAGTTTAAAATTACTTTTAAATCACTGTACAACTTTTATAGGGTATTACATAGTATACATATATGATTTATGTATATATAGGCTACGATATTACTTTATATTATGTTATAAGTAAATATATGTATATGTATTTCACTGAGTCAGCCTCAATATATAAAATCATTCATAAGTTTCAAGCAATTATATTCAGTGATTTATAGACGTGGCTGATTGTTACGAATGTTTACTGGGTTGATTAAGATATGTTATCTTAAATTAATAATCCTAAATATTTTTAATTGTATAAGTTATATAATATATAGTATTATTTCATACGTACCGGTATATTTTGTTAATTTGTAAAATATATATTTAAAAAATTTAAATATTTTAAAATTATAATTAATCATGTTTTGCATATTAATACTAACGTGCAAATCGTAAAATATACTGTGCATTGTTAAAAGTAATGTCCATGGTTGTCTAACCAACCATATCATATCGATATGCATACTAATTTAACTAGTTATTCTAAAATATTATATAAAAAAAACGGGCAACTTGATTTAGAAAATCTAGACGTCAATCAAAATGCACACTCAATACCAAAGCTCAGTCCTATTATAGATTTGATATGTTTGCCAAGATTACCTTGGATGGTAATTTTAGGTGGCATTACATGATTCATTTCTTGTTTTTATGTTCTGATATTCTCAAGTAAGATTTATTAAAATAAACATTTTTAAATTTATAGTATTAGTAGGATATTAAGCTAGAATATTGTAATGCTTTTATATATAATAGATGAATATATATGATATTATAATTTATCTGTAATATAATATATATATATATATATATTGATATGGTATAAATTATGAAACATAAATATTACATATTAATATATATACAATAATATGCAATATTTCTCAGTAATTTACTATATTATATAAATAATATATGTATAATATAAAAAATAAATATATATTTATGATTAGAAGTGATTATTTTAAATAAATAATTCTCCGATATATTTACTGAGATGATGCTATACTAAACTTAGAACATTATTTTCATTATTATATTAATTAATTAATTAATTATGGAGTAATTAATTTGAGGCCACATATTGCATTTTATATTATTCTAACTACTTATATCAATTTGACTATATATATATATATATATATATATATATATATATATATATATATATAGTATAGCTACTAAGTTTAGCAAATTAAATCATAATCAAAATATATTACAGTATAAAAATTAAATATTATAATTAATTATTTATACAAAAGTAATAACTAACTATAATGAAAACAATATTTACTTTATAGTTTATTTAAATACATACTTAATATAAAATTCAAAATAAATAAAACAACATAAACATTTATCACAAGAATTAATAGAACTTCAAGTTAATACAAATATTATTAGTTTTGTGAAATTTTTAAGAATAACATATGTTTTATCTCAGATATATTTCATATTTTAGAGAAATAAGATAATTATTACTTTTATGTTAAGCATAATTAAAAAGAACAATAGTATTCATTGTGTGCAATTATAACTGGGGATTGATATCAGCTCTTTTTCTTATTTCCTCGAGGGTCTGATCAATAATGAGTTTTCCATTCTCAAATACAACTTTCAATTCATCCTAAAGATTGTAAAGATTTTTTTATTATATAAATTAATGTAAGGCCATTTAATAAGTTAAATACAAATTCAATATTTTTTTAAACATAATTTATATATATTACCAAATTAATATAGATTATTAATCTGTTATGATTTATTTATTACAAGTTTAAAATATGCCAGCATCTAATTAACAATTGGAATGATAATATTTATAGTATATAATATCCATTTATTATTTATATGTTAACAAAATATTATATAAACTATTTTCATGTTACAAAATAAAATTAAAAATGTAATTTTTAATTAATAATTATAAATAAATTTATTATACTCCTTTATAGTCAAATTTACATATATAGAAAAATTATAAAAAATCAACTACAATTTATTATTTACTGAAAAAATATAATATTTATGAATACAAATAAAATATTATTTTTATATATATTAAAATAAAGATCCATAAGAAAAATAATCAATCTGATATCAATTAATATAAATTAACCTGATTAAAATTAATAAAAAGAAAATTAAATAAACTAGATTATATATTAATGATCTTATTAAAATAACATAACGATACTGATTGTATTATTGGATCAGTATTATTTTCAGGGTAATCAAAGTAAACCTTTTTGGGGTCTCCTTGTCCATGCTGTACTGTAGTCCATGTACTACTAGACGATGAGTCACCACAACAACCATTGTCAGTGCGCTGTAAAGTCAGACGGCCTCGTTTTGAGGTTTTACCAGTGTCCGTAATGGGGGCCTTATAAACCTCTACGGATTCACCGGCCACAACGCAGTAGGAGCATTTGTATGCACACTTCTGTGTATCTCTATCCATCTGAGTGTAGTTAGCGATGAACTACCAAGTCAAATGTATACATTGTGGCATTGTAGGTTCATCTTTCGAATACTATTTTAGTGAACTATTTTTCGACGATTAATATTTAGAAACATTTTTCAAAGATATATTTTAGATATACGCAAATTATTATAGTTATATGAAAAGATGTACAAATGAATTGAAATCAAATATACTAATTATTAGCATATATATCATTATGATTTAATATCTGAATCAAAGGTAATCACTATTATTGTTCATAGGTAATTTTATATGATTATTCTCTTTATTTGATATGTAATTTGTAATGATACACTTAAATATGGTATATTTGTAAAATCTATGCATTATTTCGGATTTCAAATTAAATATCGTCAATATTTACAATAATCTATATGATATGAATTTCATTAGCAATATTCATTTATAAATTTAATGATTCAATGCATTTAAGGCAATACATTTAAGAGATCTATGAAAATTAACAATAATTGTAAAAATAATCATACAATTATTAGTTCATAATTAATAATTGAAAATTTAGAATATAAATTGTAATTTAAATAAATTGTTATTCAGAATTGATTATTTGAATTCTTATAAAATAAATTGTTATTTATTATATTAATTGCAACTGTACTCAATTAAGTTAATATTTATATTAAATTGCATTTGTAACATTATCGTTTATAGTTACGCGTATATGATGAAGAGAATCATTAATGTCCCAAGTAAACGGGATATTCCTCAAAACCTTTTGAAGTAGGGCGCCACCACTCCCGAATGCGAGGTTGTCTGCGCTCCACTTCAGCTGTTTCATCTTGTTCAGAATCTCCTCTATCCTCTCGCAGCAGATACCGTCGCCCTACATGTTACATAAGTGGTGTGAAAGCGAAGTGAATGTATGATATGCATGTATTCAGATTTGTTTACTGAAAAGTGCAAGAGATTCTCTATTACGCGATTATCAAATTATGATTGGCTATTGTGAATATAAATAAGATATAATCAATACTCCATATAGTAGACCTGTATGATCCGGAGATATGGGGGCAGCATCTTATAACCCTTAGTGTTAGTAATGGTACCAAACTTTTCTCCGAGTATGTCTAAGATCTAAATGAAAATTATTAAAGCTTGGTAATATAATGAAGTACATTAATATAAATAATAATTTACAATGATAATTGATAGAATATTATATTAATTATATATTGCAATTTCTTACAATTTATGTATGTATTTATATATAGATTATATATGTAATATAATATATATAATGGTAATTTATAATTTAATGAATAAATAAATTATTGTTATATAATCGACAATCCTGAATAGCCAAGATTATAAAATAGTAAAAGTTTGTATATCACTCAATATAAGAAGATAATATATATTTAAATATTTAATTCATTAAAAAAAAGTATATTGTTCAAATATTACAAGTTTTTTTTGTAATATATTCAAATCAATTAATAAATTGACATGTTTTATTTTATAAATATAAAATTATAAATTAGAGGAATATCATTATAAAGGATGATATCTCTAGTAAAAAGGGGTTACCTTACAGACTACGGTGGCGGGATCCCCGCTGTCCGGTCTGACCACCAGGGGTCCCGTGGTTCTGGCCATGACGAGCGAGCGGAGTTCTCCGCCCCATATGTTCTCGCAGGCAGCCCAGATATCGTAGCTGTCGGACACACAGGCAACGGGTCCATCGGGGAATTTAATAAGCATATTCCTAAAGGCTTCAGTCTCGCCTTCGCGGCCCCACGTCGTGATGGTGCTGATGATATGATATGAAGGATAGTAGCTATATTATCATAAAGTGAAATAGGACATTATTGAGTATGAGATTATGAATAGCGATTGCTAGAGAGCTAGCAGAAGAAAGGGTGGGATGTAAAGATAATGGGATGTAGGCAGAGAGAGATTAAGATGGAGATAGGGAGATTATGTAAAGCTTGTAAGGAGAAGATGGGGTGGAATGAACAGATAATGGAATGTAAGCAGAGAGAGATTAAGATGGAGATAGGGAGCTTATGTAAAGCTTGTAAGGAGAAGATGGGGTGGAATTAACAGGTAATGGGATCCAGGCAGAGAGATATTAAGATGAAGATAGGGAGATTATGTAAAGCTTGTAAGGAGAAGAAGGGGTGGAATGAGGAGACGGTGGGTATGGAAGCGACTTGCAGATGTGTGACCTATTGACCTGTGCTCAGTGGCGGGGATGCTAAAGCCGGCCATGTTGCAGTTGTAATATCGACGTGCCACCATCAGTCCAGCGATGGTGTCGGTGCCCATGAAGTTAACGAGGTGGGCGCAGTCCCCAATACCCGCAGACTGTAATAGCGTCGGGAAGGTAAATAGCGTCGGGAAGGTAAATAGCGTCGGGAAGGTAAATAGCGTCGGGAAGGTAAATAGCGTCGGGAAGGTAAATAGCGTCGGGAAGGTAAATAGCGTCGGGAAGGTAAATAGAGTCGGGAAGGTAAGTAGAGTCGGGAAGGTAAATAGCGTCGGGAAGGTAAGTAGCGTCGGGAAGGTAAATAGCGTCGGGAAGGTAAATAGCGTCGGAAAGGTAAATAGCGTCGGGAAGGTAAATAGCGTCGGGAAGGTAAATAGCGTCGGGAAGGTAAATAGCGTCGGGAAGGTAAATAGAGTCAGGAAGGTAAGTAGAGTCGGGAAGGTAAATAGCGTCGGGAAGGTAAATAGCGTCGGGAAGGTAAATAGAGTCGGGAAGGTAAGTAGAGTCGGGAAGGTAAATAGCGTCGGGAAGGTAAGTAGCGTCGGGAAGGTAAATAGCGTCGGGAAGGTAAATAGAGTCGGGAAGGTAAGTAGAGTCGGGAAGGTAAATAGCGTCGGGAAGGTAAGTAGCGTCGGGAAGGTAAATAGCGTCGGGAAGGTAAATAGCGTCGGGAAGGTAAATAGCGTCGGGAAGGTAAATAGCGTCGGGAAGGTAAATAGCGTCGGGAAGGTAAATAGAGTCGGGAAGGTAAGTAGAGTCGGGAAGGTAAATAGCGTCGGGAAGGTAAGTAGCGTCGGGAAGGTAAATAGCGTCGGGAAGGTAAATAGCGTCGGGAAGGTAAATAGCGTCGGGAAGGTAAATAGCGTCGGGAAGGTAAATAGCGTCGGGAAGGTAAATAGCGTCGGGAAGGTAAATAGAGTCGGGAAGGTAAGTAGAGTCGGGAAGGTAAATAGAGTCGGGAAGGTAAGTAGAGTCGGGAAGGTGAGTAGCGTCGGAAAGGTAAGCGGCGTCGGGAAGGTAAGTAGCGTCGGGAAGGTAAATAGCGTCGGAAAGGTAAGTAGCGTCGGGAAGGTAAGTAGCGTCGGAAAGGTAAATAGCGTCGGGAAGGTAAATAGCGTCGGGAAGGTAAGTAGCGTCGGGAAGGTAAATAGCGTCGGGAAGGTAAATAGCGTCGGGAAGGTAAGTGGCGTCGGGAAGGTGAGTAGCGGACGCTCGGATAGCGAGTCAGTCGATTGGCGAGGGAGTGTAGGGAAGTTGGGGAAAGCTGATCCTTACGAATCGGTGTTTCTGCGATTCGGTTAGAGAAATAATGATGAGTCAGTCGGTTAGTGATTGAGTCAGTAAATCATGAGAGAGCCCGTGAGTCGATGAAAGATTGTGTCAGTGAGTCGATGAGAAAATGAGTATTTGTATTGGATAGTGTCTATGAGTTGATGAGAGAATTTGATGTCGGGTAAAAATATCTTCGAAAATAATAATAAATTAGATAGAGATACCATTAGAATGATGTAATTCTGATGGTAATATGTAATGTTGTTGTTACACGATACCTCAACGGAACTGGCTCCCCTGAAGCCAAAGTCGTGAAGTTTGAAGGGAAGTCCATCTCTATTATCTGCAGTTTCATCTAGGTAACGAGCTATAACAATCTTTTGTTGGCGTGAATTAGTTGCCACCGTCATCGGGTACCAAGTCTGAACTAATAGAGTCTGCAGAGGGGCTATGGGTCAGTAGAGGGGTTATAGGGCTATTGGGGCAGGTATGGGGCAGGTATGGGGCAGTTATCCAATAGTTTGCATAGGAAGTGTTGCAGGGAGTTAAGGGTGTACAGGCTAATAAGAATTTCAAGGACGTATATAAGTTGAGCATAATATGATTTAGATGTAAAATAAAGCGAATATCCGGTAATTTTAAACAATCCAGGTCAATTAATTTTTTGCATTGCATACTTTACTTTATATTATTTATTATTTTTGTGGACACATCAAAGGATTTTGTAAAACTATTAAGTCATCCTGTTTGCTGGGTAGGCAATGGACTTAAAAAATACATGCAATTGATTAAAGCAAAATGTTTTTTCAATCATTTTTTTTATTTATTGCCTGTTCATAAATATCAAATTAGATTTTTTTGTCATTAATATGCCAGAATTATTCTTAAAAACTAATACAATATATATAAAAATCTCTGAATGACTTATTAAATCTGTACAATGTAAATTGTAAGAACATTTAAGATATACATTTAAGAACATTTAAAGATATCCATATAATTTAATATTGCAAAAATTAAATTTTGTTCAATAATTAATGTTTTGAAATTGATGTTATAATAATTAAAAAGAATAATACATAACATAAGTGTCCTATTAATAATCAGAGTATTTCATATAATTTATTATAACTATGTTCTATATTCTATCACTAGCTAATAATGGCTTTCTGTATTTAAGTCTGGTCACATGAAAATAAAAACTTGAGATTATACAGATAAGTATCTGCCTATACACATATAAGTGATATAACTACTAGAGTCTGTAATTAGTTGTATGCAATAGCATAACATGTTACATCGAAAATATATTTAATATAAAGGACTTTCTTATTCATATACTCACTTTATGATAAGTTAATAAATGGTTTTAATTAAAAGTCGACGAAAGCGATAATAATCTATATAGAATTTACCTTACAAAATATTATTTATTTAATATATGTAATCATTAATGCATTGAACAACACAATAGAAAATATTTGAGTCTATCTATTGTGTAGGTACTACGTCGATGATGCTTTGTTTTAATCAATAATATAATATTGAACGCAATCATGAACTGAATATATTCACCGAATGTTTATAGAATGACCTTGAAGAAGGTCTTAATGTCACTAATTGTATGGAATAGTAAATGTATTAATGAAAGAACCTCTAATTTGTTTTACCAATAGCTTATATACTCTGTCTATCACAGTTTTAATATGTATGAGTATTACTTTATCAGATATATGCTATGAAATTACTTTACTTTATTTTTCAAATGTTATCTATGCAAATAATATTTAATTGAATACTTTTTATTTTATAATCTGCAGCTTATAGACATTTCTAATAGTATAATATTGATAATGCTGTATAAATATATATATATATATATATATATATATATATATATGCTGTAGCTAAAATTTAAAAAAAAATTTGTATTTGATTATATGTATTATGATTTTTATATGTATAGTAATATATTGTATTTATATTTACTAAGTCATAATTATTATCCCTATAATCATTTGTTTTTTATGATAGTCATTCTCATCAATCATTTTGTATCTTTCTTCCTGTGTACTAGGAATAATATAATGAGTATAATATTATATAATATTCATAATTACATCATATATGATGTAATTTTGAATATTATATAATATTATAATCAGTTAAAAAAATAATGATTGAGTATATATTAACTTATACAATAGTTATATTTTAATTATAGTTTAGTAAATTGTATATATTTCACTTTAATAATATTGAGATATAATGTAAAATCCCAGATTTGTATATAAATTGTTATAC
This sequence comes from Osedax frankpressi, assembly GCA_964035775.1. NCBI lineage: Eukaryota > Metazoa > Annelida > Polychaeta > Sabellida > Siboglinidae > Osedax > Osedax frankpressi. Next base: position 22,319,255 of record OZ038313.1, read on the forward strand.
TTATGAAAACTTACAGCAAATTTTGAAATATTACTATGTTACTAAATGTTAATAATATCTTAAATATGTTATCAAGGGTATTGTATTAATTGTATTATTTAGCAATCCATATGTTTCTATAAAATATTATCATATATGATAACAACAATTTATAATATTAATTATTTTCTAATAAAATGCATGTATATTTGCAACATGCTTGAAATCTCAGATTTAAAGTATACTTTTAGTAACATATAAAGGTGGCACAGCGTGGTATTTACATTTTATAGGAAAAGGTAAATAACAACATATAAACACCTCAAAGAAGTTTGTCAGCCAATAGCATTCTGGGTCCGTATTTTCAACTGTAAACAGAACATTCTTCGTATCAACGATGGTTCCCTCTGGAACAGCTTTCACTCGTATCGGCAAATGTCCATTATGTTTCTACATACATTGGTTAGGTATTCAAATATCTTGAAGAATAGGTGAAATCCCTTTAAATTACCAAAATAATATTATAATATTAAAGTTAATATATATATATTGTAGATGTAGTATATAGATTTAACCTTAAATTAATGAATATATATATATATATATATATATATATATATATATATATATATATGTATATATGTATATATATTTATATATGTATATATATATATATATATATGTAAATATATTTTAGTTATATATTATAAAGGATATTTAAATTAACCTTTATAATAATAATTAATATATTATAATATAATTAACATGTATACTTTTAATTGTATATTATACACGATATTTAGATTAACCTCAATTATATACATCCATCCATCACGGTTGAAATGATTAGCGCCGAAATGCTTAGTATACACCTTTAAGTATTAAAATCATCGTAACATGAAAGGAAATGACTACACAATATATCTGTATACGATGTAATAATTTGTTTTGGAACTTAAATATTAAAAAAACAAAAATATCATATTATATGCCAGAGAAGAAGATGCAGTCTCACCTCTTCTGCTTCGTCGACCATGTCGAGGGTAACCACGCATCCCGTGAAGTAGCGTTTCAATATATATTGTAAGCCAAAAAAACATACGTAATCATATTTGCCCCCACGACTCTCGAAATACGAATACACTGTCGTTGTATTTGCTGGATATTGGAGATGATGAGTTACCTGTAATGCGAAATTCTTCATTATTACTTGTATTTAAATACATTATGTATATATGCTTAAGAATAATAATATTGGCAATACACGCCAATATTATTATTGAATAATAATATGTTTGAATTAATCTGAATAAGAAATATCAATTTTATAAATAAATTTACTAATATTATATATTTAATATTCACATATTAAATTTGATAATAATAACAATATGAATTTTCATGAATCATAATTATTAGAATAAATTATGATGAAATTATAATAAATTAATAGTAATATAGTAGACTATATTCAATGTGTATCTACCATAAAATACTAAATCTTATTTCCAAATCAGATTACATTATATATGTAAGGATAAAATGTATTCATATTCTACATTTAATTTTTAATAGATAGAAAAATAAAACATTTTTTTTAAATAATAATATTATTTTCCACTATTTGCTATTTAGGGATATTAATATAAGAAGAAAATGATTAATAATTCATCTTTAATTATTTTCCATGCACCTTTTCAATAAAATCAGTAAATCAAGCATGCATATTAAATACAATATTTAAAAACAGATTTTAGACTATCGGATCTTCTGACTACATATATTCCTAAATATTTCAATCGTAGTATTAATTAGTGATATGATAATTTGTCATAATCTTCATATATGAGATTAATCTATTAAAACAAATAATAGAAATATAAAATTTTTATATAATACAAATTTAAACTATAAATTAAAAATTTAGAATGTCTAGAAAATGGCAGGTCATGTATTGTATATTATATAACACATTATATAATAAATAGCAGGTGCAACTTAGTACAACTATAATAACTAGATATATTTAAACCATCTCTCCTATTAGTTCAAATCAATAACTTTCTAAGTCGATGAAAGAATTTAATAAGTTAGAATAATAATGCGAATAATAATAACTAGAATAATAATCTGACAACCGAGTAGGATTGCTCTTACATACTTCAGGAGATACTAAATAGTTTAACAATAACACATTTTTAATATTGGGAGTAACTAGAATATAAAATAGAATCAAAACAATATATTATATATATACATATATAATGACTTAATCCTTGAGCTTTGTAAATATACTATATTCGTACATAATTATAATACATTGTAAATGACTGTTATTAATTTTTTAAATATAAATTATCGATATTTATTTATTTTATCATTATACATTATCAACTAAAATAAAATACTAGTTACATTATAACTTATATACAATATTTAATTTATACAATTAAAAATAAATAAAATAAGTATAAATATTTAATATTGTATAAAATAAAAGTAAATTATTAAGAAACTAATATTAAATCAAATCGAAAATTCATTTTTATCTCATTTTTTGTTTATGAATATTATTCTTAATTATTAATCTTAATTTAATTTTAAAACAAAGTTCACTTCGTTTACTAGTATGAATTATTACCTTGTATGAATCAGTTAATAAAATTATGTTATCTCGAAACATTATTAAAGTATCTAATAATAAAGTTCTATGAAAAATAAGTTGTAATACCAAAAGTAATTGAAATTTTTTAATTAAACTTGTTTATATTTATATCCTAGAATTATATTTATAGGGTGTCATGTGCAAAATAGGTTACTGTGCAAAATGTATCATTTCATGTGACATAATCTGATTTCATTGTATACATTTATAAATAAATTATTTAAAAAAACCTAAATACCAATAAACAACCAGTAATAATACTGCAAATCAGTATACACTACAATTTATTTTTTTAATAATATTTGATAAATATTTATAAAAAGTGGGCGTATTAACAGGTGTTTAGTCTTGTATAATTTGAAATTCAAATATCATATTATTATATTTCAAACTTTAAAAGACAATTATAATAAGTTATAAATGATATTTTTATATTTATAGGCATATTACATTATGTATCAGTACACCGTATCAAGTAAAAATAGAATATAATTATGTTGTCGTCGATGTCCGTCGGACGTCGGACATCGATAACACTGGTAGTCGACTACCATCATAATTGTAGATTGATTATAAGTCTAGTAAGTTCAGTAATGTTGCTAATTTTCATTTAGGTCTAGTAATTTCGTGTAATCTTAACTGTTAATTAATAACTGTTAAATATGTTGACTTAATCATACATAAAATTCAGTTAAAACAAAAATAATCAGTTTTAATTTTAATAGTTTATTTAGAGTAAACAGAATTGAGAATTTTTTATCTGTGATACCCCTCAAAAATCATTATGCAATCGATAGCTTTACAATCAGTTTTACAATTTGTCTGTAAAAAAGTTTCAAATTATTTAGATAGTTTCAAAATATAATTCATATAATTTATTTCAATCATTTAATTAATATCAAAAAAATATATTTATAAAAAGAAAGAATGAACGAGCAAATCACCTGAGGAAGTCTATATATCATAATAATTTAACTTATTTAATATTAAACATTCGTACATTAATATTTACATAATTTCTAAATAGAATATTAATCCTAAAGTTAATAAGTATATAGCAATCTAAAAACTTATTACCTACTAAAACAACATGGTTACATTAATATTCTAATAATAGAAATTGAAGTAAAACATTGACATATATTCTGTTTATCCAGATTTAAGTTAATTCTTCTTTATCATGATTATATTGAGTAATCGACTAATAATATTAATTATAGATATTGTATTGATCTCACTATTTAAATAAATAAACATTTTTTAGTAATGAATGGCCCTTAAAATAAATTAAAATATATTAATCATAATTTTTTGAAAATATTTTTAGATGTTCAAAATAATAGTATTATTTTTTTATCTATAAATCTATTATATCCAAATAGTTTATATTGATTATAGGTAAAATATTTTTCCATGTCTTATTTCTGTTATGGATATACATTCAATATATTGATCCACACTACGGGTATCTTTATCATTTAATATATGAGTGCTGAATCTCTTTTGAACGCTGAATCTCTTTTGAAAATAATTCATTTTATTTTAATATCAACCGAATTGCATTTTGTACAGCATATGTATTAGATATATCTCGAATATGTGATTTCTTAATATCCATCACAAAAATATGCATACAATCGTACTTATAAGTACTCTATAGCGTTATTATTTTACTTTTATTAACAATTTGTATTAATATCGTATATAAAGTGTAATATATTCATGCACACTATAGTGTTCATTTAAATATATAATGTAATCACCAATTAAATGTAATTATTTAAAGTTTTCAAAGAAATAAATAAAAATACAGCGGTACTTATCAAAATCTAAGAAACAATACTCTAAATAAGTTTCTAAAGTTATAGAACTAATGTTTATGGAACGCATTATATAGTTCTGGCATTGAATGGTTTCTAAAATCAATTGAATGACTTCTAAATCACCTCAACAAAATAATGAAATTTTAATAAATACTAATAATAAATAAATAATCTCTTCTACCTAAGTTATAATTTTAATTTCAGATAATGTGATCTGTAAGAATTATTAATAATCTAACCATGTACCAATGTGTCAAAAAAATGTAATACTTTATGGTTATAAGAGCTCTTAATAATAAGACATGTCATTCCTTAAATCTATAATTATTGTCCATAATATAATCTACTCTATTCATACTTCTAACCTATCTACTTTAATTAAATATTATATCCCGCCACCATCCCTTAGATCTGCCAAGTTTGTAAAAACTTAATCAATCATGATAGAATTACAAATTAATTATGGGTAGATTGCTACAAATAACAGTACCATTATACTGTAATTTTATATCTAACTTAGTTGCGATGTATAAATAACTGCATTTCCTTTAGAGTAAAGTAGAACGTTACTTGTTCTCATTACCAATATAGTCCCGTTCTCGATGTTGCGAGTATTATTTAATAATGTACGGTGTTTTCACGTATCAATAATATTAATTGATTTGTTTTGCTGTTTTATTTATTTTTCTTTGTTAAATATATTTATTCTACCTTTGTATTATGGTATATACCTATGTGTTATGGTATAATATATATTATATATTATCTACAGTACGTCAAAATCTAACAGAAACGATACATATTTACAAATTATCTCATATATTTATTTTTTTTCATATATTTTTATGTTTCAACCATAATATTATTATAACTTATATTATCTATAGATTATCTATAGCAATATACGGCTAAATTACTATATTTTTAAGTGAATAATTTTATGTATGACTAATTTATAATAATGAGTTTAATACATATTTTAAGTATATATCATTACACATAATTTGGCGTGTTGTTTTAACTTATTAATTATTGTTTATCTTTAGTAATTATAACCAGAGAACTTTATTTATTAATCCAAAAATAATGTTACTACATAATTCAATATATAAAGTATTGTATTAGTTTAAAATATTTATTATGTATCTATTATTGCAATAATCTGTTATATTCTGTATAAACTATAGTTTTGAACTATAGTATTTAATTCCTACTGTTTAAATAATAATATAATTTAAATAATATTTGTTAGTTATTTTTTTAAACTAGTCCAAAATTCTCGTGACTTTGTATATCTATATATATATATATATATATATATATCTATCTATATATATATATATATATATATATATATATATATATATATATATATATATATATATATATATATATATATATATATATATACATATATGCGACTGGTAAGTTCCGATATTTATAGATGGCAAATATATTAGATCAATTCTATACTATTAATATGTTATATATTTTCTTTATGTAGATAAATATCACTTATTGTCTTATTAGATTATTATATAATCTCAATCTATTAATATATATAAAAAATAGTATTATTGCAATGAACTATGACCTAAAATTTGATTTGAAAACATTCTTTATTATTTATAGCAATTATATTTCAATCTAATATGTGTATATTTACTTACTGATATAATTTGATACTAATAGTAGAATAGCTATGTCAACTATTGGTTAATATTTATAATATATATATATTACTGAACTCATTCAATACATTCAAATATAATTTAACCTATAATTATTTTTTATAAAAATCATAATTTTATAATTTTTAACGGATAATATAATTTAAAAGTTATATACGTTCGTGGATCAAGTCAATACATTTAATTTCATTATTAATAACTTCTACTCTGCCATAATGGTGTAGGTGTAGTATATGATTAGAACCACTTGCCTAAAAATAGTCATACAAATATAATAATGTCGGTGAAATAATTCACCACTTTGTATTTAAGTCAATAGCAGCTTATAATGTATATCTTCTGATATTTACAATATGAAGAAACTCCACTGAATGTTTACAATATCATACATATATACATATGTATACACATATAAGTATATTTATAAGTATCTGCATTCATTAGATTGTTTATTTAAATGACTTAATCTCGAAGATTAACTCTTAATATTTTGGCTTTAAGTTTTAGGAGCGTGGAAGTACGTGGCTACGAGTTCACGATCATGAAGCTAATGTGAATATATTTAAGCATATACAACTTTTAATCCTACTTTTAATTTGATTTTTTTGCATGCGTTTGTTGGTTAGATTAATAGACTATTTATGACATAGAATAAGATTTTACACATACCAATTATTATAGTGGTTCCAACTACTATTTCTTAATAGACAATGAATCTTTAAACAAGTTCAATGGCCTCTTTAATCATGAACATGTCATAATCCACCCTAATTCGTCTAATCATCATGACAAATTCAATAGGAACCTGTTTTTTAACGTATTCATTAATTATTATATTTATAGTATACAATCATATTGAGTCATAGTGTATTCCCATCCTGTGTATTCTGTTAATCAAAGAATAGCATAATTATATTTTTATTCGTGACTTTTTTATGTATTTTTTGAAGTTAATCTACAATATTTACTATTATACATAGATTATAATATAATAAGTATTACATTAATTGATCAAAATATGTTTAACATATAGAATTGCACAATTTATTGAAGCAACTATAATTTATCCCAGCCCAATATCTTTTTTAGTACACTAATTAAATTGTTTATACTTTTAAACAATCAAGTACAGCATATATATATACATTATTGCAACAAATATATTGTTGCTATTATTTATTATTTGTGTTTGAAATTTGTATAATGTATATCATATACATATATAATATATTTAATACATGTATATATATACATATTTATACATGTATATATATTTAATTCTATATTTACTAATTTATAGTTTTTAAACTTATTATTTTCTATTTAATATGTAAAAACAGATTTATAAGCATTCTTTAAATACTACAATATTCATATTTTAACCAATTACATTATTATTTTATATAATTACTTATATATTTGTCCGGTGGAATCATGGACAAACCTACATCAACCACTAAACTCACATCAAATAAATAAAATTGAATTATTGACTTGATCCTGTTTTATTAAATATAGAAATATTTTATAAAATTTCATTTACTAAATAAATACTCATTGTTCAGATGGAGAATATGATTTCTTAGCTGATGATGGATTTAGGTTATAAATTTACTTATTTAAGTTTAATTACCTCTTTAATTATTGATAATCAAAAAGTATTTTTTATATTAAATATTGCATCCATATGCTATAATTAGTTATTATTAAATGCATAAGTATAATAAATGTAAATTTCATTTATTTTAGTCGTTGTTTTATTTTTTATAATCAAGAGTAGTATCGAATTACGGTCTTACTATAACTTATGATTATAATTTATAGATCGGAGACGGAAGATACTTCTGAATTCGATGATCTGCGCGCTATGATTCGGGAGAAGAACAGTTTGGCCGCTCTGCAAAACTCGAGCATTTTACTGGCTAACGTCTGCCCGGAGTCGCCTTGCAACGAAGCAAGATTCGTCGCTCCCGAGATTGTCGCCTTCGATTTCACGTCAATAATACGAGATATAAATGCAGCGCTAATTGGCGATATCGGACTCTTCGCGAAATTACAGGAGCCCGTATTACCAGCCGAGCGAAACATAATCTCCGAATCTGTAGCCAATAATATCCGTAAAAGTCAAAACGAAATTCCTGATTCAATTGAAGAGAAAATTAAAAAATTTTCTTGTCAACATCTTAACGATTCTATTGAAATTACAACTGTTTTTAATACTACTAGACCAGTAGATAATCCATGCATTTTAAATACTACTAGACCAATAGAAAATCCATGCATTTTAAATTCTACTAAACCAATAGAAAATCCATCAATTTTAAATATAACTAGACCAATAGAAAATCCATCAATTTTAAATACTACTAAACTAATAGAAAATCCATGCATTTTAAATACAACTAGACCAATAGAAAATCCATCAATTTTAAATACAACTAAACCAATAGAAAATCCATCAATTTTAAATATAACTAGACCAATAGAAAATCCATCAATTTTAAATACTACTAAACTAATAGAAAATCCATGCATTTTAAATACAACTAGACCAATAGAAAATCCATCAATTTTAAATACAACTAGACCAATAGAAAATCCATCAATTTTAAATACAACTAGACCAATAGAAAATCCATCAATTTTAAATACTACTAAACTAATAGAAAATCCATGCATTTTAAATACAACTAAACTAATAGAAAATCCATCAATTTTAAATACAACTAGACCAATAGAAAATCCATGCATTTTAAATACAACTAAACTAATAGAAAATCCATGCATTTTAAATACAACTAAACTAATAGAAAATCCATCAATTTTAAATACTACTAAACTAATAGAAAATCCATCAATTTTAAATACAACTAAACTAATAGAAAATCCATGCATTTTAAATACTACTAAACTAATAGAAAATCCATGCATTTTAAATGCAACTAAACTAATAGAAAATCCATCAATTTTAAATGCAACTAAATTGATAATAAAACCAACCATTTTAAATAATAAAGAAAATTTATCCATTTTATCTGGCACCAGAATCAGTGATTCCAATATAAATTGTATTCGTACGTTACTGGATGTCACTTTCCCAATAGATAATGCTACAGTTGATATCGTGACAACGATGAATGTAACTCGAACACGTGATCCGAATCCGACGCAAACTTCATCAGTTGATGGCATCGCAGCAACGGAACCCAAAGACTCGCCATCTCCGCAACTGAGATCATCTATCGAGTCGCAGCTTTTTTCGAGCAAAATAGTAGACGGATGCGACGTCGGAAACGGAAGAGTCGGAGATAGGTCCGTAGATTGCCATAAACATATCGGCGCTGCGCAGATCACTTCGACTCCCCTGCCTTCGTTTCCGGAGACGCGCGGCAGCTTCGGCGTCGATGCCTCCGCATTCGATTTCATATCGCCTCTAGACGTCGCCGGTGGTAGTACGCTGGCGATCAGGCGATCGCTACGTCCGCGCCGCGTAGCCGAAGCGGCAACTTCCGTCGTCGTGACGCCGTGCACGCGCCGCCCGACGTCCGTCGAAGCCACGGGCAGAAGGCAACTCGAGGTGCAACGGCGCATCGGACGTCCTCGCTCGCCGACTCCTCGAACCGACGAACTGCGTTGCAGAAAATCCACGCTCTCGGCGACCAATGAAACCGGCGGTCGCGCGAATCCGAGGAAATCGACGATAAATCGCGCGGATCCGAGGCGTTCCGTCGCCCTTCAAACCGAAATCAAGAGTTCAGCCGAACACAATTCGTCCCGAATGGGGTCGTCTAGGGGTCGGGTCGAATTGAAGAAATCGACTGTACGTCGTTCTCTGGTGAGCACGTCGTCGGTTGGTCGAGCGCAATTGAGGCGATCAGTTATTCCATGCGACGTCGCCGGCGATAAAGAGAACCAACAGCCGATTGCGAAATTGAAATCATCGTCGAAACTGTTTCAACCATCGAAAATTTCACAAAACGTTTACCTCTAAAAGCTTGCTTATGTATATCGATTACTTAATATCATTATTATATTTGTACTATAGAATCTAGCATATTAGAGGTTGAATCATTTATATCTGCGTACACAATATTTATGTAGTTTGCATATATATAAAATGATTATAAGGTTATCAAAGAAGAAGGTTCTACTAGACGACAATCTGCATTACCAGCAATGCGAAAATCAGTAGTCCCGGTTCGAACTTCGCTGGATCCACCCAAAGAAGTTCCTTTTAAGAAACCACTTCAGAAGGTTCGAAGACTATTTACCTTCAATTTATATTTCGCATTTATCAAAATTTACATTTTAGATTTTTTTATTTAAAATTAATTGCTAAATAAAAATACATAATCTAATCATTATGCTATGTATGTATAGCATAACATAATGTTATTAGTTTCTTTTGAAGGCAATTCTTATTATGTACTACTTTATAGATAGGAAGCATTTTTACTAAATATAAACACATCTTTACATATAGTAACTTTAAGTAATATAACACTATATGCCTTTATATATTATTTATATGTAATTAAAAAATCTTATAGTTATAATTAGTTTATTTAACATAAAATTCTTATTTACTAAATTTTATTATGATACAATTCATAAATAATATTTTTTTTATCCTAAATAGTTAAATCTAATTGTTCCATAAGTTTAAATTTTCTATTTTACAGAAAACAAGTAATGTATTCAGAACGGGTATTCAGAGAGGTTTTTATATTTATATAATTGATTATTTATTCATTATGAAATAATCAATATATTATCTATAATTAATATAGTAATTAAGCTTTGTTTGTGTTATTATTATTGATATAATCATTAATATATATATTAAATATATATTAAAAATATATATTAAAAATTCAGAACGGGTATTCAGAAAGGTTTTTATATTTATATAATTGATTATTTATTCATTATGAAATAATAAATATATTATCTATAATTAATATAGTAATTAAGCTTTGTTTGTGTTATTATTATTGATATAATCATTAATATATATATAAATATATTTACTAACTTTTTTAAAAATATATTTAGAAAATAAAGTAGAAATTGTGATATCTGACCAAAAGACAGAATCAAAACCTTTGAGGTTATTATAATGAATTTGTAAAATAGCATATCTATTAATGAACTCAATATAATACAACAGTCATCCTGTGATCCAAGCGAAACCTGTAATTAGATCGATTCCCAAGCCACGACGATCAATGTTACCAAGATCGTGTAATGATAAGAAATGTATTTAATCTTGAATAGCACTTTAAATAACCTATGTATTAATTGTTATATATATATATATATATTACATCACACTTTCTGTTATACACTACTCTATATTTATATATTTTTAATTTTAACATTTCTCTGTATGTGTGATATGTATATTGTGATCTTAACGGCATCTGATCAAATGCAAATAAAGTGGTTATTGGTATGGAAACCAGAACAAAATTATATTTAAATTAAACTATATTATTGTTTATTGTTATATCAGTTATTTATTTATTAACAAATAGTATTACAAATAGTATATTAAAGAAGTTGGAAATAATATTTTAAAAATAAAAAATGTAATAATACTAAATTTATATTCTAGTTAATATTATATATATTGTTATATATTAAATAATTCTTAAAATATTAGATAATGAAATGGTAAATATCAAGATTTATATGCAACTTTTGAGATGATCCCGTTCATATTTGATTCATTGTAATGAAAGATAAATACTACATATTTTTAATTATATCTTGTTATATTAATATAAATATTCTATAAATAAACATTAAGATAAGAGCCAAGATTAGAGCCAAGATTACCAGAGGTAATCTTGGATCTAACTATGTTCTTAGTTAAATTTATATAAAAAATAAAATCACATGTATTCATCTACATTTTTATAAACCATATTGTGCATTTAACTTAAACTATTACATTCGAAAACTACCAATGGATTTCCCGTTTATTCGTTCACGAATGCGTATTGTTTATTATAATTTAATTGTGTAGAATTCTGAGTAGAGAATAGCACATTATTTATATATGGGAATATTGTATAAACGAATCTAGATACAGCAGCATTACAATAAACTTGGATTCAACATATTTTAATTAAGTAAATCCAACTATGTTTAATCAAAATGTTTTTATTTAAATAAATCTCATTATGTTTAAGTAAATGTGATTTGGCGTTAATTGAGACGAGGTTAATGCTCGAGGACTCTTATGCCACATATAAATTTAAATCAGAACATCTATAATCGAGAGGAAATTTGATCAAATGTGATTTTGAACACTCCAAAGGTAGGTATATATAGCATGCCCACATAATGAATAGTTTACATATTATATGATAATTTAGTAAAAATAAAATCAATGTAAATACATTTTATACAATATAGAAGTTATCATTATTATTTATTATATAAAAGTATTTGATAATACATAGTATAATACGTACTATATTTTAGAATTAAATATATATTACAGGGCAATTCAATGCTGGATATGTATATCAATTTGCCTTCGAAAGTAAAAAGCTACGTGATGTCCAAGTTAGATCAAATAAATTCTAACGCAACCAGAAAATCCAATCCGCATCTATGCATATATAAATATATTTTTTATCCAAATAACTAATGCAAAAAATGCATTATATTCTATCTATTATTTCCAGTATTTTAACCTAATTGATATAAGAATACATAAACTTATAGAATAATTTATTAATCACTAATCCGCTCATTTTTATTTATATATTGTAAAAGTATCATCTGGAATATCGGATAATAAAGTATCAACATACTTATTTCTTTTTCATATATTCGAATAGTAATGTTTCTAACTCTAACTTATAGAATATTACTAAAAAAGGAATACATAAATGACATATTACACGTCATGTCTTTTAATCATTATTTAAGTTATATCATTTTATTTATTTAGAACAGATTGTAGTATTGATTGTACAGATTATAAATGATCAATTCGTATAACTTATATATTGCTTATTCAGATTAGGAAGTATAAGTACTTTTATTTATGAGATACCCAAGATAATCTTAAGTGATACTTAATATATAATATAAAAAGTATATTAAACAATTTGTAATACATTAATATTTATATGTATATATAAATATATAAATTAAGTATAATTATATATATATATATATTTTTTTAAAAAAGGTATATAATATTTAGAATATGTTTTATTATTGTAATGATATATAATTTAACCATAGATTTGTATTAGTATAAATATATATATATACATATATATATATAAATATATATATTATATATATATATATATATATATATATATATATATATATATATGTTATATAGGTATATATATTACTTGATTAGGTATGTATATCAATATAGCAAAGTGCTTTGATTATATATGCATAGGTATACATATAATATAATTCACAATATAAAGTTATATAAAGTTACCCACGGCAGTTAAATTGTATATGCAAATAATTAAATATAACTAGATGCAATACTTAAATGGGCGTATGTATTCACTAAATTTATAAAATAGGTGTGGTTTATTTCACTGAATTAGATTTAGAGTCGACTTGAAAATACGCTGCATAATTTGAACTCGCCGTCAAACGTACTTGATCCCAAAAATCATTACTTTTCTAAATAATTTTCTTAATTCATAAGTTAAATTTAATGTCTAAAATGGTGAATATTGGAAATATTGCTATACGCAATTCTGCACTTTTTATATGTGATATACAAGAGAAATTCCGAAGTACAATATCTCACTACCCGGCTATTATTTCTAATTCTAAAAAACTTTTAAAAGCTGCTGAAATTCTCAATATTCCTGTTGTAGTTACTGAACAGTATCCTAAAGGTTATTTTTGATCACGTTACTTGTGCACAATATATATCATTTATTTATTATAATGATATCGTATCATATTATATAGTTCACAAATAAGTAAACGATTATATAATACCAATAACAGAAGTTATTAATATATTAAATAACATTTACAACAATAAATGTTATAAATATTACAATTTATATTGGTACAGAAACTGGTACCGAATAAATTATGACCGCTTTTAATTATCGAATCAATTAATAACATAAAATAGAATGCTCAGTTATTATTAACATATATTAATGTTTTATAATTAAATTGATATTTAACTTTTATTTACAAAAGTGAATAATTACAGCTAGTGATTTCTTTATTTTAATAATATATTATGCAATAGTTCTTCATCTATCAGTGTAATGTATGTAGTGCCTTTGCCCTTTACGTTGGATTTTCTGAAATTTTCTCTACCAACTGACATCATACAATATCAAAATATAGAAATTTGGATTTTGATATAATCTACTATTCCCTACACCCACCTCCCTATTGATTTATATTGGTGTCTAGAGTTTACCAATTAATTTTTACTTAAAGTGTAAGTCTTACACCCAATCTATATTTAGAGATTGGGCGTATCTTTTGAAATTATGGTTTTATATTAGAAAATAAATAATTATTAATGCTCGAGTCTTACTTCCATTTGCCAACTATTTACACATAACTTTTTGGATGGTCGCATAGGGATTGAAACCATATACTAATGAAAGCATAAATAGTATTTAGTAAATACATATTCATTGTATATATATTATTTTACATATTGAATACTATATATAATTTATAAATAATAATACATATTAAATAGATATACTTCGAGTTTGTTATTATCTAGATATCCAATTCATTAATAATATTATTATTATTTTTAACATCTATAAATAGTTTAAATACGAAAACTGTTTATTGTACAAAGGTCTCGGAAATACAGTTGCTGAACTTGATGTATCTAAACATAATGTGTTTGCAAAGAAAAACTTCTCCATGGTAATACCGGAAGTGGAAAAGCATTTAGATGTTCTGACAGGTTGGTTGCATTACATAATATCTACAGTGAATTATATTTAATATATCTATTTAGTATTTTTAATTTATAACATTGTTTTTTAAAAATAATCAATCTCCATCAAAATTTATAATATATATATATATAATATATACGTATACAATTATATATAATGTATACTACTTTCCTTTAGGATAGATAAATTCTATCCCTAATCATTTAGGATATCTTCATTCTACACCTAAATATATTAACTTCCTGACTTCATATATAAAGATTAATATTCCCATACAAATGTCTTTAATTATTATTATCCAAGCTCATGATTTCATCTTATTCTACTTTATATTTTATCTATCTATAAATCTTTAAGTGTCTCACAATGTATATATAGCCTTACATATCTTCTATAATAGGTGCTTTATGTATACATCGTTCCATAAATATCTAATAACTATAGCCTCAATTGTTCACACTAGAATTGATTTCCAATAACCACCTACCACCACTTCCCGCTCTTCACATTTCATTTACGCTAAACGCCAACTGAGTGTGACCGGAGCGTGACTTCTGATAGACTACTAATTACGCAGACGTGAAAAGCGTCATGCTCTGCGGAATAGAAGCTCACGTCTGCGTGCAACAGACTGCTATGGACCTAATTGAGCGTGGTTTCGATGTTCACCTGGTGGCAGATGCCGTATCGTCGAGGAATAACACCGACAGGTTTGAGGCGCGGGGTAACAGACTCTGGTAGAGTTGAGAATCATTTGTGTTTGCAAAGAATTATATTCCTGTTATGTTTACTCCTATTATGTTTATGTTTATGTCTAACCGATGTAATATAAAGATCTGTGAAGATGGTACAATGTTTATTTAATCTAAGTTCATTACATTGCACTAAACCAAGCTATGGTTTAAAATTATATTGATTAGCTAAATCAATATAATTCATCCACACCTCCTTGCTACTCCACTTCTACTTACTCTGTATCATATACCACTTCCCATCCACTTCCCATCCATTTCCCATCCACTTCCCATTCACTTCCCATCCACTTCCCATCCACTTCCCATCCACTTCCCATCCACTTCCCATCCACTTCCCATCCACTTCCCATCCACTTCCCATCCACTTCCCATCCACTTCCCATTCACTTCCCATTCACTTCCCATCCACTTCCACTTCCCATCCACTTCCCATTCACTTCCCATTCACTTCCCATTCACTTCCCATCCACTTCCCATTCACTTCCCATCCACTTCCCATCCACTTCCCATCCACTTCCCATCCACTTCCCATCCACTTCCCATCCACTTCCCATTCACTTCCCATCTACTTCCACTTCACATCCACTTCCCATTCACTTCCCATCCACTTCCCATCCACTTCCCATTCACTTCCCATCCACTTCCCATTCACTTCCCATCCACTTCCCATCCACTTCCCATCCACTTCCCATCCACTTCACATCCACTTCCCATTCACTTCCCATCTACTTCCACTTCACATCCACTTCCCATTCACTTCCCATCCACTTCCCATTCACTTCCCATTCACTTCCCATCCACTTCCCATTCACTTCCCATCCACTTCCACTTCCCATCCACTTCCCATCCACTTCCCATTCACTTCCCATTCACTTCCCATCCACTTCCCATCCACTTCCCATCCACTTCCCATCCACTTCCCATCCACTTCCCATTCACTTCCCATCCACTTCCTCTCCACTTCCCATCCATTTCCCATCCACTTCCCATCCACTTCCCATCCACTTCCCATCCACTTCCCATCCACTTCCTCTCCACTTCCCATTCACTTCCCATCCACTTCCCATCCACTTCCTCTCCACTTCCCATCCACTTCCCATCCACTTCCCATCCATTTCCCATCCACTTCCCATCCACTTCCCATCCACTTCCCATCCACTTCCCATCCACTTCCTCTCCACTTCCCATCCACTTCCCATCCACTTCCCATCCACTTCCCATCCACTTCCCATCCACTTCCCATCCATTTCCCATCCACTTACCATCCACTTCCCATCCACTTCCCATCCACTTCCCATCCACTTCCCATCCACTTCCCATCCACTTCCCATCCATTTCCCATCCACTTCCCATCCACTTCCCATCCACTTCCCATCCACTTCCTCTCCACTTCCCATCCACTTCCCATCCACTTCCCATCCATTTCACATTCACTTCCCATCCACTTCCCATCCACTTCCCATCCACTTCCTCTCCACTTCCCATCCATTTCACATTCACTTCCCATCCACTTCCTCTCCACTTCCCATCCACTTCCCATCCACTTCCCATCCATTTCACATTCACTTCCCATCCACTTCCTCTCCACTTCCCATTCACTTCCCATCCACTTCCTCTCCACTTCCCATCCACTTCCCATCCACTTCCCATCCATTTCCCATCCACTTCCCATCCACTTCCCATTCACTTCCCATCCACTTCCTCTCCACTTCCCATTCACTTCCCATCCACTTCCCATCCACTTCCCATCCACTTCCCATCCACTTCCCATCCACTTCCCATCCACTTCCCATCCACTTCCACATCCACTTCACATCCACTTCCCATCCACTTCCCATCCACTTCCCTTCCACTTCCCTTCCACTTCCCATCCACTTCCCATCCACTTCCCATCCACTTCCCATCCATTTCCCATCCACTTCCCATCCACTTCCCATCCACTTCCCATCCACTTCCCATCCACTTCCCATTCACTTCCCATTCACTTCCCATTCACTTCCCATTCACTTCCCATCCACTTCCCATCCACTTCCCATCCATTTCCCATCCACTTCCCATCCACTTCCCATCCACTTCCACATCCACTTCCCATCCATTTCCCATCCACTTCCCATTCACTTCCCATCCACTTCCCATCCACTTCCCATCCATTTCCCATCCACTTCCACTTCCCATCCATTTCCCATCCACTTCCCATCCATTTCCCATCCACTTCCCATCCATTTCCCATCCATTTCCCATCCACTTCCCATCCACTTCCCATCCATTTCCCATCCACTTCCATTTCCCATCCACTTCCCATCCACTTCCACTTCCCATCCATTTCCCATCCACTTCCCATCCACTTCCCATCCACTTCCCATCCACTTCCCATCCACTTCCCATCCACTTCCCATCCACTTCCCATCCATTTCCCATCCATTTCCCATCCACTTCCCATCCACTTCCCATCCACTTCACATTCACTTCCCATCCACTTCCCATCCACTTCCCATCCACTTCCCATCCATTTCCCATCCATTTCCCATCCACTTCCCATCCACTTCCCATCCACTTCCCATCCATTTCCCATCCACTTCCCATCCACTTCCCATCCACTTCCCATCCATTTCCCATCCACTTCCCATCCACTTCCCATCCACTTCCCATCCACTTCCCATCCACTTCCCATCCACTTCCACTTCCCATCCATTTCCCATCCACTTCCCATCCATTTCCCATCCACTTCCCATCCATTTCCCATCCATTTCCCATCCACTTCCCATCCACTTCCCATCCACTTCCCATCCATTTCCCATCCACTTCCATTTCCCATCCACTTCCCATCCACTTCCCATCCATTTCCCATCCACTTCCCATCCACTTCCCATCCACTTCCCATCCACTTCCCATCCACTTCCCATCCATTTCCCATCCATTTCCCATCCACTTCCACTTCCCATCCACTTCCCATCCACTTCCCATCCATTTCCCATCCACTTCCCATCCACTTCACATCCACTTCCCATCCACTTCCCATCCATTTCCCATCCACTTCCCATCCACTTCACATCCACTTCCCATCCACTTCCCATCCACTTCCCATCCACTTCCCATCCATTTCCCATCCATTTCCCATCCACTTCCCATCCACTTCCCATCCACTTCCCATCCACTTCCACTTCCCATCCACTTCCCATCCACTTCCATTTCCCATCCATTTCCCATCCATTTCCCATCCATTTCACATCCATTTCACATCCACTTCCCATCCACTTCCCATCCACTTCCACTTCCCATCCACTTCCCATCCACTTCCCATTCACTTCCCATCCACTTCCACTTCCACTTCCCATCCACTTCCCATCCACTTCCCATCCACTTCCCATCCACTTCCCATCCACTTCCCATCCACTTCCCATCCACTTCCCATCCACTTCCCATCCACTTCCATTTCCCATCCACTTCCCATTCACTTCACATCCACTTCCTATCCACTTCCACTTCCTCTCCACTTCCCATCCACTTCCCATCCACTTCCCATCCATTTCCCATCCACTTCACATCCACTTCCCATCCACTTCCCATCCACTTCCCATCCACTTCCATTTCCCATCCACTTCCCATCCACTTCCCATCCACTTCCATTTCCCATCCACTTCCCATCCACTTCCCATCCATTTCCCATCCATTTCCCATCCACTTCCCATTCACTTCCCATCCATTTCCCATCCATTTCCCATTCACATCTCCTCGTCAACATATTCTTCCCTCAATAATGCATTTTTCTTTTCACACCAGCCATATCCTCCCACTTATCCTCATCTCTCCTAGATACCCCTCCCGCCCATTCTTCCACCCTTTCACTTTAACTACATCTACTCTGTATCCCCTGCCTTGCACTCCCACCGCATCCTCTCAACCTCCCAACCCCGTTTAACAGGATGTTCGCCATCGAACGTCTGCGTTCAATAGGAGCTCACGTCACCACAGTGGAGTCGATGCTGTTGCAGCTAGTCAAGGGAGCGACGCACCCAAACTTCAAACAGATCCAGGCCCTCATTATGGAGTCGGGCATCGATTCGGGCCTATTGGCGCAGAGTGTCTAGGCATACCACTCCCGTGTCACTTTCTATCCCATATCTCTCTTTGTATTTGTAATATATAGTAATGATACTTTTAATTGTACTCATTCTATATATTATAATAGTACTATATCTCCATGATAATTATTCGCAATCTTTAATTTTAAAATTATTAAATATAATTCTACTAGTAACCATTACACCCAAGATTACATTGGATTACACTATATATATATATAAATATAGTGGAATACATATTAATAATTATTAATTACCAAATTAATTTGGTAATACAATGTTTATGTTGAATAGTTATTTATATCATAAAAAGATCATAAAAATATCGGAAGTATAAATATTTTTTTCATGTTTAATCTAACACATTTTACATTATGTCAATATAGAAAACTTTGAACTGGCAGTTTCTTTTGTATGTAAATTGTGTTGTACGTCGTACTTATTGCACCTATAGTTCCATATATATATTGTGTTGACTAACACTATTAAAATTTAGATAAACATAAGAAGCTACCTTTATGACAACAATTTATCATCCCATAATATGAATATCTCATATAATATAGGTATTATATATATATAATGTAATATGGTTATGTAAATAAATGTGGAGTATACACTAAAGATTCTAAAAAGTAAGACAATTTTAGTTAACTATTTGTTTTGTATTACTATTGAATAGAATTAATTCTATATATGATATAAATTTAACATGTATTCTCAGTAGCAAAAACAATTCTATTCTGATAAATAAATGTTTAAATATTAATTGTTCAACATTATACTATACTAGATATACATCCATTGTAGTTTTGAATATTTGTTAGTTATAACTAAAGATAAAATTAAGTCTCCTTTAACATCAATCGGAATAGGTATATTTACTGAGTATTTACAAATTTTACCGGTAATCATGTTTATTATTAAATTATATTTAACTATATAGTTAATAATTGTAGCAAATTATAGTTTCTATTATATATATTATAAATTGCTACTTCAAATATAAAATGATTTGTACACATTTATGTAAACTAATATTTTAGTATGGTATAATATACGAGGATGTAATACCATTGAATCGTGTATTATATCATGTTAATTAGATGGAACATTTTGTAATTAACTAGCCATCACTAAATATGCAAGTAAATTGTGTGAAGATCTTAAGCATGTCGTATATGGAGCGAAACTGGTTACGCCCTCTAGGGCGTAACCAGTTTCTCGGAATAACATCTGCTTTATACCCAATCGACATTATATCTGGACATAGACACGGACTCAGATCTCTCGTATACACAGTTTGTTTATTATGAATAGTATAACATACATAGGATATTAATTCTGTCTATACTAGATTGTTCGCGTATTCGAGGTTTTAATAGTTGAGTTACATATTGAAATTTTATAATTAATACTAATCCAATATATATAAATTCTAAATATCATATATAAATTATAAATACAATATAAAAATAATATCATTTTAAATTATTATAAAAAATACTAGTTATTTATTTTCTAATAATATGTTTATAGAATTTGTGTTCAACTTTTGTAAAGAATTGTTAAAAATTAGTTATTTGTAATGCTATTAGATTCAGTATATTAATATTATAAGGCTATGTAAATAAATATACTAAAAGAATTTTATATATATTAAATTCTATGATAAAACAAAATAAAAACTAAATATTAACTATAATTAACAATTTAACTATAGTGTAAAATATATAATTTTTTTTAATTGTTAAGATCTAATGACAAGAATATAAACAGTTATATTTATTATTGCTATATACTATTATTGTTGTATAAGACCGATTGGATGTTTTTGGGCCATAGTTTATAAACAACCAATAGTAGTACAGTACTCAATATTGTACTCTGATTACCGGCCGGTGAAATCTTTCTCATTAATTATTGTTTTTCGTCCCCCACGATTGTAGTATTCTTACAGAAAAGAAATTACTCCGTTAACAATATTCAGAGGTTAGATGTCATCATCTATAGTTAAAATAGCTGACTTTGATTCCATGGTTATCACATAATTTATAAAAAAAACTTATTTATTTTTGAATTAATATTTTAACATGTGATTATTTACTATTTAAAGTGGTTCACTAATTAGTACATACACTTCAATAACATTTGCATTTGATATAATAATAGTATATACGATTTAAAACTGTAATACTATAATATTGTATTTATAAATAACAAATATTCATTGTATTTAATTTATTATATTCATTACAACGTAATATTTTGTATATTAAGTATATGAATTAGTACTCGCAGTTAAATCGTATGCAATGTTACATATAATCTATAATTTACTGGTATATGAATACTTCGTAACAAAATATAAACTGATTATAGCATCATATAATATGAATTACATATACAATGTGTAATATAGTTAATAAGCACTTGTATTTTCTATGTGTATAATAATATAATATACGATATATAACATCAGATAACATATAACTATAGTTATATGTACTATAACGTGTCGTATTCCCATGTGCCACTATAATCACTATTGTGGACTATACAGATATGATGGTGAATTGAATATTATGTAGATTGATGTTGTTCAGTATAGTGTACTGATTATATATATAATATATATATATATATATATATATACCCATATATACCTATATATATACATATATATATATATATATATATGTGATATTCACTATATGTTATCCACGACATTTGTATTGTCTTATTTATTATAAGCTTATAATGAATAAACACTGCACATGTTCAATGAACATTGCCCATCTATTTAGAAATGACGTATCTTATGCCATGGATTAGAACTTGTTATATGCAAAAAGCAATGTCATTAGTGAAGTACTTTGACTTACATAAAGGATACGATATATTATATAATAGGTATTCACACATTTGCAAACATATATAACCTTGTTAGAACATTATATATTTACACACACACACACACACACACACATATTAATATATATATATATATATATATATATATATATATATATATAAAGTTAGTATATATATAAATACATATATATACAGATGATACATATAATAAAACATGTATTGTTATGCCATTGTTGGTATAAATATTAACCGCTCTAAAACAAAGTGTATTTTACAAAAATATTCGTAAATAAGTATTTATATTATTTAAGAATATTTATTTATTTCATTTGCATATGATAATTAACTATTAGTGATTCTGCAATTGCTTTATAATTTATTCATTTCTGAATATAACATGATAATAATTATAACCGTTATTTTAAACATTGTTTGTTTGTTAGTTAGCATATGTTAGTTAGTATAATAATATACAATTAAAATAACAAATCAAACATAGATAACACTAAAATAACATTAGTTTTTGTAATACAGTAATGTAAGATATCATGTACGTGCCAGACGTTATAGCAGTTTCTAGTTATAGATCGATATTTTTATAAATAGCATATCACAGACCACTCCGAATTAGACACTATTTTAATCGGGTTACAAGTTAAGCAACGAGTAAAAGACTCATGTTAAGGTATTTACGTGTTCTGGTAATCCTTGACAAACGGGATAAAGTTATATTGGTTATTCAAATGGTGTTTAGATGAACATATTGTTGTTACGTGTGTTGATTTGTTTTAAAGGTCGTATGTACCCTTAGTGTGTTTGTATACATCGAGTACGCGTTAGTATATGAATTGTATTTATTTGTCTGTGCGTGTGCGCGCGTGTGTACGCGGTAGTATATGTATTGTATTTATTTGTCTGTGCGTGCGCCCGTCGAACTCGCAATGCTGAGTACGCGTAGGCACCTGTTTGCGTGTGTGTGCGTGCGTTTGATTACGCGTATGTCTCTGTTTGTATGCGTGTACATGAGAGAACCATTCACCAATTCGAACTTATCGGTTAGACGAGCCTAGACTTATATGCCGACATGTATTCACGTTTATATATATGTATACTCTTATCTATTAATACCATTATCTATTTATAGTACAGTAATTCCCAAGAATGAAATGAGATGCATACATATTTTATAAAATACATTATTAATAATAGTAAATATTCTGTATAGTTTAGTCCTCCCCAACAGTTATATTAAATACAATTATAACCCGTGTGTATCCATGTAATAATACTATATAGTCCCTATATAGATAATATAACCAATACGCAGTGCAGTGCTTTACTAGGTTGCCGGATATACTACACCCAACACGTTCATCTGCGTATTCTTATGTAACGTTTCAGTCACGTGACTGCCAATTAGCGATCGTGTGACGGTCGTTACGCAACTACGCATAATTACGTAATATGTGACGCAATCGTTGCTATAAACGCAAAGTCTCGATCACTCATTAATACAGTTCAAAATAACGGTTATTCGAACAGGCTGCAGTTTTACACATCAGACATTCACTATATTTATATATTATGAAATATATATATCTACTAAAGTATATGTATTCATATGACTTCATGACGTATTAATACGTTATTAAATATACTATTATTTAATAAAAAACCAATCCTCAAAAAAATACTCCACAATCCTATTTTTATCCTCCTATTCAGAAATTACAATACTATATTGTACTTAGTACAATGTACTAGTACAAATATTTCTTTTTCTATTGAAATTATACGATTATGTATATTGTTTTTCATATTACTATTATTACCTGCGCGATTATTACTATAATTATTGATATTTCTATAGTTATTGATGTTGATATTGCTATATTAGCTGTAATTAATGATGTCTTGTTATTTTATAGTTATTGACTTTGTTATTGCTGATATTACTATAGCTATAGTCATACTATAGCTATATGTATATAGCAATAGTTATATTAATTGTCGTTGTTGCTATTGCTATAGATATTCCTATCGCTGTTGTTATCTATATGTATATAGTAATAGTTATATTAATTGTCGTTGTTGCTATTGCTATAGATATTGTTGTTATCACTATTCTTCAATTTTGTTACTATGGCTATATATATAATTATTGTTGTCACTATAGTTAGTACTTATTGCTGTTGCTATAGCTACAAGTGTTGCTGTTGCTATAGCTATAGCTATACTTATAAGGCATACGTAACACTCTGTATAGAGTACTCAGTACGTATAGGGCATACAATATAATTAGTATATAATATGTTGTGTGACCTATATTGCTGTACGTAGTACGTAGTACGGTGTACGTTGTACGTAGTACGGTGTACGTAGTACGTTGTACGCAGATGTTGTACGGTATACGACGTATACTGTACGTTGTACGCAGTACGGTGTACGTTGTACGTAGTACGGTGTACGTTGTACGCGGTATGGTGTACGTTGTACGCGGTATGGTGTACGTTGTACGCAGTACGGTGTACGTTGTACGTAGTACGGTGTACGTAGTACCTTGTACGTATTACGTTGTACGTAGTACGGTGTACGTAGTACCTTGTACGTATTACGTTGTACGTAGTACGTTGTACGTAGTACGTTGTACGTAGTACGTTGTACGTAGTACGTTGTACGTAGTACGTTGTACGTAGTACGTTGTACGTAGTACGTTGTACGTAGTACGTTGTACGTAGTACGTTGTACGTAGTACGTAGTACGTTGTACGTAGTACGTTGTACGTAGTACGTAGTACGTAGTACGTAGTACGTAGTACGTTGTACGTTGTACGTAGTACGTTGTACGTAGTACGTTGTACGTAGTACGTTGTACGTAGTACGTTGTACGTAGTACGTTGTACGTAGTACGTTGTACGTAGTACGTTGTACGTAGTACGTTGTACGTAGTACGTTGTACGTAGTACGTTGTACGTAGTACGTTGTACGTAGTACGTTGTACGTAGTACGTTGTACGTAGTACGTTGTACGTAGTACGTTGTACGTAGTACGTTGTACGTAGTACGTTGTACGTATTACGTTGTACGTAGTACGTTGTACGTAGTACGTTGTACGTAGTACGTTGTACGTTGTACGTTGTACGTTGTACGTAGTACGTTGTACGTTGTACGTAGTACGTTGTACGTTGTAAACGTCGAATATTCCTAATCAATATTCATTTCGATTAAATTCCCCGAGGATTTGCAGCCGTCAATCAATCCGGGGAATGTTGGGAACGCACCCACGCTATGGGTAGTAGCAGTAGTAGTAGCAGCAGTAGCAGTAGCAGTAGCAGTAGCAGTAGCAGTAGCAGTAGTAGTAGTAGCAGTAGCAGTAGCAGTAGCAGTAGTAGTAGCAGTAGCAGTAGCAGTAGCAGTGGCAGTAGCAGTAGCAGTAGCAGTAGCAGTAGTAGTAGCAGTGGCAGTAGCAGTAGCAGTTGCAGTAGCAGTAGCAGTAGCAGTAGTAGTAGTAGCAGTAGTAGTAGCAGTAGCAGTGGCAGTAGCAACAGTAGCAGTAGCAGTAGCAGTAGCAGTAGTAGTAGCAGTAGCAGTAGCAGTAGCAGTAGCAGTAGCAGTAGCAGCAGCAGCAGTAGCAGCAGCAGCAGTAGTAGTAGTAGTAGTAGCAGTAGCAGTAGCAGCAGCAGTATCAGTAGTAGCAGTAGAAGTAGTAGCAGCAGTAGCAGTAGCAGCAGTAGTAGTAGTAGCAGTAGCAGTAGCAGTAGCAGCAGCAGCAGTATCAGTAGTAGCAGTAGCAGTAGCAGTAGCAGTGGCAGTAGCAGTAGCAGTAGCAGTAGCAGT
>OZ038313.1:22350909-22352713 GCA_964035775.1 Osedax frankpressi
CACACTACATACCTACACACCGCACACCTACACACCACACACCTACACACAACACACCTATACACCACACACCACACATATACACACCGCACACCTACACACCACACACCTACAAAACACACATATACACACCATACACCTTCACACCACACACCTACACACCGCACACCTAAACACCACACACCTATACACCACACACCTACAAACTACTCACATACACACCACACACCTACACACCACACACCACACACATACACACCACACACCTACACACCATACACCACACATATACACACCGCACACCTACACACCACACACCTACACACCATACACCTACACACCGCACACCTACACACCATACACCTACACACCACACACCTACACACCACACACCTACAAACCACACACCACACATATACACACCGCACACCTACACACCACACACCACCCATATACACACCGCACACCTACACACCACACACCACACACCTACACACCACACACCACCCATATACACACCATACACCTACACACCACACACCACACACCTACACACCGCACACCTACACACCACCCATATACACACCTCACACCTACACACCACACACCACACACCACACACATACACACCACACACTTATACACCACACACCACACATATACACACCGCACACCTACACACCACACACCTACACACCACACACCTACAAACCACACACATACACACCACACACCTACACACCACACCCCTATTCACCACACACCTACACACTACATACCTACACACCACACATATACACACCACACACCTACAAACCACACATATACACACATACACCTACACACATACACCTACACACATACACACCGCACCCCTAAACACCACACCCCTATACACCACTCACCTATACACCACACATATACACACCGCACACCTACACACCACACACCTACAAACCACACATATACACACCGCACACCTACACACCACACACCTACAAACTACACATATACACACCATACACCTACACACATACACCTACACACATACACCTACACACATACACCTACACACATACACACCGCACCCCTAAACACCACACCCCTATACATCACACACCTACACACCCCTACTTACACACCTACACACCACACCCATACCTATGTATCTTTAATTTCAAAATTAAAGATAAACTATTCAAAAAAAGCGATGTGTGCCGGTAAAAAACTGGTATCCCGTATTAGGGTGAATTATTGGCAATATGTTGATAATTAGATCTTCTGAACCCACCGACTGCCGCCAAGTAGTACTCGGAGTTCAAAGTTCAAATCTTACTCTTATGCTCGTACGACTACAACACACGCAATCAAAGAACAGTTTTTGTGTGTGAATGTCTGATATATATAAATATATATATATATATATATATATATATGTATATATATATATATATATATATATCAGATTTCATGACAATCATTGTTTATCATTGTTTAAATATATTAATTAAATCTTCGTAACAATATAAAATAATGATATGAAAATACATATAGCATCCCATATCGGTCTTTAATAATATCGATCATTAATAATTAATGACCCCTCATTATGTTTGTGGTTAACAACGCGTTTTATGCTCAGTAAGTTTATGTTGGACACTATATTATAGCGTCTAGACCGTACAGACGTAAATTAACTATGGCACACAGTACGCGCTTATCAAATAGAGTATTTACATCATATTCTAACACTGGTCTCTTCACACAACAGACACCCAGTATTGTACTGGATAAGTCAGTAGTC
>OZ038313.1:22352913-22391971 GCA_964035775.1 Osedax frankpressi
TCAAGTGATGGATTGTCTGGTTTAACTATTTATCTATTATAGTATTATTAATTATTACTACGTCCATATACACTGCAGTAGACTTTACGATGTACTTACCTACCCAGACCATCCCATGTGTCCCGAGTGCGGTGTACTCAACTTTTGGGTACAAATCATTGAATTAGTAAACCGCGAAACTAATTTCATTTGGTGATTCTACGGCTATTTTAAATTCGTCGAACAAAATAAATTTAAACTCGTAAATATTTTTGTTATTTTCAGCAAATGCTGATCTGGAACAATGTTTGCAACCGTATTTTGAATATAAATGTATTATTATATAATGAGAACAGTACTAGTTATAGCTGGTATCTTTGTCTTACGTAGTATGTGATAGACAGATATCAACATAATGGGGATTCAACATCCGATCTCTAGTGATGCATGAATTCACCATGTACCCGATACCGACTTTATAGAACAGTGTAACCACTACTATATACCCAGTACAATGTACCCGATTTCTTAGATATATATATATATATATATATATATATATATATATATCTATACATAAATTGGAATTATACACTCAATTAGCGCATGTTATTTATAATGTATGCAATTTATATATTGCAATCTTGATGTCGTATCAAATAGATTGTACCATTAATAGAATAGATAACAATACATTACGTATTATACAATATCCATATTCTATTATGTATAAGGTTATGCATAGGGTTAAGTAAATGTATATATATATATATATATCCTATAATATCTTATATATATATGTATGTGTATTTAAATAATAATTATATGAATGTATAATAGGTATCAATAATGCGGATGTTATAGGAATATGAGTATACGTTAATAATGCGGATATTATAGAAATCAAATGATATATGTTAGATGTATAAGGCTTCCAACGTGTTGTCCTAGATCTTATGGTATACCATACATTTATGGTCGTTATCGTATACGATGTGTACCTAGCTTTGTGTGTACTGATAAATCATCGGTACAACTAGTTGAGAACGATCTTACGGGGCCGTATAGTCGGACAATACCGTCACGATACATAGCGCTAGATGTCAGATAAGACAATGAGAAATGAAAAAGAATATAACTGCGATACTAAATTAATAATTATATATAATACATTATATTTTGCTTTATAGAAATAGTATATCATTATTTTGTGTCAAATTTAGTAATTAATTAATGAGTCTAACATTAGTAATTAACACTAGTAATTAACACTAGTGATTAACACTAGTGATTAACACTAGTGATTAACACTAGTGATTAACACTAGTGATTAACACTAGTGATTAACACTAGTGATTAACACTAGTGATTAACACTAGTGATTAACACTAGTGATTAACACTAGTGATTAACACTAGTGATTATCAATAACTTAATTAGTTAACACTGAAATAATAACTCAAAATGAAATATTCCCAACTTCGAAATATTAAAGACGCTTTTCTCCGCCAGGGCACCATGCTGAAACTACTCGGAGACGAAATGCTCAGGATGCAGGTGTGGGTGGTGTGTTTTTTACAGGCATTTAAAACCTCTCCTACCTACTCGAAATCCAGGACTAAAACAGAATACGTCCAGCAAAAATCCGATAATTCCGCCGTGGTCAAGAGGAAAGGTTCGGAAATATTTGATCACTAAACCATAACTCTATTAACCCCATATAACAGTAGAGTATATAACGGTAGAGTATATAACATTAGAGTATATAACGGTAGAGTATATAACGGTAGAGTATATAACGGTAGAGTATATAACGGTAGAGTATATAACGGTAGAGTATATAACGGTAGAGTATATAACGGTAGAGTATATAACGGTAGAGTATATAACGGTAGAGTATATAACGGTAGAGTATATAACGGTGGAGTATATAACGGTAGAGTATATAACGGTAGAGTATATAACGGTAGAGTATATAACGGTAGAGTATATAACGGTAGAGTATATAACGGTAGAGTATATAACGGTAGAGTATATAACGGTAGAGTATATAACGGTAGAGTATATAACGGTAGAGTATATAACGGTAGAGTATATAACGGTAGAGTATATAACGGTAGAGTATATAACGGTAGAGTATATAACGGTAGAGTATATAACGGTAGAGTATACAACGGTAGAGTATATAACGGTAGAGTATATAACGGTGGAGTATATAACGGTGGAGTATATAACGGTAGAGTATATAACGGTAGAGTATATAACGGTGGAGTATATAACGGTAGAGTATATAACGGTAGAGTATATAACGGTAGAGTATATAACGGTAGAGTATATAACGGTAGAGTATATAACGGTGGAGTATATAACGGTGGAGTATATAACGGTAGAGTATATAACGGTAGAGTATATAACGGTGGAGTATATAACGGTAGAGTATATAACGGTAGAGTATATAACGGTAGAGTATATAACGGTAGAGTATATAACGGTAGAGTATATAACGGTAGAGTATATAACGGTAGAGTATATAACGGTAGAGTATATAACGGTAGAGTATATAACGGTAGAGTATATAACGGTAGAGTATATAACGGTAGAGTATATAACGGTAGAGTATATAACGGTAGAGTATATAACGGTAGAGTATATAACGGTAGAGTATATAACGGTAGAGTATATAACGGTAGAGTATATAAGGTAGAGTACCTAAGGTAGAGTATATAACGGTAGAGTATGTATTGATGTGAAGATATACGTTATTAACGTATAATCACATGCAAGTTAGAATAGGACATACATTATATATGTGAATAGTGTAATACGTAATATCAGTATGAATATCATACATTTTACGCCATGCAGTATATAGTGTACAGTGTACACTGTTCACTACACTGTACATTGCAGTGTATAGTGTACATTGTACACTACACTGTACACAACAGTGTATAGTGTACACTGGTCACTACACTACACTACAGTGTACACTATACTACTTATATTGTTCATTATAGATACAATACAAATATAATATATATATTGAATTATTAGAAGTTGTATTATATCGTGAATATTGTCGTTAGGTTGTATTTATCGCATTTCCTCTCATTCAAGATAGAGGATGTACACCAATGCCGATAAGTCAAGATCCGTCACTTGAGATCAAAGACGTGCCATCAATACTAGATATTCGCAAAGCTGTACCTTCCGACTGTTTCAGATCTGACCTCGGTTGGTGTTAATTTGAAATAATTAGTGAACTTTAACTCTATTAAATAACTAGTGAACTTTAACCCTATTACATAACTAGTGAACTATAACCCTATTAAATAACTAGTGAACTATAACCCTATTAAATAACTAGTGAACTATAACCCTATTAAATAATTAGTGAACTATAACCCTATTAAATAACTAGTGAACTATAACCCTATTAAATAACTAGTGAACTATAACCCTATTAAATAACTAGTGCACTTTAACCCTATTATATAGCGAGTGACCTTTAACCCTAGTAAATGGCTTATAAACACATACAAGATATGTATATACTTTAACTTGAGCGAACTCTGTTTTTGGTATCCATGGTAACCCTATAGGAATTATTCTTTATGCAAATGATATTGATTTATTATAATAGCATTATTCCATAAGATACCTATCTCAAGTTTAGTGTACTTTAGTATACTACTGCATATAGAAAATCAATTTATAACTTAAGAATCTTTAGAAGTTGTCTTAAATATATTATTTAAATATACTTAACATATACATATATATATATAACCCGGGTAACGCCACCATGTGATGTCATAACACCAACATGTGATGCCATAACACCAACATGTGATGTCATATTATGTTATTACGTATACTATTCATATGTTTGATTGTCATCTCATCGTGACAGCTACGTCACTTTCCTACGTGGCTAAAGATATATTTTACATGGCCGTATTATATGGAGTGCTATTAGCCTTGGAACAACAGCCATATAGATCGTTGTACTACGTGTACCTTCCCATATATTGGTTAGTAGTTGGTACGCAGTGATGTTAGATGATTTCTTAGAACAACTCCTTTGTATATATGTTTTTACGAATGAAAGTTTATTTAAAATATATTTAAATTTCTAAAAATGATTTATATAATATATATATATATATATATAATATATATATATATATAATATATATATATATACATATAATATATATATATATATATATATATATATATATATATATTATACACTATTAATTAAAGTAGAATAGATAATCACAAGTGCATTTATATTTATAATAGTTATAAAAATACTAATAAAATCATAAATAAATGTATTTATAACTTAGCATTTGTGATTGTTAATAAACCGTCAACAATATCTTCGGCTTTAATATACGGGTAACACACATGACCTTTGACCTCCTAAAAGGTCGCTACAGGGCACCATGTTCTGGGCAGTGTTCGTGCTGGGCCACGACTGCGGACACAACTCGTTCTGCGGTCACCAACTGGTCAATGACTATGTAGGACTAGTCCTACACTCGTTCATCATGGTGCCTTTCTACCCTTGGAAACTGTCCCACAAACACCATCACAGCAATACTGGTGAGTGTTGTTAAGCTTGTTATTTCAATTCAACATCATACGGTAACTTATTTATATGCTACTCGTAATAGAATGTATACGTTATTATTATAAATACTATCATATATCACACACACATTATATTTATAATAAGATTCGTATTGTTGTATAGCTGTAAATATATTTATATTTAGATTGAATACATTTTTAAACTTGAAATCTATATTACGAAGAATATTTTTATGTTCATTTAAAGTTTTTAATTTTATTTTGTGTTTAGAATATTTGTTTGTTTCTGTAAAGATTTACAAATCTACACTTGTGTTCTTTTGTACCAATAAGTCTGTGATATTACTAATATATATATTAGTATTAAGAGATAGTGATAGATGTAAAGTGTTGTTATTGTTGTATACATATATAAATCAGCCATATTATATTTCAGTAATAATCACAAACAATGAATATATATTCTACTGGGTATATGCAGACAATAACTCCAATTGTATTGTCTAGATAACTCCTAGGGTGAAGTGTCTGATTTATGGATTATTTATGGTAACAATTCTCTGTAAACCAAGTTCAAATAAACAAATTAATGAAGCCCTTTAATGGAATGTCTTTTCATTAAATGGAAATACTATTTTAATATATAATTATATATATATATATATATATATATATATATATATATACATATATATATATATCAATTGTAAATTTTCATTTGAAAGATAATTAAGGCCATATAAAATAGCATTACTGATTTATATAAACTTGAACACTAGATATTGCTTGCATCTTTTGTTGCAAAGTTGTATTATGTTTTGTGAGTGAGATAAACTCTGATATATCCACACTCTCATATTCATCTCATACATTATATATTTCCCATTACCTATACCCCTCATTACCTCACACCATTACCCTTTCCTATCTCCCCATTACCTCACACCCACCACTCATTACTTCACACCATTACCCTTTCCTATCTCCCCATTAAGCCCTCATTACCTCACACCATTACCCTTTCCTATCTCCCCATTAACCCTCACCCATCCCTATAATCGTTCACCAGGTAATATTGATAAAGACGAAATTTTCTATCCCGTTCGTGAGAAAGATATAGGCGATGATTTCTCCCACATTTTACCTTACTTCGGATTTGGTATTTCTTGGTTCATGTACTTATTTGCGGGATATATGCCTCGAGCTAAATCTCACTTCAACATCTACGAATCTATCTTCAAGAACCACGCCCTCGACTGCTTTATCTCGGTTTGTGACCCTTAATGAGTGAATATTGACAAAGATCTAGGGAGGTTTTATTATCATTGTTTTTAATAATATTATTTGATTTCAATTATGAAAAACATCTAGGGTAAAAGAATATCACATATTTAGTTTATCTTATTTAAACTAGCATATTAATATATACAATATATATAATATAATACATATTAGTAACTTAAATTAATGAATTGTTCAGGATTATCTTTGTCAGTGAATTGGAATTATATTTATATTTTTATAATATTCGCAAATGATCTGTCTCGACTCTTCAAACGTTCCTTTACACCGCCGAATTGATTTACAAATATCGCACAGATCGTAGGATGGTGTCTCTCATTATCGTTGTGGGTCTACTACGGGTACACCTACGGAGTATGGGCAGTTATGTCGCATTACGTAATACCGCTGAACGTGTTCGCTGCTTGGATCGTGATGGTGACTTTCTTACACCACTCGGACACCGAAGTGCCGTGGTTGGTTGTTTTATTGATTTGTAACCTGTACTAATGTGTCGTAGTTAGTTGTTATATTGATTAGCTATCGCGCGCATATTACAATAGCGAGAACGCGGGGGGCGCGAAGAGTTATATGCGTCAAGTGTCGGTGATTAAAGTGTCGATAATTCTAGTGTCGGTGTGTCGTAGTTTCTTAGCGAATATCACTCCGTCGCAGGTTCAGTGACAAGACGTGGAACTTCGTGCGAGGACAACTCTCGTCCGTAGACAGACACTACGGCTGGGCTCACTACCTCACTCATAACATCGGTACACATCAGGTCATCGAAGTTACAATAAATCTCTTTTTTAAATAACAATTTAGGATAATAATTAATGTTGTGTTTTTCAATAAAAGTAATAATATATTTAATTTATGCAATACGTTTATTTATGATTTTATGATTTTAATATAAGAGTTAACTATATAGTTTTTTCCAAACTAAATATATAAATAGCAACCGGGATCTTAATCACCTCCTGACGACAGATCCACCACTTATTCTGCAAGATCCCTCACTATAAACTGGAGCAAGCGACATCTGCCTTCCGTTCCCAATTCCCATCTCTAGTTCGCAAATCCGACAAACCCGCAATACCGGACTTCCTGCGTATATTTCGCGTGTTTGCGCAACAACGTTGCATCGCCGATGACGTCGACATCCACGTCTTTCGCGACTAGTGGAAACTAAAAAAACGGCAACGAATTTTCTAACAAAATTTTAAAAAACATAATTTTTACACACAGTTGATCGGAATCTTCACTTCCACCAACCTCACCAACCAAACTCCAACTCGTAGTGTACTTCGATGTGTATGCGTGATACTAGGCTACAATTAGTAGGTCCCCCCTACCCCCCTCAGCGTGAAATAAACCCGTAAACAAATTCCGTGCAATAGTAGAATTTGTGTATCTTTTTGTATCTGAATGCGTTAGCAGTGTTTGTATTTCTGATTCCCCGTATTGTTTATGTACGATATACATACAGTGTATGTACAGTGTATGTACTATGTATGTACTGTACATTGTACAGTGTATGTACTGTACAGTATATGATTCCAATCCCAACTTAAATAAATTCAATAAAAACAATATTTGAAAATATTTATTATTTCTAAAACTGAGATTCTCAAACCATTACTCGACGATTATTTCAACGACAATAAAAATCTCAATCGTTGGTCATAGATCACGTGATCAGGTTCTTCATATTCTCCGTTTCGCTCTGCAGTCCGTCGCTTACGTACCTCTGCATAAGCTCCTGTTTCTTTCTCTGCAACAATGCTTGTTCGATCTGTAACAATCATTGTAAGGTTGATAAGTAGTGATGTTTAGGATAGCTCGGGTAGATTTGGTAGAGAGGTACATTCGACATTTAATATTGATAAACGTAATTACGAAATGATAACCAAAATATATAAAATATATAAAATTACACATCTCAAATTGTTTAATATCTAAATAGCCGATGATATTGTTGTTTTAACCTCTTTCTGCGATGGAACCGGAATATGTGAAATACTTTGTACGGGAAGACCAGATGCATCTCTATTCCGATTGGTCGATATTATATCTACTTCCAAGTCCATTTCGACGCAATTTATTTTTGAGCGCTGGAATGAAGCATCGTCTATTTCGTACTGTAGCCGATTGTATTTTATTAGTTATACTATTAACATAGTATATTATAATAAGGAGAATTTAGAACCTATTTTATAAATTTAAGGTGTTCAAACATTAGAATTAAACATTTTACACAAATATTAAGAAGAGATCGAAGTCATCAAAAATTAATTGGGCTGATTTTTTTAATAATATATTTAGTTTTATTTATATATATAAGTATATTAATGTGAAATTTCATATAAAAAAGGAATATAAATGACACGAATTATGAATTTTATATAGGTATAGATTAAATAAAAATATTAATAAATAATATATAAATATCATATTTAGTCGTGCAAATAACAATTATATATCATTTAAATTATGAATTTTAAATTTAAAAAACTACATTATCTATCTCTGAATATTCATAAATATATATCATTTTTCTTTTTTGGGATATTTTATTTATGTTATTATCTGTGAAAATTTCATAAAAATCTTGAATGAAAAATGGGAGAAAATATAAAATTGAAATGTTTGAACTTCATGAATATATGTTTAATCAACCATGGATATTATTATTCTATATTCGGTGGTGTTATTTAAGATTTAAACTGAAAAAAAAAACAAAAAATCTTGGACAGTTAATGATATAATTTTTATATTAAATTCAAGACTCTTCATTATTCAAAATAAGTGAATTGTAATTGTATAATATATATCATTTAATAAAAAATGAACTGAGAGAAATACATCCATCTAAAGTACTTTTTTTAAAATATCAAGAGAAAATAGATATTTTGAATGAATCCTGATTATTAAATTTGTAAAATATATGAATATTATATTAATAAGTTAATGTTAACGTTATTTAGTAGAATGACCTCTACGTAGCGGAGATGACCTCTACGTAGCGGAGATGACCTCTACATAGCGGAGATGACCTCTACGTAGCGGAGATGGCCTCTACGTAGTGGAGATGACCTCTACGTAGTGGAGATGACCTCTACGTAGTGGAGATGACCTCTACGTAGTGGAGATGACCTCTACGTAGTGGAGATGACCTCTACGTAGTGGAGATGGCCTCTACGTAGTGGAGATGGCCTCTACGTAGTGGAGATGGCCTCTACGTAGTGGAGATGACCTCTACGTAGTGGAGATGGCCTCTACGTAGTGGAGATGACCTCTACGTAGTGGAGATGACCTCTACGTAGTGGAGATGACCTCTACGTAGTGGAGATGGCCTCTACGTAGTGGAGATGACCTCTACGTAGTGGAGATGACCTCTACGTAGTGGAGATGACCTCTACGTAGTGGAGATGACCTCTACGTAGTGGAGATGACCTCTACGTAGTGGAGATGACCTCTACGTAGTGGAGATGACCTCTACGTAGTGGAGATTACCTCTATGTAGTGGAGATAGCCTCTACGTAGTGGAGATGACCTCTACGTAGTGGAGATGACCTCTACGTAGTGGAGATGACCTCTACGTAGTGGATATGACCTCTACGTAGTGGAGATGGCCTTTATGCAGTGGAGATGACCTCTACGTAGTGGAGATGACCTCTACGTAGTGGAGATGACCTCTACGTAGTGGAGATGACCTCTACGTAGTGGAGATGACCTCTACGTAGTGCAGATGGCCTTTATGTAGTGGAGATGACCTCTACGTAGTGGAGATGGCCTTTATGTAGTGGAGATGACCTCTACGTAGTGGAGATGGCCTCTACGTAGCGGAGATGGCCTCTACGTAGTGGAGATGACCTCTACGTAGTGGAGATGACCTCTACGTAGTGGAGATGACCTCTACGTAGTGGAGATGACCTCTACGTAGTGGAGATGGCCTCTACGTAGTGGAGATTGCCTCTACGTAGTGGAGGAGTACATGTAGACTTCATAAGCATGAGGTTCATAATAGATTAAAATCATTATAGGTATTATTTCAAAAAATTCTTCATAATTATCATTATTATTTTGTATTCATATATTTAATATATATGACATTTGGAATTCAATTTAATTAAATCTAATTTATTTATTAATATAGTTTACATTTACCCAATAATTATGATAATTTATACAACATATGTAAAGAGACAAACTCATCCATAAAAATATCTATATCGCATATACTAGTTATATTTGTTTATAAAAATATTAATATTTACTTTCACTTCTAATAAATATTTATATAAATATTTTTTGTTTTAAATAATAATTAATAATAAATTTTAAATAATTTACATAATTGAAATGATAGTGTAAAATATGTCAGAAAAGAGAGGTGTAAAACACTTCTCTAAAAATAGGTGTATTACACCTCTTTTTTAAACTTAATAAATGGAAGTGTTTAAATGAAAAAAGAGGCATAAAACACAGCATTTTACTTCTTATAAGAAGTAATGATTTCTAGTTTTTGTAATAAATAGTTAAAATTGTTGGACCATAATATTCTCAGGTCATATACTAATCTTATTTACATCATTAATGTGTCTGTGATTTCTACATATAATTACAATTCTCCTCTAATTCACTTGAGTTATCACTTTTTAATCAATAGTCTAATAACATTTCACTTTATAACCACAAGAGTTATCTCATTATGGGTCTCTCTCATTCAGTTCTATAACTATGGGTCTATCTCTATTTGTTTCATCTCTACGGGTTTTATCTCTACTGAATTTGAGTTCTATTGGTTGAATGCAATCGAGTGAACTTTTCCTGTAAACCATAATATTATCAACCTTATCCTCCATTTTATAGAGCTCATCTTCGTCTTCCTCGTCCTCCTTTCCCTGTTTACGGTCTGGATTCGCTAGTTTCGCAGCAGCCATGTTCTTTTTGTACTCGGCAACCTTTGCTTTAACAGCTGCAAAAAACAATACATCAAAAATTATACCAAAGATAGATCTAGTCGAAACCATAGATATTGTTACTATTATCTAATTATGTGATAAAAATACTATTAAGGATAAATTTGACAAGCATGATAGAGAAAGAACAAAGAAATATACTGATTGGCATCTTTTGTTATACTTTATTAGATGAATAGGATGTAATCATAGAGAGTCTAATAAAAAGATAATTTTAAAAGTCAACGATTCAAATTTAAAGTTGATGATAACCTTTGATTTCGGCGATACGCTCGATGGGCAAAAGGATGTTATCGTCTTCGTCTCGATAGCCGTAGTAATCGGCGTCGATGTTACGCATGAGTTCCACGCAGGTCTTGCGGGACGCCATTGCCGCTGTACGATGGCGTAGGGCGTAGTCAGTAATAAGAAAACTCTAGGGGGGCGATTCATATCTTCGAACATTTCTGAATACTCGCGATGTATAGATATGTTTTTAATCATTAAAGCGTAATTATTAATCTTTATAATATACATTATAGAATGCATTATAGTATAAATTATAATACATTATAATATACTTTATGGTATAAATTATAACTTATATTATAACATATTATAGTATACATGTTGTACGTGCATAACTAATGAGTTGATCACTTATCACTTTCTTGTTATTGTTATATATATTGAAATGTTAATTGAAATGATGACGCAGTACTGTAACACTAACGTGCAGCTAGAAATAGTTCACGAACACCTGGTAAATCTTTAGCAGCTCCGAAATATCTTTAAATAATAATAATTAGGTTAATATGATTAAAATAATTGATATTGAATGATAATTTATGAGATAGTACAATTATCAAAACATTAAATTATCTGTAAATATTAAATATTGTATTAAAATATCATTTATACAGCATACATAAAACATATATAATCACAAACTTGTATCCTCTATTTCCTGGGACTTCTTTCCCATCATGATCTAACATTTTTGGACCAATTTTCTAGAAATAATCAAACAAAATTCATAATCAAAAAATGTAATAAATATAAAAAGTTGTACTTTCAAATATCAGATTTTATTATACAATAAATACAATACAATAAATACCCTGTAATCTGGTCCATCAAGAACTTTGATTTGATCTTCCCAATGACCTTTTTCACGCAATAATTTATTAATTTCATCATTGAGGTCCCTGAGTTTGTATTCACCCAGTCCAGCTGAAATGAAAACCAGGCTATACTTTAGTGATTTAATAATACGATATTGAATAATACTTATTCATTAATATATATATATATTATATTATTATATTATTTATATTATATTATATTCGTGGTGTAAAGTTTTGATGACATTTTTAAATAATACCGAATGATTGGTAAATATAATAACATAAAATATAAAATATTTATTATATACAATAATAAAATAAAACTAGATAAACTCAATGCATTATTATAGAAAAAGAAATGAGTACATTTAATTTATTCCTAATATTTTTTTAAAATATTATTAATACAATTTTTTGATTTGCTAAATATTGATTTTGATTATTTATATTTGATTTTTATAAATAATTAGTAAACATTAAATACCATTCCTTTGTTTATATACAGTAAATAACCATTTTGAATTTGAGACACTTTTCTAGACACTTCTCCGATAATTTGTCTTCTCCACTTCTCGCACTTGTGGATGCTATTGCACTCAGTTGCAAGGTATGGTCTGCGATCCTATCATACAATAATATTGTTAATTGTTACCAGTAAATGGTTCACAAATGATAATTAATATTTATGTTGTATTATATAATCGGGTTAAAGTTTCAAGAAATAAATATATCGTGTAGATATTTCTTAATTCCCAGTGTTGAGATATACTGTTCAATGATCTATATTGGAAATTAATTTAAATTACTAATAATATTAAAGGATATCTCAAAATTCCTTCAAAGTCACCCTTTGTTCCGAATTTAGAAATAATTTATCTTAAGACTTAATTTGTTATTATGGTCATGGATTAATTTAGTATTAATAAAGTTAATTGTACACAAATTTAAATATACTTAACAAATCAGTGATTTTATTATCTAATTTTAAACTTTTATAGTTGACATATCATAATTTTTTATTTCAATGACAACTATCAACCTAAACTGGTAATTAAGTTTACACCCACATATAAATTTGATAAACTATCTATAATTTGATATCCCTATAATAATTACTTCATATAAATATATTTTAACCTCAACATACTAACTTGAGTTTTAGATGATTCCAATTGAGCATTTCTCCACCGAGCTAAGGCTGTCCTATATAAAGTAACTTTGATTATTATAATTAATATTCTACATTGGTTAAAAATTATTATTTATTAATATGAATATACAGATTTATATTGAAATGACCTCATTTGAATTATTTTATTAATATTGTTTATTAAATTTAACATATATTAATAAAAAAAACTAATACGTCAATATTTTAATGAATACGAACATAGCCTTTTCCGAATTACGAGCCTGTTAATTCATAATTTATTTAATATTGATAGATAAATATTTAATACTATTTAATATATGTATATTTTATAAAGAACATATATAAATGTAATATGTAATCAAAACTCAGTAAATAATTATATAATATTTATATATATGTTATTAAATTCATACAATATTTTAAATAATATTAAATATAGAGTTGTGTTATTTCTAAAAAAAATTTA
This sequence comes from Osedax frankpressi, assembly GCA_964035775.1. NCBI lineage: Eukaryota > Metazoa > Annelida > Polychaeta > Sabellida > Siboglinidae > Osedax > Osedax frankpressi. Next base: position 22,366,483 of record OZ038313.1, read on the forward strand.
ATATATTATTTATATGTATTATTTACATCATTCTTTATAATAAATAAAGTTAGAGGAAAATATTTATATTATATTGTAACTATAAATTGTTGATAAATTTTTTAATTATTAAATGTAATGTATTTAACTTGAAAATCATAATAGTTGTTTTAATTAATAAATGTGTATATTAATTAATAAATGTTTGTATATCATATATTAATTAATGAACTAAAAATCTATGCATATGTAAATAATATATATTTTTTTAATAATAAATATTTTTATTTTCTAAAATGTTTATAAAATATACTGTTATATATATATATATTGTGATTTTAATGCAATATATATTTCAATATTGCTTTAGATTAAAATAGTAGAAAAAGTATATCATAAATAACCATTATAAAGAGTTATAATTATATGTTATATATTCGATTATTTAAATATAAATTATGAAAATAAAAATGTCTTTGTCTTCAAAGATTTATAAAATAAAAAATATCCATAGATTGTTGGTGTATAAAAAATGAGTATGAAAATCATCTGTTTTTAAGGTTTTCGTGGCAGGAATAGATATTCGCAATAGAAATACGTTTAATAAAATACGTTTCGTATATTTTATTTTAATTAAATAAAATATTTTTTAAGGGATATATTTATCTTAAATTTTATATAAAACATTTTTTTGATATAAAAATATTGAATATTCGAATGTACACGTTAAAAAATTGTAATACCTACATAGTAGATATTTTGAATTATCAATTTATATCCTTAGTAATATCCTTAGAAGTATTTATATTTCCACCTTATTGTAAAAACGATTAATGTAGGCGAACATCATGCCCGATAGGAATTCTATAAATAGTGTACTATGGCTTGTTACATTAAAGAAAACAATTGTTTAACTTAATTGTGTATTAAATAGATTTAAATGGTGTAATTTTTTGAATAGTATCCTACAATGGTTCAGTTATTTTATTTAAATATCCTATCCTAATATCATTACTATTTCTACCAACATAAAAAATTGAGTTATATTTTTTCTGATATATTTGTTATTATATGTTAACCATTTTGTACAGATACATTTTAACAATATACCCTATGATAATTCACTATATATGTTTAGGCATGGGGCCAAACTAGGGTTAGATAGCTAATGAATATGTAAATATATACAATATAAAATAATTGTTTTTATTAAATCAGCAGTCCTAAAAATAATATTAATTATATTATAGAGGTATACTTGATCATATATATAAATCCTAGCATTTAGGTTTTATTTTCTATAATTTGTTAGAAAAATTACGCATTAGAGAATTATTTGAGGATATATTATAGTAATATTTTAATCGATGTGACTGAGATATTTTATAACATAGTATTATTTAATAATACTATTTTGAAAGTATAAACAAGACATCTGTCAAGACATCAAGACATAAACAAGACATCTATATTAATAACTTATTCCATTTATTATAACCGGTCTTATTATATTACATATAGTACATATGTACTATGGGATATGCATTCCCTTCCAACAACACCAATTTGATATAAATATATTAAAAATACATCATTTACTATATTACTGATCAATCGATTATAATTAAATCTAATTATTAATTAATAAATATATATATTATAAATATAAAATATATTAAATATTTTTCGTTATCTATTACTACTTTCGTTAATATTATTAATAAAATATGATTTATAAGGGTGATTCATAAGGGTGATATAGATTTATGATAAGGTTTATGCATTTTGTTCGTCGACTATTCAATAAATATCATAGATATCAGTAAAAATGTTTTCAATTTATATATTCTAACAAGGTAAAAAATTAACAAATAGTGGTTATTTATATTTTATTAATAAATAGTGAATGTATATATACAGTTATAACTCGAAAGTTAATATATATATATATATATATATATATATATATATATATATATATATATAGATTACAATAAGATTCTTCCTAATACTCAAGTTTAATTAATGTAAACATTGAAACAAGTAACATATTGTCTATTAGTAAGATATCCTATTAATATTACTAGAACTTAAATATGTAATATACTAATTCGTTCATAGTGCTGTCCTACGTTTGAATTACTTTGATGAACTTGACCAACACAATTACTTTAATGAATTATCAATTGTATCTGTTAATAAGTAACAAAATATATATATCGAAATATATTGTGTATATTTTGTTGTACTTATTATTATCACTACTTTTTAACAATTATTAATAGTTAAATGATTAATTTAAAGAAATTCATTAATTCAGCTGCAGTTATATTTTTAGGAAAATATGAATAGTGTATAATAATTATATATATAGAAATATAATATATGTATATTTGACAAAATATTATATTTCTTACAAATATTATTTGTACTTATAATAGTACTGTACTAATACAATGGTAAATTTTAGAAATGTATTAATTTAGATAATTAAATAATATAGTGATAAACATACCTCGAGGTATTGTTTAAGGTAATGTAGAAGGTATTATTTAAGGTATTGATTTAAATAAATATATTAAAACAATTAAAAATAATCTAAATAATTGAAAGAGCTATCAAAAAAACAGATTTTATAATAAAATAATCAAATCTGAGACTTGACTCCTTATGGGCATACCATCTAAGGGACTTTGATTATAATTTAACATAGTATATTCTATGAAAAATATACTGCAAGTTAAACATATTACTTTTATTTAGTAAGTAATTTTACAATTGTAATTGTAGATTATTTCAAATCAATATATAATAAATGGTCTATCAACTGAGAATATTGGTTTAGAATTTCCAATATATCCACTCACTATTGTTTCGGGACCTGTTTAGTTTTAATTCTATTATTTATTCATATACTTATATATTTTATAGGAAGTTATTTATTTATTTTTATTATGTTAATTTATTATTGTGATATTTTATTAAAATATTTTATTCAAAAAAGTAAATAAAAGTTATAAACTCGAATGGATTATGTAGAGAAAATTGGTAGTGATTATAACATATATATATATATATATATATATATATATATATATATATATATATATATATATATATATATATATTATATCTATAGGTATTGTAGTATTGTGGATATGTGGGAAGTATGGGTTTTATATTGAAATAAAAGGTCATGTCAGGAATATTTAGATAGAGACATAGAGGTTTTAAATTTAAATATATTATATATCATATGAACACTATTATTTATTATCTGTAGAGGTTATACAAGGATCATTATATACATATATATAGAATAAAGTATATGGAGTTTTGGGTATTTATAATGGGTTTGATGATAAGATCGGTATAAGTTAATCGGGATATTATGAGTATAGTTACTGGTGTAATGTATTTAGATATTACGTAGTTACTAGTAAAAAAGATTAGTAATGTACATTTTATAAGTTGAGTTTGCACGTATTCAATACGAGAGAGATGGAGTCAAGCAGAAATACGGGTTAAATAATACTGTAAAGCAGATTTACTATCTTACAGTTACTTGAATAGTCTGGAGACAAAGTTGTTGATGTCGAATATTATATACTATAACAAAGAATATCATATTATATACAGAAGAGCCATTCAGGTCAGTTTATATAAACTATATAAGCTGATATATATAAATATATATATTGCCAGTGTGGAATTACAGAACTTGAATTGTAATTTTATTAGTTTTGCATTAGTATGTCAATGAAGACGTCTGTTTTAAAGATATCACATTTATTTTTATAGTAGTTGTTAAACACAAAATATATATATTAGAGTAAGTAAAAGTAGGAGAATGGATATTAAGATATTCAGTTTTAATAGTATTTACTAGAATATTTATATATATCAAATGAATAAATATATGCATACATAAATGAATTTTCAAATTTCTTCTGCAATTCCACATTGTCAATATCTATACTAGATTATATTAGTATTATATCAATACGCATCATTTGAATACAATTTTCTTGAACCTGACTCCGTTATATATAATATACTCTGTTATAGTTGATTACGTGTACATATTTGCCATGGTTATTCATTATTTCTGTATAAATCTACACATTACATTTATAATTCTTATTTATACATAGAAATATCTCTTATGTAAAAAATCACTTTATATTCTTATAAAAATGATTTTAAATAATAAGATAATAGACTAAGTAGTTACCAAGAAAGCATTTTGTATTTATACATGCTAAATTAACTAAGTATCCAATAGTATAGATGCATGTATGTTATATTGTTTAAACATGAGTTCTATAGTTTAGTAATCGTATTGTATGAAACATGCTAATCATTGTTTATTGTAAAGTTAAAATATATATATATAAATTATAATATTCTAGATATTGACTGATGTTTAACTGATAATTATAAATTTATAATTATTTAAAATTAATATGAATTTATATTATATAGGAGACTTATGGATTATTATCCTTATTATTAATAATAATCTATATACCAATATATATGAAAATATTCATTATTCCTATTATGTATATATATTCTTTAGAATATTTAATTATATTCCACATTCCTTTAAATTTCTAAATATTAATATACTTGGAGCTCTCACAAATTATTTAGACTAAGACTTATTTTGTTAGTTTAGAACTTCATTATTTATTTGTAACGAATATCACCTTAAAATTGTACCTTATTCTTAGTTTAAATTTAAACTAACCACCTTTTATTTCTTTGCACTAATATAATTATTATAAATAATAATCATCTACAGTAACTCATCATTGGTAAGTATTCTAGTTATATTCGAAAAGCATAATTAATGCATATGAAAACTCGACTATCATCTTCAATACTTAATATCCTGTTTTGCTAAATTCCTGACATCGGTATTCATGAGGAGTAGCATATTATTGGTTCATATATCTAATTAGATTTGAATGCATCGTTGGTTCGGCAGGAACACAAATTGTAAGTTATGTACTGGCAAAAATAAGATTTGTTTAAAGGTTTTAATGATCTATTCCAAAAAACTATATTTATATAAATGATATTTTTATATAAATATTAATTTTACTTTGTTAGAAATATATTTTATATCATTCAAAATTATCAAAGTATTATTGGATAAAATATAGTTTTTCAACATCGATGTAGATCTACTGTTATAATAGACGGCTATTATTTATATTATTACAATTAACGTAATTATATATACATAAAAAATAATATTAATAGTTACCTATATTAAAATTATAACAATTAGATAACTTTAATGACATTTACAGATGTAATAATAATTGTTTTGTGTGTAATGAGATAAATATTCATCTATAAACAAACACACTCTATTATAGTAATTATCAAATGCATTCTAATTAGAGTGTGTGAATATGTTATATTCCAATTAGAGACATTATATTTATAAAGATATATACAATGTTTAGACGATCTTTGTTAATATATATCATGATACATCATAAATACAATTATTTTACTTATAATGTACTTATAAATATTCATTTGTATAAGTAATTATGAATATATATATATATATATATATTAGTGGAGATTATTAAAGATTAGGTAATCTTGTATATTAGACATAATAATTAACATATTTACTAATGTAATCACTTATTATTGTGAATTATATAAATCTAAAGTATTCCATATATATTCATAAATCAATGGTTTTCCATAAATAATACGTATAATATGTATTATAGTGAAATTTAATATGGGCATATAGATTATCTTTTCAAATAAATAGAATGTTATAATATAATATAATATAAATAATACTATTTATATCTAAAAAATGTATTAGAAAAAGCAGATTTGAACAATTACCATTGAAATAATGATAAATAGTTCAGATAACAGTTGTAAAAACAAATAAATACAAATAAATACAATAATACCAACAATATAATTATATAATGCTAAGGCATAGATAAAATTTGATAAAAACATATTTGGCTTTTGGTAGTAAGTCTATTCTAGAATATTAAATAATTGATTGCATTAGGAAATATTAGTTATTATTATATGAGTATTATATAAGTAATAATCAACAAAATCAAATAACCAAAGATTGAAAGTACACATTAATAATTATGTGACCACAGGAGTGATTTTATACTTCAATTTCTCATTTTCATTCGACAATTCCTGAAGATTCTAAAAATCATGTTCATATTTAACTACAGATCAACTGAAATAGATTTAATTTTTAGTTTATTAAAGCGATAAATACATTTTTTACCATTTACGTGACAAATTATATAAAATACAGGGAGAAATTGTACCTTTTGTAGGAACATATTCTTCATCAAAGTCTCTTCGACCATTCGTTGTAAATTCTCTACCATATGCTTTAAATCATTATCCTCTACCTGGTAAATTGATATTAGGAGGTGTGGGTGTAGGTATAGGTGTAGGTGTGGGTGTAGGTGTGGGTGTGGGTGTAGGTGTGGGTGTAGGTATGGGTGTAGGTGTGGGTGTAGATGTGGGTGTAGGTGTGGGTGTAGGTGTAGGTGTAGGTATAGGTATAGGTGTAGATGTAGGTTTAGGTGAGGGTGTAGGTGTGGGTGTAGGTGTAGGTGTAGGTGTAGGTGTAGGTATAGGTGTGGGTGTAGGTGTGGGTGTAGGTGTAGGTGTAGGTGCAGGTATAGATGTAGGTGTAGGTATAGGTGTGGGTGTAGGTGTGGGTGTAGGTGTAGGTGTAGGTATAGGTGTGGGTGTAGGTATAGATGTAGATGTAGGTGTAGGTGTAGGTATAGGTGTGGGTGTAGGTGTGGGTGTAGGTGTAGGTATTGGTATAGGTGTAGGTGTGGGTATAGGTGTGGGTGTAGGTGTGGATGTAGGTGTGGGTATAGGTGTGGGTGTAGGTGTAGGTGTGGGTATAGGTGTAGGTGTAGGTATAGGTATAGGTGTAGGTGTAGGTATAGCTGTAGATGTAGATGTAGGTATAGGTATAGGTGTGGATGTAGGTGTGGGTATAGGTGTGGGTATAGGTGTAGGTGTAGGTATAGGTATATGTGTAGGTATAGGTGTAGGTGTATGCATTGAGGAGTAAGTGTAATTGATGAGGTTAAGTACATCGACGGTGAAGGATATTTTGAGGTAGATGGTGATTTGGAGTATTGATGAGTCATATTGATGAGGTCCAAGAACTAAAGGTGTAATATACAAATATTCATTAAAATATCTCGCCCAATAAGTTTTGTAAAGGCATTTTTCGTAACTCGAACCATTGAATTATATACAAAGAGACAATTTACATAAAAATGACAAATGTAGAAAAATGTGTATTAACTACACTCAGCAGTATTAGTTACAGTTAAAGAAGAAGAAGTTAAATTACTCATTAATTGAGTGAGTTAGAAGTTAGTAATGATTTTAGAGGTTAGCTAGAGTATTTAGAGGTTATATAGAGTAATTAGAGTAATTAGAGGTTAGATAGAGTATTTAGAGGATAGCTAGAGTATTTAGAGGTTAGATAGAGTATTTAGAGGTTAGATAGAGTAATTAGAGGTTAGATAGAGTAATTTGAGGTTAGATAGAGTAATTAGAGGTTAGATAGAGTATTTAGAGGTTAGCAAGAGTATTTAGAGGTTAGATAGAGTATTTAGAGGTATTTTAGTGATACAAAATGAGTGGATTGATCATATCATTATCAAATGAGACATTTATTTATAAATTAAATGAATGTATTATTTTGGTTATAATTTTATAATTATTTTTCATAATAGTATTATAATTATAAACTAAAATACGAAGTAATATTGCGACCTTATAATCGATTATGAACAGTTTTTCTAACTAACAGATAATGCCGCATCGACTGTATGAGTGACTTTCTCGACCATCCTTAGAAATCCGTTTGGGGGTGAGCTGTGCTCAACCTTAACATCTGAAAGCGTATATTCTATGGTGCATAGGACATAAGGAGTGGTTCGGCGTAATATCCTAAAGGTTGACGGGCTTGTTGATTTAACGCAAGGATTTTGCACGGATTGCAAAATAAATGGTAATTAGGATTCATTTTCTCAACTTTATCAATTACTTTATATGTACTCACATAAGCATATCTCGCCAAACCCAAATGCCCCCCAAACTCCAATTATCTCCATCCTACTCGTCCATATACACCACAATCCCTTTGATCTATTTATTCACACGCAACACCCACCATCATCCCTTTTACTCCAACCTCTTTTGCCGCCCTGGATTACATAATGGTCGATGAGTTCAATTTTGGAAGCCAACTCATCGGAAAGTGTACTATGACTCTTGCGTAACATAATCAACTGAAAACGAGGCTATAATATTAACACATGTTAAGCAATTACCTATGACTCACATCTGCCATGATATATACCAATAAACGACTGATATGATATGTTTAAATCTAAACATTTCAAATAGACGGTGAGATAAATATAAATAATAAATTCATATTTTATAGTAAATATTCTGTAGAGATAGTGGGAGAGTCCCATAATACAATAATTGCTCAAGTTGTGCTATATTGATGAGTTATATTTGCAATATATCCAGGCCATTATCAAATATAAGGAGTCCACTGCTTAAGAAAGCTTGTGATTTGATATAATGATTAGAGGTTTTACAAATTCATTTGGTAAAAAAAACCATAAGAAATTTATATTGTATTTTGCGACACAAAGTATTTTCTGAAAATAGTAAATCTCTATTAGTTAGGAATTGCATCACATCGTGATGTTCTAAACTAAATTCTAATTTAGTTAGCAATTAAAAAGAGAGATTAACATTTAAAAATTATTTTAACTTTCAATTATGTCTGAAAGTATGTATTTTTACGGACCAGTATATAATACTGACGTACTCACTGTATGGCAAAGTAATTAGTGTCACACAAAAACCTTCTCATCCTGTTCCCACTTCTCTTCTTGCAACGAGGTATATTTTGATAAGAGTTCGGCATTTTCGCGTTGCATCAAACTCACATCGATTTCATTACAATTCTAGTCAAGAAAACAGAGCATTACATTTACATTACGTGAAATATTAGAATATTTATGTTAGCGAGATTTACAATTAATACAATTGTAATACAATACTTAGAGATTTGAAACGAAGATTTAATAGATTTACAAATAAGGACAGGCAAAGATTTCGCTGTGTTTGCATATATAATATAGGGGAAAAAGGTATCTATTAAATAGATAATATCTTATTTAAAAATGATTACAAATTAAAAAATTAATTTTACTATATTGTAATCATATCTATAGTCTCTTTAGATGATCGTGATATAGATTTAAGATAAAGTTTAAATAAGATTGTTGAAAAATAATCAAACATATTTTATTTCTATTTGAGAGCTTTTTATAATATAATTGTATCCTTACTATATATATATATATTAAGTATATCAGCATATAAAATGTGAATTATAAAAGATAAGAAAGAATTTATGAGCAAATAAATTGCCTTCATTTCATTAGTTGTAACTCATTCACTGTAGTGAGAATGAATTAAGGATAATTAATTCACTTTTAATATTTAAATAAAAAAAAATAACAAAATCAAAGTAAGTTTTATCACGTGAATGTTTATTACTCAAAATATAGCGAAAAATATTTTCAGCATATTTTAAAATGAGAGTATTCTAAATCTTACTTAACAATACATCTATTGTTAGAAATAGATTAATATAAGATATAGGAAATTTAATGCAGCAAATCTCTAAGTATTAGCCCGCGGAGATATTTTCGGATATGAAATTGTAAGGGCTGATATTTTAAAAACTAAATTCAGGCTTAGGAAAATACATGGTTAAAAAATAATGTCTTAAGATAAAAATGTATTTTTTTTAAATTAATTTTTATATGATATACAAAATATCATATAAATCATATTGTACTATATTATTTAATATGATCTCACGCTTACTAAGATAAAACACACTATAGTAAATTAGCTTATAAGCTATTTATACTATTATTTATAAATTAATATTAAAATAATACAATATTATTGTAATATTATATAATCCTAAATCAATAAATATTTTGGAATCTGTTTCAGATTATATTCTTATCTATTCTCGGAAGTATCAATTTCAACGTTATTTATAGTTAAACATTAAAAAACAATATATTAGTGAGGTTAATTATCGCATTTATTACACTTATGAATTAAATAATAGTCATAAGAATATTTTGAACTCATATCTGGAAAAACGAATTTAATAATTATTACTAATTGTTAATATTTATTTAATTTTCTCAGTGATTAACTTTCAAATGCAATCACGTGATCGAAACTGCAAATCAGTTTATAGCAGTCCTTTATAAAGGTTATTTTTAGTATAATTTATAATTTTTATAAAAGCTATAATTTCTATAATATTATAGAGTATATCTAGAGTAAAAGATTCTATTCTAGGTTAAAGATAATGCCTTATAGTGTTTATATTGTTATATTGTATACAATAGAGAATTAGAAAATAAGATTCATTATAATATAAATTAAAAATGTACCACGAAAGTAATAAAGTACCAAGAAGTTGAAGTGAAAGATGCAGTTTGATGGTTTGAGCAATCGGAGCTTTCAACATTACCAACTGCTTTCGTGGGCATAGCGGAGGGCAAACAGTTGGTATCTTGAGATGGATGGTTGTCGTCGCCGCCGCCGCCGCCGTCTTGGTGGAATGGTTGCCCGCCGTACGAAGAAACGCTGGAAGCGCAATCCGCAAATTCGCCAGCGGAACAAGAACTAACGGTCTGCAACGTCCTGGTGAAGAGTTCGTCTATACCTGCGACGGAGAACGGGTCGCGGATAATGGTACGCGTTAGGATAGGCGTCGATGTAGTAAGCAGTGAGCCATTGGACATCATAATAAGTCAATTAATATAAAATTATGATATTAAATTATAGTAAATATTGTATATAAAATTAGCTAAACCGCTGCTGTTTTTTGAAATGGAATGTTGAACCAATTCCTGCATTCTTTCATTTTTCTTTCGTTCACTTAATAATTGTTTTTTAAGGTCCTTGGTCTAAAAACACATAAAATTAAAATACATCTATAATGTTTACAATAAATGAAATGGTAATCTTTCGTGATATTAATAATCTGGAATTAAATTATATTGTAACTATTAGAAATATAAACACTTCTTAACAATAATTATTGAAATTAAGACCAACTGTAGCAGTTATTTTCTTTTCATGTAATTTGCTATCAACATAAGAATCTTTCACATTCTGTAAATTCATGAATCTTTTAATTATGATGACTAATCTTATTATTTAACAATACAAATGCTACCATAAGTTTGATTATTGATTATTAATTAATTTTTTTTAACATTTATTACATTTATCTCATAGATTACGCTTATAATATTTAATATATTAATTTTTAATTAAAGATTAATACAAACTTGTTTTAGAATAATTATTTCATTTTTTGCAGATTCAAAATTATCATTTAATTTACCAACTTCTTCATCTTTAATCTAATGAAAAAAGAAGTAAATTCTATTAAGTTTAATATTTACAATAATATTTTAATGTATTGAAAAATATATATACGATAATATACAAAACAGATATTTTTTATAATTACATAAATATTATTAAAATATTCTAATTTAAGTTTTTCAATTTTCGTTTCATTCTCAAAATGTACTTTATTCAATTCATTTTTATCTGCGATTTCTTTTACACTTAAATAGTCCTGTATCAAATATATATATATATTAATAATATAAAATATTATTAAATAACGTGATTATATTAATGACTTCAAACGCAATAAATTCTAACTTGCAAACGAATCAATTTATTTAGTAACTGTCTCATGTAATTGTTATCATTGTTCTGTGTTCTCTTTACACTTTCGTATTTTATTCTTAATTTACATTGTTCTTGTATTTCGACCTCGAATGACATTAAAATATATTAATAATTTTAACAACATCCATTCGATAAAATATTTTCCGAAAAAAAATCAGTAAAAATTTAATTTAGTCGAATAAGAGATAAAATACCTTAAATTTTGTTATTTTTAGATTCAAAACAGTAATTTTGTTGGAATATTCTAAATCACTTTCCTTGATTTTTCCATCATAAGTTTTTTGGTTTTCCTCTCTCAGTGATTTCTCATTTTCATAGCGTATTACCAATTCATTCATTAATTGTTTCCTTTTCTCTGATGTCTAGAAAAAGGATCGATTCAAAAATTATCGGATAGTAAATCAATTGAAATTTTTAAAATATAAATTGAAAATATAAATACAAACAATGGATGATTTCGTTAAATCTTCCTGGATTTTAAAATTTAATTTGTTTAAATTTTCATATTGTATCTTGCAATCATTATATTTAATTTCAAATGACTTATAGTTTACATTTGACTGATGAATTTCTTCCTTCAAATCCTTACATATAAATATATAAAGTAAATATTCAAATTCAAATTAAATTTGGAAATAATATTTATAATAAAAGTTACATCATATAAAATAGAATATAATAAATAATATATGCACAGTAAAATAATAACTGTATTGATATGTGTTATACATTTTACAAATTGGGATATGAATATTCTAAAACAGAAAAGGGATTAACATAATTTTGGTTAATACTTATTCATTGAGAAGGAATAAACTGTAATCTCTGCAATGAATATGGCATTCTCATTACATGAATCATTGTATTGATCCTCCAGTAACGAAATCTTCTTAGCGTGTTCGTATTGCAAATCTTCCAGTAGTTTCCTGTAATTCTCTTTATCTAGATCAGACTGTGAAATATATTAGAAACTAAAGGTGTATTTTTATTAATATGTATTTCATATATATTGAAATTTTTGAATATACAATAGATGTGTTAGTGTTAATTAATTATATTATTTTAATATTAATAATAATATTGATCTGATATTAAATATTATAATATGAATAGTAAAAATCTACTCTAATAATTTCTATTCATTATTTACCAAACTACATTTAGTATATAAAATTATCATTATTTTGTATTATATAAAATTTGTATTACAGAAAATCATTGAACATAAATAACTAGCACATAAATGAACAAAATAATAATAATGAAACAAACTTTTGTAGTAATTTCATTCTTTTTAATATTATTAGAATTCATTGATTCAATTAAATTCTTATTTTCAATTTGTAGTTTTTCATTCTGTGAAGAAATAGTTTCAATATCTGATCGAAATTCTTTTTTTTGAATAACTTTCTCTTTTCTGAATAATCAATATATAAATTAAAGTAACATTTAATGAGATTAGATTTAGCAAAAATAGATTTTAATAGAAATATAATGATTATAAACTCGAAATTTAATTTTGATTCTTCTTTTTCATATTCCGACTGAGTATAATTTGCTTGGCAAAGTTTCAGATCCGCCGATAACTTAAACGTGACATTTAGTATCAACAATAATCACATAAAGAACTTATTACAGTCTACTTAGATAATTTGAATAATTTTAATAGCATTAGCATTTGAAAATAATATCCTCGACTATACGGTACATAATATAAATACATTATCATTATAAATAATTACCATTTGGATTGAATCTTTAAGTTTCTCCACATTATCAGTATTAATCTATAACAGTTGAGATAGATTTACCTTCTTAAGATATTACTATTATTTTCCTGACAGATAATATATTATAAACAATATGTTATATTAACCATTACAAATACCATAAAATAAATATAGATTATTGTATTGATAGATTATTAAGCATCTAATAACAGTGTATTTTATTAGATCTATAAGCTATTATTAAATGCAATCACATTCGTCGATAGACCCATAATTTATTGATTTCACGTAAAGGCAAGATTTTAAAAACAAGCAACGGTTGATGTATTCTAAAATATTGCGAAAAACAAATCGAATAGAATGCAAACGAAATGCAAACGTTTCGTTTCGATTATCGGTTTACCGAGACAAATTCGCGAACGCCTTTCGCACGAGCAAACCGACGTAAACTCTCAAAGAATTCGCCTCCGTCGTGATCTAACCGCGTCGCAGAAAGACTTCGAATCGAGGCACGACGCGTGCACCGAGGATTTAACGAAATTCTCCTCGTCGCCGTTACCCGTAGACAACTGAATGGAAAGGGAGTCGATGTATTGCTGGATATGCATTCGATTTAAAACTACGCGCGCGAAAACGACGATGTGATGTATATGACTCATAGTGCTAACGGTGTATAAAACATACATCGTGAACGTATGTAGACATATAAAAGTGAATTATATTAATAATCGATATCATTAGACTGGTGTACATGTGAAAGCAAAACCCTGGTTAGTTCGGATAGTAAAGTGTCATTTTGCAGACTGAACTCCTGTTCTTGGGATGCTAGTTTTAGATGCAATTGCTGATTTTCATCAAGAATGCTCTGTACTTCCTGTAAAGCAGATAGTTATAAATAGGTGATAATTTAGTAATACTTATATATATATATATATATATATACACACATATATATATATATATGTGTGTGCTACGTTTTTAAGTTTACTTAGTCGTACTTGATATTACTTATATTTTTTAGAAATAATCGTTTTAATGATAGAATATGTATTGCATAATAAATGGTTAACTTTAATAGCGTAACAGGTAAATGAGATTAAATATTATACAAAATTCAATTATAAATGTTATTAGGATTAATTAAAGCGTAATTTTGAAGAAATAAGCGAAAAATCGATTTCCCCTCATTCAGTAAAGATTATAGTAACTCTATAAATAGGCACACAAATTGATTGTATTTACCAACTTAAAAACAATAAACCTATTTACTTCATTTGTTTGTAAGTAAATATCTTATAGAATATTATAATTGAGAGAAGAATTTTAATTTTTTTTTAATTTTATACATTACTTAATATAATTATATATATTATAATATATATTATGATATAGTATATATGTGTAACTAACTATGATATATGTGTAAAGTAAATTAAAAAATAAAGAATACAATATTATAATTTAAAATTAGTATCAAAAAATATTGTAATACTTATTATATTATAATGTAACTATATAAATTATAGTTTATAATATTACTATGATATATATACTTTAATATAGAATGTCTATATGTAAAGTAAATTAAAAAATAAAGAATATAATATTATAATTTAAAATTAGTATCAAAATAATATTTTAACTTATTTTATAAAATATTATTAAGATAGTTTTTAACTATCTTTAAATAAGTTTTAAACTTTCTAAATAATTTGTTTAAATAATTTGATTAATAAACCTTTGCTTTTTTACTCTTGTTAATTGTCTGGAAATCAAAATTACAGTTATAAATATAAATAATAGTAAATAACATTAAATTTAGATATTCTAGTAAATAGTTTTAAAAAATACTAAATAGTATACAATAATAAAGTATAATATTATAAATGCAATTAATTATAATTACTAACAGTAGTTGCTTTCTTAAGATCAGTTGTCAGCGTAGAGATTGTAGTTAAGTATCTATTTATTTCTATATAAAGATAATTAATTATTATTCGTAAAATATTTCTCAACAGTAAACATATTTTATAATTTAATCGTAATTACCTCTTTCTTGTTTTTTACTTTGATCTTCTATTTGATAATTCAGAGTTTTTAAGTCAACAAGTTGCGACTATATATAGGTACATTTAAAATATTATTAACAAATTGTGTAGCCAATTCATTCATTAAAATATTATCAAAAACTGGGTTTATTTTTAAATTAAATACTTTTGAATTGAGTCAATTTAAATAAAACAAAGTATTATATAGAAATATAATTAATATTTTGAAAATATGAAGTTGTCTTAGTAATAACGGGTAATAATACAAATACAATTTGTATTGATGCTTGGATTTTGATTCTATTGCTTTATTTGTGATTATGGATATCTTGCAGTAATAAATGGGATGCCAACAACACATTTTCATTCCGTACAATACCAATCCATGTATTATTCCTTACACTACTTATAATACATATATATTGATATTGATACTGCTCTTCCTAAATGACATATGCAAGTTAAAGTTGAATTCATTCACCTGTAGTTATAATGACTCTAAGTATTTAGTAAGTAGGAATAATTAATATCATAGAAGAATTTAATTAATGGACAGCCATTCTCCGACAAAATAAGTATTATTTTATTTTCACTAGAACTAATCAAACTGAAATACAACTACTGATATTGATATTGATAATTGATATTATTATCCTTTATTTAGAAAAGATAATCATTAATATTAACAATATATTTGGTAAACTGAAATTCATTAAGAATGACTTTATTGACACTTTATTTATTTTATTGATACTATACAAAATTATAACATATTATTATTGTTATTAATAAATTTTAAGAGAAATATAAAGATTATAAATTTTAATCGATAATCAAAAGATTACAAATAATTTTAACAAATGTAAAAATATACATTTTTAATAATATAAATTTACAATGATTAGAAATTTTAAAATAAAAAAAAGAGGTTGAATTGTTGCTTTGTTTATACAAAAATAAGTTCTAAATAGACACAATTCACAATATTTATTAAAGTAATTTAAACAAAAATAGATGACAAGAAAGAAATTATAAATCATATTAATTATTTAATATAATTTACAAAATAAAATAAAAATATATATAATCAGATAATAAATGATTAAATAATTTCACAATTTCAAACTTTTTATTAAATATTTTATCAATGACTTTTTAATGAACTTAACAATTTCAGAGTTTAATATTAATATATCAATAAAATAAATCAATAAATAATTTTAAAGTTATTTAAACTAAAATAGTAATTTTTCGAATACTTTATACAAGAACTATCTAATATACAAACATATCACATAGGACAAATATAAAATTAAATAGTTTTTAAATTATCATTACAAAATAACTTAACTTAACCTATACAATAAATCAAAAATAAAATGAATTTTAGCTGATTCTTGATTGAAAAAGAAACCCTAAGAGAATTACAGGAGAATTTTCAATATAAAGAAATTATGAAACTTGAGCTATACGATTTTTGATAGAATAATTTTTTAGGGTAAATAATTGTATTAAATAATAAATCAATTTTTATGATTTTGATAAATATAATTATTTTATTATATATTATTATTAAATATTAAATATCTAATTAATAAGAATATACAATGTACATACAAACATATATATATGTACTTATATATAAAGTAAATTATCAATACTAAAATAAAATAAAGTATGTTCATATGTAAACATATGTAAACATATGTAAACATATGTAAACATATGTAAACATATGTAAACATATGTAAACATATGTAAACATATGTAAACATATGTAAACATATGTAAACATATGTAAACAATTCAATGAAATCAGCCGGTGAATTGGTTAACGGCGAAATAATATCTTCATGAGGCAAGGACATGATGATGTCCGACATTTATTATGCACTTGTATTAGTAATGACACAGTTCATTTTGATACACTAAACGTTGGAAATCTTTTTGCGGATATTGTATTGTATTGTATCGATAAAGGAGATTAATATTAATAATGTTAAATTTACAATTTATTTTTAAATAAATAAACGCAAGAAACTATTTAATATAAATAATTAAAAACTATTATAATATTTTGTTTTACAAATATAAGCTACGCACATTTGTACATTAAGCTTATTTGTACATTAGAAAATATATTCATTAAAATGATAAATATAAAAGGAAATAATTATCCTAAAATATTTAATAATAAACAATACATATCGATAATAGCTAAATTATATAGATTATATTATAAAATTAACTATTATAGATGTTAATAATTTTGATATGTAATTAAAATAAATATTAAATATAATATATTTTTTTAATATATTTTACTTCTACACTAAAATTAATAAAGAAATCAATATTAAACCAATTGCCGAAAAAGAAATCTTTAAAATAACATTTTAAAATTTATAATTTACTATAATTACTATTTTTGGACAATAATTTTTAAATTTTACTTAATAATTTTCAATCCTTATCAATTGAATTAATGAAATAGAAATATTGGGACATATTTATAATTCTAAACTTAAAAATATTCTATTCTTAATTAAAATTGGGAGATATTGTGAGTTAATTATTATTATTTTTATTATATTGATTTTTTATGGTGACGATTCCATTAGGTTATTCCAAGATTTTATTGAAAATTTGTAGAGAAATAACAATGAAATGAAATGATTTCATTTATTTAGATTAAGTAATATTTATTAACATTATTTTTTTTTACAAATAAAATCAATCATTGAAGATGTAGATCTGTTCGACAATTATATATCTGGTATTACTAGATGACATAACTGCCTACTGCTAAACATTATATCATCTATAATCTATAATAATATAATACGAGTAATAAAATACGAGTGAAATAGCTTCTGCGACTTCGATATCGAAGATTTCGAGGCCAAATAGAGAAAATCAAATATTACGGAATTCCAAATTGAATGTATATTCTGATTTTCAATCAGAAAGATATAAGACAAGATTTTTGTTTTTACTTATGATTTAAGATATTTTTTAATTAATAATGGTTAACAATAAACAATGATAGTAGAAATACTTTAATAAATCATAGATAGATAGATTAAGGATTGCTATATGCCAGGGACAAGTGTATTTTGATATGAATGTTATTTAGTCATTATGGTTATAAATCTGCAATGTTCGCACTATTGTAAGTTTATGGTCAAGAAAATGGATTGTATATTCATTCGGACATCATGAAGTTCAATTTGACGTTGTACCATCGTCGATAAATTTGGATTCGAAAATTAATAATAAAATAATAATATTTAGTCCTATATATTTCATTACTCACATTATTATTGCAGTTAATGTAACATATGCGATAAAGGTAACATTCTACAGCTTTACCACCATTAGAAAATTTTAATTAGCATATCATGTAAGGTTAATATTATTATTATTATTATAAATTCTTTACCTATATTTTGAATTTATAATAGAAAATAAGCAATATTTTGTATTCATAATTTATAAAGTTTATAGAAATAAAATACTCGTTACTTGTATGTTTACTATACTTTCATTGCATTAAGTGCATTTCAAAGAACCTTGTATTAATTCAGATTTCATGAAATGTTTAACTAAATGATTTAGCTAATCAAACTTTTACAAAAAACTAGTATTACAATTTTTGATGAAACTGAGTTTTATATATAAATTTATTTTGTTCATTAAGATATAATAAGTTAAATATAGAATATATTATATTTATACTAATTAGTATTTATTCATATATACATACATTGATGCAAATATTTTTATAGATTATAAATAAAATTATCTAATTTAATCAAATATATTATACACTATAGTATATATAATTCTTTATTAAATATACTTATTTTAATATATGCATATACGATGGAGAAATTGAAAGATCAATATTTTTAGGTATTGAATATTTATTTTTTTTATTTAAAAAACTATCCCAAATATCCAAATTCGAATCTTAAAATATTTTAGCTAATTTTACAACATGTTGATGTTGCAATGCACTAGCTGATATTTTTTTAATGTATACGGTACAATATAGGTGTCCTAGACAGCTTAAAATTTATAACACGCTTTATGATTTAAGAGTATCAGTAGCATAATAACGTATATACTGAATAATAATTTTCGCATAACATATAAAAATAGATATTAACTGTATAATTATTATTATTATAAATTCTTTACCTATATTTTGAATTTATAATAGAAAATAAGCAATATTTTGTATTCATAATTTATAAAGTTTATAGAAATAAAATACTCGTTACTTGTATGTTTACTATACTTTCATTGCATTAAGTGCATTTCAAAGAACCTTGTATTAATTCAGATTTCATGAAATGTTTAACTAAATGATTTAGCTAATCAAACTTTTACAAAAAACTAGTATTACAATTTTTGATGAAACTGAGTTTTATATATAAATTTATTTTGTTCATTAATATATAATAAGTTATGTATATCATTGACAATTTAATATTTTATTTTAGATTTTGTCTACCATCACCAATAAGTCTCGATAATATATGTATGCTAACTGAAATCATTAAATAAATGAATCATTATAGATTCTAACTTGTATACGAATGAAATCTTCTTCAGATATCCCAGTCATAATTGGGATATGTAATTTAATATGTATTCTTATTTATTTATATTCAATAATATAGATCAGTAAGTAAATAAAGTTTGAATTTTTCAATACTAATTTTAGAAATATAAATTCCCTTTTAAACTAAAAATATATACTCATTATTTATTTATATGGCAGTGGTTAGAGAGGCTCAACATATTATTAGGCGTTATTTGTTTACAATTAATATAATTAATAATTTGTGCAATTTTAATGTCTTTGCAATTCATATACGATTAATATTAAAATTGAATTACATTTATCAGATATTAAATGTATCTCGGTATAGCTTTTATTTGTTTCACTCATATATTTCCAAATAGTAAAAATAGTATGAATAATTTTAATATTGGCATTGGCTAGATAGGCTGTAAACTGTATTATTAGATTGTTTACAAATAATTTTATTTTTGTGTCTTTGTAGTACATAAACGGTTGATTATTAAATATAGATATTACATTGATATCAATATAACTTCTACTAGTTACCGATGTAAATAGAAAAATATGTGGAAAATGCAAATTTATTTCCAATATTAAAATTTTATATAACATGGAATAAACATGAAATAACTAACTATATTAGATATATTATACTTAATATACTTAATGTGATATAATACTTAACATTTATACTTTGAATTTAGCTATAACTAAAATTTGATCATATATGTATGCTATAGTAAAACTATAGTTTTCCACTACATATTTCAAAATAAAAATAAGTGGAAAAGTGGAAAAGTTATATTTGCTAGACTCTATATAATTTTTTCATATAAAATATATGTTTATTCAATATTATAATATATAATTATTAAATTATTTGAATTGTATATTAAGATTTGACATTTTATATGAGCGCGAAGTTTAAATAATTTATAGATATTCGTAAACTATATTTTAATTTGCATTCCTATATATCGGCATACAATAAGTACACGGTAAGTGATTTATATATAAAAACTAATCATTTATTTGAACCTGAAGTGTAAATAATAAATAAAATATTTTAATATTATATTTTGATCCTATTAGCCAATAGTATCGAATTAAGTTAATTCTGGATTTTGATTTTTCATATATGGTTGATTTTTAAAATAAACGATTTTTAAATAAACTTTATTATAAATAATATGTTTACTTTTTAACTAGTATGTATCTATTTATCATTAATTATTATTATTTAAATAATATATACTCATATTATTATATGCACTATACCGATATATGCGAATGTGAATAAAAAATAAAAAATACGTTACATCGGATTGAAATCAGCCGACAGATATGCTAAAACCATTGTAACTCCTTGGACTTTTTGGAATTATACATTAATAATAATTCATTACTCTATATATTATATAAGATAGCATAACACATTTTAATTTCGTAAACTGTTATGCATTTTTCTCATATTATTTTTATATTAAAGAATCAATTTAATAAATAATATGGGGTAATACTTTTTTGTTTACAATATTAAAATGTGTTATACTATCTTTATTTGGAAATATCTGCATGTAATAAATAAAATCTACATCAAGATCAAATAATATCTAAAACATTTTAATTAATAACATATTTGAAAATATCTGTGATTAACAAATAAAAGAAATATCGATATCAATTTAATATCTATAAAATTTAAATAAACCATGTAGGAACTACAAAGACATGAACATTATAAAAATAATTCATAAAAATATTTGTAAACAATGTCGCATGTTTCACAGCCTATCTAGCCAATGCCTTTAATATTTGTCACAAATATGCATTTGCTCATATTATTTTATCTTTAACATTTACAGAAAAAAATATGAATATATATATATATAAATATTTTATATAAATATAACATATATAAATTAAATATATATGTATATCAATATAGAAAAATGCTATATGTGCATATGTTATAAATATAATATGTTACACATTAATATGAATCTCCACACGGCAGATGCATTGTCTATGCGAATAATTAAATATAACTAGATGCAAGATATATAATTAGGAGTATGTATTCACTATATTCACAAAATAAGTTTAGTTTATTTCACTTGAAAATACGATGCATAATTTTAAATTGCCGTACAATCGGACTTGATCCGAGATCAATTCAATATCTATAACAGTTAAATATATCGGTATAGTGCATATAATAATAATATAATATATTATTTAAATAATTATATGTATTCATAATCACATATAAATACTTGGATAAATATAAGTAGTATTATAGTTATTTACATACGACCGTTGGGAGGTAAAGGGTTAAAAGACTTAAAAGTATATAATTTATATACTTATATTTAAAATTCAGCCATATATGAACAAAATAAAGCAAATAGTTACTATAATATTTGCTAATAGCCAAGATTAAGGTAATCTTGGCTAATAGTATTAAAATATAATAATAAAATACTGTATATATTATTTACACTTCAGGTTCAAATAAATTATAAGTTTCTAGATATAAATTACCAATAATATTGATAGTTAAATATAACATATATAAGAAACTGTATACTTATGTATTATTAGTAACAATAGATATTTCTAAATTAATTCCATAAAAATGATAAGAATACTGTTAACCCTTTTTAACATCATAAACAAATTTTAATATTTAAAAATAAATATGCATATTCCCCATATTATTTTTAAATAACAAATTTGTGATACTCTATATTTGGAAATATCACGTATAAAAAATAAAATCTATATTGAGGTCAATTCAACATATATGAAATTTAAATCAACAATAAATTTAGATAAATCTGTGTGTAACAAATATACAAATATATATCTAGATAAATTCATATCAATACAATTTAAATTAACAATCGATAGTTAATAATATATGAAATACAAAGCAGAATAAATAAAATTCTAATTTGGTATAATATATTTGTCAATCATAACTAAAGTAAACATATTCCAAATATCAATCAAATAATTATAAATATTGTGATTACATTTTTTTTAAATTGGATTATATTATTTATTACACATTTTAAAATTAACTATGAATTTAGGATTTTTATTGATTATAAGTTTAAATTAAATAATTATATATACATACAAATTATTATTAATACCAGATTTTTATTATAAAATATACATATATAATTAATTATTAGTACACGAGATATAATACAAGTTGATATAACATATTTATGTATGTATGTGTATAATACATTATCATATAATACAACTAATAGTCATTTACATTATGAATTGTAATTATAGTTTAATGTATATTTAGTAACAGTGTACATATTATTATTACATTATTAGTTGATTTATATCTACACAATTACTTTTAACAACTTTGATTTGAGTATGGATGTATATGTAAAAGTTATAAGATTGTATCAACACATGTAATTATTTTGAATTCAATATTAGACACGCCTATCTATATTATAAAGTTCACGCCTATTTTTCCTTTTTTCACGCCCAAGAAACTTTATAACAATTAAATATTACAGAAAAATATAATAAAATCATATCCGATTTATATAATTATTCATTTATATAGTTATTATATATTCATAAAACTTTATCAATTCTAATATAATTTTAATAAGTGTTTTCGTCATATTTACAAAGAAAATAAATGAGGACAGGTCATAATGACCAAATTACATAGATGACAAAATTGCACACGACAATATACATAATTGTAAAATATTATATTATATTTAAGGCTTAATATAATCCAATAAATAATTTGTTCATATTTCTAATATGTTCTATCAAAATCATAAGCAATATTTTTTGAATTCTATTAAACTATATAATGTATATATACATTATATAGTTAAACTATATAATGTATAGTATATATAAACTATATAGTTAAATAGAATTCAATAAATATTGTTTATGATTTTTATATATATATAACATCAAATGACATTTTTGTTAATGAAAATTAATATCAGATATTAAATTTAACTGTATAGATTCAATATATCTAGATATATCTTCGTGATAAATATATCATATATTTGTAATACATTTACGAATAATTATGTTTATTATTAATATAGTAATTATGTTTATTTAATATGAATATGTCGGGTATATACAGTTGTACAGTGTACAATGTACAATGTATATTGTACAATGTACAATGTACATTGTACATTGTATACGTATAATTGAATTATTTCTAAACTATTGTAAATTTATAGATTGTATAGATACAAATGTAATACAATAGATGCATGTAAACAAATATTATAGTTAGTTATACTAATAGAGAACAACATAATTGTACATTTTAAAATGTTGTTATGTAATATTGTTATAGTAAGTTTTAGATAATATATTAGCAAATCTATTTTATGTTTTATTATTCATTATATAATCTACTATATTAACTGTTATATTATCTACTCTCTCATATACATCATTATCTACTCCCTTATCTACATTAATATATACTCTAGTATCTACTTTATTATCAATATCATTTCAATATCTAAAACTTACTATAACAATATTACATAACAACATTTTATTTTATTCAACTATAATGTTTTTTACATGCATATATTGTATTACATTTGCATCTATTGTACTATTGTATATACTCTATAGAGTATATAATAGACTAAATAATAGAATAGATAACATTTAAAAATATATAAAATTATAAATACTAGTTATTTATGATATATATTATTTGAAATATTAATTATCAAATATTAGGTTTTAGTTGAATTTATTACAAACATATTCTTCTTCAATTATTTCGAATGCAAATAACATAACGCAACATAATACCTATACCAAGTTAGCTTATCGTTCAGAAAACGCTAACTAACTAAGTAATGTTATAGTATCACCCTTCTTCTTGATTACTGGTAAATGTGTCTCCTCCGTGAGCCGTATTACTAGTTTGCAATAGCTGACTTTGTTGAAATTGAGTTGATGGTGCAATACGACCACTACGAGAGTACTGAGTTCCGGTTGTAAACGACATACGAGAGCTACTCCTCATTCCAGAGGCCACACGGCTAATTCGATCATGCTCCTCAATTAGATTGCAGATCGGCTGATTCCGATTAGCGATCATGACGATTCTGAGAAAGAGATAGAATTAGGCGATCGGTGTCAATAAAATGTAGAGAGAGAGAGAGAGAGAGAGAGAGAGAGAGAGAGAGAGAGAGAGAGAGAGA
>OZ038313.1:22392171-22399671 GCA_964035775.1 Osedax frankpressi
TTACGTAATCAAGATATTGCATGCCAAGTTCAGTCAGTTTAGATAGATTGAGCGCGATCTCGGAAATACATCACGCTATACCACAACTGAGTTTGTCCATACCTATTAATTACGGCCAGCATGCTACGGAATATATAGCAGAGATGTAATTGGCGAATTACAGGCATGTAAAATGGTTATAACAAATGCATAGCAGAAGAATATATATTACAATAGATAAACGATGTCGTAAGAAAAGTTGTCTATACTTACGTTATGTTATTCGCATGGTCTCTTGAACACCCAGTACTAATTTTATAAATATAATACTTTTTAACTAGTATCGAATATTTGTTTAATATACATTATTAAAGTTTAAAATATAACACGCGATAACGTATTTAATGAATCATCACAAATTGTAATTATTTAATGAAAATGTAATAAAAAAGACTTGTCAACGAGTAACGGAGACAGAATATCACATCGATGTATAACGTATGCATTTCTACTATAAACTATAGTTGTTGGTTATAGTCGTTCACCAGGATGCCTATGCACCATTAGCTGCAATATCAACAGAATGATTCCCACTTTACATTATGTCATTACGCGGTGCATTATTTCTTCGAGATTAAAATGAAATGACACAAAAAATAATTTTTTTAAATTATAATTTTATATGAATGAAATGTAAAATAACATAACAAACTAACGGTTGGAATATACGCTGACTAACACATATTTACTAATACATCTTATCTTTATAATAGTTATATACATAGGTGTGTGTATTCATTAAATGATACGACGAAATATTGATTTATTATTAATATTCGATATTTAAAAAAATTAATAATAAATAAATGTCACGCAAATACATTCGAATTTTTAAAGTATATGACAAGTGTATAGAATTAACTGTATAGGTTATCCATGTAGTTATTTATAAAATTGGCATTTAAAAATATATAAATTGAAACACAGATTAATTTCACTGCAATTTTTGAATAAAATTCTACTCCAAAACTAAAATTCCGTGTTAATGGTTTTCCTGTAAGTTTCAAAATATAAATAATCTGAACGTGCATATTTTATAAAACTGATTTTAGGTCAATAATAAGTTTTTTTTAAATTTATAACCCTGTGCAACTTAAAAACAATTCACACCAATACTTATATCACTAAATATAACAACATACTCATCGAGTACTAAAGTAATTGAATATGCGAGCTTTTGAGAAAAATAACTTTTACAATATATATTTATTTATCTATTCACTATATCATTGTATTATTATATCAACAATAAAAACAATACCTTTCGCAATACATATAAGTATCACAAATACATTATGATGGTCATTATACATATATTTTATTTATTTTGAAGTTATGAGAATTCATTTGAAACATTATTTAATACATTATTTAATCTCTAAATATTTATAAGCGCGGCATTCTAAATTACTACCATTTGTGTATGGAATATTTACGATGATTAAACATTAAATCATACACAACAAAACATAATATTGATTTATTCATTCTGGTTCAGAGTTCCTTTAACCAGACTTATTAAGTTAAAAAAATATGCATTATAACACATATTATAATATCTAATTATGTAATCATTTCATAATTATAATACTAATATATTTACTTTATTATTGGTATGAATTACATTTAAATCATTAAAAATAAATTGTAATAACAGTTTAAACTTTTAATTAAAATATAAAGTAAAATTATATAACTTTCCTAATTTAGTATTTTAGGATATATATAACTTTGCATGTTTTACTAAAATGAATAATTATAAACAATATGTTATAAATAAGTCATTATTTTATGTTGTAAATATAAATATTTAAAGACCAGTAAATGTAGTATTGGTTGCAACAATACTATCATTCAAAATTGAAGTCTCAATATTTTTTTCATTATTTGTTATTCGTTATTACGGCATTATTTCAAATATATATAATGTTATAATAATATAATATTTAGAACATTAATTTTATTAATTATACATGAAAATTAAGATATTATTTAGTTAAGAAGTTAAGAAGTTAAAATCTGTAAGTTTAATTAGCGAAGTATGTTTATTTTTTAAAAATTATTTAGGAACTATTAAAATAACATATTGATATATTATTTACTATATATATATATATATATATATATATATATATCATCCCATTATATTAACCCTAGTCATACATTAATTATTATAAACTATTTATTATGCAATGCAATAATCTAATATAGTTATGTAATATAATCTAAGATTGAAATGATATTAAGATGATTTAAAATTTATTTTTTATTAGTAAATTAAATAACATCACTGACAAAATATATATTAGATTATTCTTTATATTGTATTCCCTTTACATATTATAGTAATACCTATATTATAATATAATATATGTTAGTATATTATAGTTATAAATTAAACGTATTAATTATAGATGTATAGATTCCCTTATTCTTTAAGATATATATTTATATTATATATAGTATATATTCTATATGTATTATACTCAATAATTATATGTAAAATATATATTAATGAAACATATTTGAATTATTATCTATAGCATAATGAACAAATACATATCATGTTATTATTATTTATATTAACTATACATTAACTAATATAAATTTTAAATATTATTCTCTGGCACATTTTTTACATTTTTATATTTATCGTGATATATATTTTCGTATAAATTTCCATATATAATAATTGCACTGCAGATTATTTTATTACCACCATCAGTATAATACAACGTAATATTACAATATAAATACGACACATCATTTACACCGGTATAACAATACGTATAACGTTACGATTATTCGCAGTTTCATACACATAGTCTATTGTGTAAAGTACACGCCTAGGAAAATAATAAATTGTTAATCATCGAATAGCTTAAACTAAGTAACACCTCTATAGAAATGTAGAAATGTCGTGTAGAGGTGTATTCACTTCACGCAAGCGTTGCTAATTATGATAAAAACTAATCGATTCTACTTGTACTATTTTTATAGGGAGTTGTTATGTTAATGTAATTTAAAACTTGCGATGAATGTGAACAATTATGACTTGTATATTTTAAATCCTGTTATAATGATTTCAAGATTAAGTTAAGTTAAGAAATCGATACAAACTACAATGAAAATAAATGTATAGATATTCAATAATGACACTAATAACACCAAGCGTGTCCATGTTTAATTTATATTATATGCTAATATATCAATTTAGTTGAATTCATTAATGTTTCATTTGATTTCCTTATCACATTATAAATACTATACATTTAGTATATAGTTTAGCTAGATATAACACACAATGTATTATTACGTATGGTAACATCACTGAATGTATGTGTATGTTAAATATATTTATATTATATAGTATTATAATATTTCAATTTATATTCTGCCTTACTATTAAGTAATTGTATACCATTACTACGGTTAGAATATATAATGTCTTAATAGAATATTTAATGGGTGTATAAATAAAAAAATAGATATCGTAATTTTTACAAAATTAACAATAAATATATAAAAAATGTATTGTTGTCAATTACAATTGAAGATTAAATATTTAACTAAATATTCAGACAACCTATTATATAACATTTTACTATTTTAAATGTAAATTTAAATATTTTTGAGAATGTAAGATATTTAATATTATTAATAGTATTATTGTTTATTATTTATTGTAGAAAGTATAATATTATATTTAATTTATTTCACCTAAAATATATACAAATGTCATAAATTTGGCAATTATGCATCACCAGTAATTAGTGGACAATGTTATATAAGAGGTGACCTTAATATTAATTGCATTACCATAATGACGAGCACAAATTATTTATTTCGTAATCATTGTCATATGATAAGAATGTTAAAATATAATATGAATAAATGTTTATAAATATATATACATAAATATATATTCATATAAATATATATATATATATATATATATATATATATATATATATATATATATATATGTGTGTGAGTGCGTGCTCGCATATGTTTGAATGTGTTTCCATAACTTTGAAATTTAATTTATATAAATATGTAATGATAGCTTATTATGTATATATAGATATCACCATTAATTAATATTATAAATAATTTCTATAAATATGTATTATGATATAATATCTAATATATCATAGCCCTCAAACAAATTAAACAATTTCAAATATATATGTAAATATATATGTAAAAATGTATATATAAATATATCATTGAGTGTTTTCAATATACTGAATGTCAGTCTTTTACAGTTTACATTCCCGATGTCGAGGTCTGCGACTCACGACAAAGTGGTGACGTCATTCGATTGAGTAATGACATCACCGAAGTGGGCATTCTCAGCTCTTACGTAACCAGGGAAACCGGATGCGGCTCGATGTCTTCACCGTGGCGTCTCGTAGCGGATGCTGGTAAAACAATAGACCTTTCTCTGCTAGAGCTATCTCCAGCAGCAAATGCAACGTCAGTAGATATCTGGACTCTCTCTCTTTCTCTCGTTCAATATTCCTTTGTTCTATCTTTCCCATTCAATATCTATTTTAAATTATATTTAAATAAATTTATCTCTTTCTATATATATATATATATATATATATATATATATTGTTTTATAAATACATAACTATTGATATATGTATTTGTCAGTCTTCTTTTTCCTGCACAGATTAAGTAGTAGGTGTCAAGTATTAATGGTTATACGAGAAATTGTCGGGCCTACCGTCGACTCCAAACAATCACCACATAGGTCTGTTAGATTATTCCGTTATTTCTTTTCCGTTTGAATGTCACGTGAATTATCTAATTGTGTTGAATGCATCGAGTATTCGAGATCGTTTTAATAAGTTACAGTGATATAACTCCGAACACATCCTACTAATGGATGGCGTCGAATTCGCTATTCTCCTTGTATTCCACTTACGCGATAACCGTCGAGTTGCAGCCCGTCGAAGACAATATGCCAGTCGAAAGAACCAACCAAGTTTCGACACTTAAGTTCAACTTCTGGCCGAAGTCTTGAAATCCGATTTGCGCCTTCGCAACAGAATTTTCTGCTCCAATATTCAGGTAAATGTAGAAACCGTTATGATTATTTGATATAGCATAGTTACCGTGATCATCATTATAGTTCATAGTTTAGAAATTACATATTTTATTATAAACCATTTAAAAATATCATTATTTACATCAAGTATGCTGTATACATTGATTTATATCTTTTCATATATCCAATTCATGAATCTACCTTTACATACCATGTGCCAACCCATCACTCCAACTTATCCATTCACTCTGCATCACAAACTACCTTTTACAATCTACAGTTCAAAAAGCATTCCTCATTTTCTATTATATCATTACATCTTCAAACATAATACATCTGTCAAACTCCCACTCGATGTCCTCGTATTATTTGATCAGTCACACATTTCAAAAACATAATCGCCCTCGCCTTCCTCATACTTCCTCTTTTCAATATATACCTACTATACTGTGTAAGGTGTAGATATAGCTACATACTCCCCAGTGCCTTCCAATACGACATACACTATACTGTGTAAGGTGTAGATATAGCTACATACTCCCCAGTGCCTTCCAATACGACATACACTATACTGTGTAAGGTGTAGATATAGCTACATACTCCCCAGTGCCTTCCAATACGCCATACACTATACTGTGTAAGGTGTAGATATAGCTACATACTCCCCAGTGCCTTCCAATACGACATACACTACACTGTGTAAGGTGTAGATATAGCTACATACTCCCCAGTGCCTTCCAATACGACATACACTATACTGTGTAAGGTGTAGATATAGCTACATACTCCCCAGTGCCTTCCAATACGACACTATTTAATATAGCACATACATACAGTCGTTGGTTGCGCTGATCCATCCCTTACCAATGGTCAATGGTTTGAACGAGACGCGAAAACTGCTCTAACCGGATGCACTTTCGATAACACCGCTACTAAACTTGATTGTCTTTCCAACGGACAGTGGTCATCTGCGATACCGAACTGTACATCAGGTAAGATCATATATATTATAATAAATTTGCCGCCACAAAAAAAAATAATCCGATATATTTTTTATATATTAAAAATAATTGTATTTATTTTAAAATATATTTGATCAACATTGAAAATATGTAGAATTTTGTATATAATAATTTTTGTATTTGATTGATAACATTATTATATAAACTAGTATTATAAAGTATATTTTAGATTTCTTTTAATAGAATTACATAATATATTTATAATTGTTGTATACTCCATAATGTATGTATAAATATAGAAATTGTTTTAATTTTAATTTCATTTTACTTTTGAACAAACAGCAGACACTTCCACTCAGTCGTTCAACTTTCTGAAATGGGCAAATTTAAGTCGAGGTATTAATTCGATAATGTGAATATTGAATATTGATATGAAAATAATCATGTAGAATTCTATATCAGTGATTCATATGTTATTATTAATAATAATAATACTAACAAGCTCTACCATCCTAATAATAATAATAATAATAATAATAATAATAATAATAATAATAATAATAATAATAATAATAATAATAATAATAATAATAATAATAATAATAATAATAATAAT
Source organism: Osedax frankpressi (assembly GCA_964035775.1). Taxonomy (NCBI): domain Eukaryota; kingdom Metazoa; phylum Annelida; class Polychaeta; order Sabellida; family Siboglinidae; genus Osedax; species Osedax frankpressi. The sequence goes on from OZ038313.1 coordinate 22,398,848, forward strand.
AATAATAATAATAATAATAATAATTAATAATAATAATAATAATAATAATAATAATAATAATAATAATAATAATAATAATAATAATAATAATAATAATAATAATAATAATAATAATAATAATAATAATAATAATAATAATAATAATAATAATAATAATATAACATATATATGCAATATTGGTAGGTAGGGTGGATCACTTTGATACATTTTTCAATATTATGTATTGGCTCATCTATTATATATAGTAAAGATATGAGTTATAATGAATATATATATATTTTAATTTTTTTTAATTATTGCTGAGCCCCATTCAAATTTAACATGTGAGAGATACAATATTTAACATGCAAAATATAGGAGCAATATTAAAATTTAAAAATTGAATGGTAATAATGATTTTATAATAATGAAAAATGGCTAAAAGCTTTATATAATATATATTTATATAAAATATATAAATTATATATTTATATAAAAACATATTTAAAATTTGTTTTAAAAAAATTGTTACTAGAAATTCCAGGATAATTTAATTGTTTGTATATTTTTAAAATTGTTGTTCTTAAAATATTGTTAAATTAATAAGCAATATTGTATTAATTATATTTGTTCCCTGTGAAAATGGTAATGATAAAAAAATACTAAAAATTTTAATTTAATTTGGATTTCTAAGTGTTATGAAATAAGTGTCATGAAAAAAAAATTCAAATTTCAAATAATCCAAATATTTTATTTAATAATAATTTTTTTTAAATATATACTTACTATGATATAAAATAAACTATATGCAATACTATATACACCGTTTAGATAATAAAAAAGTA
>OZ038313.1:22404671-22614269 GCA_964035775.1 Osedax frankpressi
TAATATTATTGATATTATAGAATATACTATTTATACGTATAGAATATATAATATTATTGATATTATAGAATATACTATTTATACGTATAGAATATATAATATTATTGTTATTATAGAATATACTATTTATACGTATAGAATATATAATATTATTGATATTATAGAATATACTACTTATACGTATAAAATATATAATATTATAGATATTATAGAATATACTATTTATACGTATAGAATATATAATATTATTGTATTTATAGAATATATTACTTATACGTATAGAATATATAATATTATTGATATTATAGAATATACTATTTATACGTATAATATCCTCTTATAAGTTATCATAAGTTAAAAAAAACAAGGAAGTTGTATATATTCGCAAACTATTATGTATTCTACAACATACGTGATTAATAATGCGATTTACTGATTCATTATATATTGTTTTATATCTTTTGCAGAATATCATTCATTCATTTTATTACCAAGTTAATAAGCAAACTAATTATTATGCCGACGATGTTTATTTTTGGTCTGTTATGCTAGCATAACATATACCTCGATTTGGAGTTTTCTGCTCAGTTCTGCGAAGTCATAGAGCAATTAAACAATTTTACTTTGTTTCTAACAATAACCAGTTGTAGAGCGGTAATTTTCTAAAATAGTATTATTTATATGATGTATTTAAATATAATAAATAAATTTAACTAACTGAAATTCTTATTAATTGAAAGTGCGAAAATATATAAGATACTTTGAAAGTTATACAATTAAAAGTAGATTATTTAGGTTAAATTATATCGCATATAGTCAAATCAGTAAATATCCACTTTAATTATACATTAATTTTTTATAATTTCATAAATTAAAGTAGTATTTTTTTTCATAATTAACTTTGTATTTCTAAATTATTAATATTACATTGAATTAGAATATACATCTACTAAAAGCACACTTAAAAAATGTGATATCAGAAGTGAAATGCCCAGTTAAAGTTATCACCTACAAGACGGCCATGCTAAACAAGTTCTAAATAAGTTCTAAAAAGTTCTAAATAAGTTCTATCGTAAATAAGTTCTAACTTGGTCTATTTAAATGTTAGTGTACAATGTACACTAATGCTAGCGTATATACACTGTACATACGCTAGCTCAATGGAAGTTAATAGTCCGTTAAAGTAATGAAATATGTGTATATTAATAATTTCAAAAGTAATGATAATCATTATAATAATTTTTTAAAAGTATTAGTAGTAGTAGTAGTAGTAGTAGTAGTAGTAGTAGTAGTAGTAGTAGTAGTAGTAGTAGTAGTAGTAGTAGTAGTAGTAGTAGTAGTAGTAGTAGTAGTAGTAGTAGTAGTAGTAGTAGTAGTGGTAGTAGTAGTAGTAGTAGTAGTAGTAGATGTAGTAGTAGTAGTAGTAGTAGCAGCAGCAGCAGCAGCAGCAGCAGCAGCAGCAGCAGCAGCAGCAGCAGCAGCAGCAGTAGTAGCAGCAGCAGCAGCAGCAGCAGTAGTAGTAGCAGCAGCAGCAGCAGTAGTAGTAGCAGCAGCAGCAGCAGCAGCAGCAGCAGCAGTAGTAGTAGTAGCAGCAGTAGCAGCAGCAGCAGTAGCAGTAAATACTTTCTTTTAAATTTATCTTAAATACTTTCCCAACTTATCTGTTAATTAGAAACTAGAGTATATACAAAGCTAATGTGTACTCTGATCATAGAGTTTGTATCCTATAGGTAAATATAATGTTTAAAATATCAGCAAATCGTAAGTTTACATCGATATTTTACATGCATGTAAAATATACTATGTATCGTTATTACCCATTATCTGTTGTTTGTATAGTTTAGGCAAAAATGTGTACGTTAAATGTTTCTAAGGTTCTTAAATTTATGAAATATTTATATAATCATTATGATTTGTATTTCATTCATGGATATCGAAGATAACAAACGATATACGACAACCCCGATATAATAAAGAAAATTATTATTATGGATTTGCACGATAATATGATAATTATATTATGGTCCTAATCCGGGATTAACCCGAATCGATGAGTAATGGTAGGACGTCTAGGACTATCAATGTCATGTTGTACTGCAACCGTATATTCTCTTGCTACTTATGCTATGTCCGGCTCTTTGACTCTAAATCAAATATATTTAAATTATATGCTACGATATCGAGGCTACGGACACTTCTGGTATCCCGAGAGTTGTCCGAGGAACTAAGGGTATAGCCGATATCGATGTTACCATGGTCAAAATGGACGGTACTGGTTGGGTAGTTACATAATCCTATCAGTTATAATCCGATAACAATTAGATAAAACGGAATACATTGTAATAGAATAACACCCCACTATAAAGTTTTAAAAGATTTAATCAGAAAAGATGAATAAATATATATCGTGGAATCAGTCATAATAATTAGATAGATATAGTTATATATATATAAAATTTACGAAGTCCACAATATTTTCTTACAGTACATTGGTTTTTACCATATATTACTTGCATAAAAAGAACTATTAATTATAACAAAATGATGATATAAGCATTTCAGTATTAATATAAAAGACAGCATAAATAGAGATATGCACCTAAAGTCTTCTAAATGATGGTTCTCCATTCAAACCTCTAAATAAAAGTAAGTTCATTTTTACCAATAATACATTTTTAAAATTGTCTCGATTATTTCAAATATTCCTAGAGTATATCTATTCTATATCCGTATTACTGCAGTAACCCATTTACTATATTGGTTATATAATGTTAGCTAATATCGAATAAATGTTTCGTTTTAATATATAAATTTATTTAAGATAATTTTTATAAAATATTCTAATAAATTATTCTTTAATTATTATATGTTAGTAATATTTGATTCTATGTAGAATAAAGTAATATTATGATATTAAATAAGACTACCAGTCTACCAAGGTATATCTATAATTTAGAATATAAAACTATATATACTCATGCAATAAAACTATTCTATTTATAATAAAATATTCTATTTATATGACTATTTATACCAGCACGTAATCGTTAATGAATTCGTACAGTATTCGATTTAAATATGCTGAATAATATTTACATTAAATTATCAGAAAACTTTATGTTACAATACAATTTCAATTTTCATAATTTGAGATTAAGAAAGATATAATAATATATTTATGTATTCAATCTGTATTTCAGATTTGGAAATAACATTTTTATTTGTAATTTATATTGATATACATATATGTTGTCTCAAATTAATAATATACATATTAAACGTGTACAATTACAATATAATATATATATAATAACAATAATAAAGTTACAATAGGTTTTTATTATATATAATAATAAAGTTTAATATTTAATATACATTATAATTAAATATGTAATTATTTAGAATATATTGCAGTATATTTTATGAAATGAAATTATATTTCAATAACAATTTATTATAGATAAAATTATAATTTATAAAAGTTAATGGATACATACAATTTCTATTAGACGCATTACTTCTCATTTAAATATATCTACTAATATTTAAAATATTTGTTGGATTATTGGGAATGAAAACAAAATGTTTTCAAGGTAACAGATATATTTTCTTTTTAATTTAATATTTTATTAGAAATTAATATATCTGTATATTAGTATCTAGGTATATACATGAATGTTCGTATATATAAATACATATGCAGTACATAAATAATTAAGTTATTGAAATATTTACCAGGAAGTTTAGTAGTTTCCATTGTGTTTAATTATTAATTCATATTATTATAGTAATACTTTAGGCATCAGTTTATAATTAAAGTTTAGTATTGCTTGTATTTAGTATTAGATGGTCAGATGTATTCAAATCATTCAGTGTTATTATTCGTTATAATTTTGTGTAATTTTTAAAAATACCGTATCGTCTAAGTATATATTTAAGTTAATAATTGTAGAATGTTTAGACATAATATGTTTTTGAAGGATACTAATACATATCATTCTATATATATATATATATATATAGTATATCACGACTGCGAGGCTAGGGACTAGAGTACGTTTTATTAATTATTATTTAAAAAAGTACACCTGAAATAAAGTTTTGATCCATATTAATATGATGTTATTAATACCACTTAAAGATATTAATGAAATTAGTTCAGTAAGTAAATCAAATTTTAAGATAATATATATTATTTGGTAGTAACCCATTGCTAATATGTGAACTATAGTGTTATTAGGACTTATATCGAGGGTATTGTGATATGTAGTTTATATATATATATATATATATATATATATATATATATGTGTGTGTGTACGTGTGAGTGAGTGTGTGTGTGTCTATATATATATGTGACTGTAAAATGTATGATTATCTTTATATGATAATTTTTTTATAAACTATGTAATTATATTATTTATATATTGTTTAATTATAATATATCACGTATGAAGATTTATAAATATCACCAAATAAGGAGTATACCATAATCTAGAATAACAAATATTATATACTATTTTAGTGAGTCATATTAATATATATTTTAATGTATGGCACTAAATAATAAATAATATTTGATTATACTTGATAAGTGTTTATTTCTTACTCGGCAATCTTTGAAAATAACCATACGTGAAAAATAATGATTTACAAGGAGTATTTATATATATAAATATAAATGTATTTTGTTAAATTTTATGATGGTATTATTATCTAAAATTAGGTTTATCTTCGCAATATTTCCGGTTTCATAATGACCGAAATGAGTATTTAAAGAGAGTCGATAGGTAATTGTAATCATTCAAGAGGTGGATCTGACTTGAGAATGAGATTCTTAACTTTAATATTATCTTCAGCAATTGTCCTCGTAGTCAACGGAAAGGTTCATATTATGTTTAATAAAAATTCAATAAATTATATTATGTTTACCTGCAATATATATCATTCATATAACTAAAATAATATATTGTAATATTGTATTGTAATACATAATAAATAAATATAATATAAACTAAACCAGTAAATGTTTAACTATTAATATTGCAATTACACAATTTGATCTAAGTGCGAATATTTTTAAGGAATATTTGGAATGCAGCCATTCTTCTGAATCTGACATCGAGAACTATTCAGTAACAAGTTAATATATATAGTTATATATATATATATATATATATATATATATATAGTTATATATATATATATATAATATATAAATGTAGTAATTAAGTTCTTTATAACATATATTTATTAATAACGTATACAATAATCTTATAACATCTCTTGTAGAGGTGAAATGGCCTGGAACTGAAATAACGTACAAAGTGGTCAGAGCTCCTTGGGGTATCTCTCAGTACGTCTGGGATATTGCTCACCTAGCCGCTATTAATGTAAGTTCTATTGTAATTCTATTCTCGTACTAACTGCCAGATAATAAGTCAACTTCATATACAAAATAAATAACAAATATTAACTAAGTTATTATTACAGTTAAGGTGTTAATTAATATATCGAATTATGACATTTTAAAACATGTTCAAATTAGTCTTAGTTCTTAAGTTACAGGCGTAGAGTTGCTGATATTGGATAATTAGAGAAAGCACTTATCGCAGACAGTATACAGATATATAGCATAGTACATATATAGCATAGTACAGGTATAGCATGGTGTGTTAGTCTGAGGAGTTTTTGTAAAATGGAAAGTGTAAATTTATTGTTGTTGGTATTTTCGTTAAATTCTAGGGGATAGAAAATGCATACGTTGTATGTATGAATAAATGTTAATATATAGTTTATATGTTTTTATATATTTTAATATTATTTGAATCAATAGTTGTAAATTATTTTATAAATAATCAATCACTAGCTTAATATATACAATATAGCTAAAACTAAATATATATGGTATATATTATATACTAGGTGTGTATTATATAATCATATATAAATATATATATGAACTTTATTTATAAAACTATACGATACAAAACAGTTATGGGCAGATGTGATTCCAATTAAATTCACGAGATTGTATAAAGGTCATGCCGATATCGAAGTTTCCTTCTTAAGACTCGATGGACCGGATGGTCAAGTGGCCAAAACATATCCCCCGGCCGACAATAGTACGTTTTATAATCAAAAAATTATTAGCAAACGATTATTAATAATTAAATTTTCTTATAGTTTATAAATTATTATAAGATTTAATTTTAGAAAATGTTTGCTTAGAAAGTTAGAATAGGCTCCCGGATTTTGTAAATATGATCAACTAAAGTGTTTGAAAATTACAGATAATCCAATTAACGGAGATATCCATCTTGATTCGTCTGAATTCTGGTATTCATCGTATAGACCTTCCTTAAATCGTTTGTATAAAGATATAAAAAAGATAAATCACAACATTTATAGTTAATATATATTATATAATAAATCTAATAATAAACATAAAATATTGAACAGTTGAATCAAGTAATGTAAAAATATCTAACTTGGTTGGACCTCCTTCATACATCGACATTTTCAGAGTTAGTATTTATGTATATATATATATATATATATATATATGTATATATATATATATATATATATATATATATATAAATGAAATGTGTAAGAAAGAGAGATAATATTATATCATGTTGACATCAGGTTATGATCCACAACTATGGTCATGCTATAGGCATGAAGGACAGCAATGATGGCAGAAGTGTAATGAGTCTGAACTATTTAAATTTAAATAATAAGGTGTTATCATCAGACGATAAAGCCGGAATTCAATCCCTGTATGGTTTGTATAATTAACACGTGTAAAAACCAACACTTACTCAACTTTTATGATAAAATCAATTTATAAATATTTACAATTATGTTTATTTTAAGTGTGTTCAATCTAATGTGTCATAGTAATCACAACATATTACAACACATATATAACGTACTCAAATAGGTATTAGGAACGGGCCCGATATTACTATCCCTACCACAACTACTACAACCACTACTACTACGAGGAGGCCTCCTCCGACTACTACACGAGAGCCGGCAGGAGGATATGATAAATGTAGAGATGGCAGACTTGACGCTGTAACCATGGGAACGGATGAAGAGGCGTATGCATTTAGAGGTTTGTCTACGAATTTATTATATTTGCATTGAATATATTTCTGTGGTATAAGTACACATTATGTAGTATAATCAATGTATAAATGTGTAAATAAATAACCGACCTAATGTCGTATTTAAATCAAATTAAAATGTATTATAGATATGTTATGTTATTAACTCATTATAAAATTAAAATGACCAGGTATATATTCGAATATCAATTTTGTTTTAAATATTTTTATATGTATTTATAGGAATACATTTCTTCAAGTTGAAACCAAGTATCCACCATTCTGTCGCTACCGAATTTATTCGCGATGGATGGAAAGGACTTCCAGATTTTATCGACGCAGCAATATATCTTGACGGCAGTCGTCGTTATCAGAAAGCTAAAGAGGGTGTTTATTTCTTCAAGGTGTGTAATGTGTAAACAATAGTAATTTAATTTCTATTTTTATATATTAGCCTATATAAATAATGTTTTTTGTATTAAATAATATTTAAGATTACCTTTATTTATAAAAATTATATAGTAAAGTAGAATAATACTACAATATATAGTGTTTATCGTTATAGAAATTTAATATTCAATATAAATAAATTATAATGAACAACATTTACTATAGAATCATAATAATTAAATATATGGTTTATTCTTTAAATGATAATAATTGGAGTAACATTATTCATATAATGAATTATGACATTTTTCCAAAATTGATGTACTCTTATTACAGGGATTTAACGTGTATAGATTCGTCGGAAGAAAATTACAAAGAGGATATCCAAAAACTATAGATTCAGTATTCCCTGGAATTCCACATGAAATAGATTCGATATTCATGAACCATAGACGACTTCTAGTAAGGAAAGGTTGGTAAAGCAATTATTTCTTCTCTGAATGTAGCACTAATGCCACTCAAACTACTACTACTACTACTCTACTACTACTACTACTACTACTACTACTACTACTACTACTACTACTACTTCTACTACTACTACTACTACTACTACTACTACTACTTCTACTACTACTACTACTACTACTACTACTACTACTACTACTACTACTACTACTACTACTACTACTACTACTACTACTACTACTACTACTACTACTAATACTACTACTACTACTACTACTACTACTACTACTACTACTACTACTACTACTACTACCTCTATTACTACAAGTATGTCTATAGAATATACTATTATATATACTATATAATACACTATATTATAGTATAATCTATTTTAACGGAATATAATTATAATTTATAGTGTTCACCTACTTATATAAAACTTCGATATTTGACATTTAAAAATAGATGGTTAAGTGTTTTTCCAGCATATTAATCATTCAGTTATGCTATGATCAATTAACTACGTTTACATCATCGCGAATAGGTAAGAAATGTTACGAGGTTGAATATCCTTTCCGGTCAAGAGGAGGCGACTGCTATAGAACTGGCACGATGTTGGAGCATTTGCGAGCTCCTACAATAGATGCTGCATTTTACTGGCCCAAGTATGGTCATACCTACTACTTCTCCGGCGTTCAATACTGGAGACTTAAGAAGAACGGGTACACTGTTAGTTAAATACTCTATAACGAGGTTGACGTCAATATTACGTGTTCCATCATAATATAACGCATTATGCATACGTACGTAAACGTTATATAATAATTGTATATTTATATAGTGTAATGGTATTCGAATTTATACAATTGATTACTTTCAGAACGATCCAAGATATCCAAAGAGTACTAGAAAATATTTCTTGGGTTGCAGATAAAAAGTGAATACGAAGCCTTTATTATTAAATTAATATTCTCTATTCAAATAAAATGTAAAAAAAACCTTTTAAATGGTTTAAACCATCCATGTTCTTAATATTATAATAGTATCGTTTTGAAATAAATAAATAAAAGATGGGGCAGTTAGCGAAGCCTACCTTCCTGCAGATAACAGTTGGATAAAACAGTATGCATTGTAATAGAAATACATCTCAATATAAAGTGTTGATCAGAAAAGTAGAATACATATATATTATGGAATCAGTCATTATAATTAGATATATATCGAAAATATATCAAATTTACGAAGTCCACAATATTTTCTTACAGTATTTACCTTATATTACTTGCATAAAAAGAACTATTAATTATAACAAAATGATAAGATAAGCATTTCAGTATTAATATGGAGGACAGCATAAATAGATATATGCACCTAAATTCTTCTAAATTATGGTTCTCTCCTTACACTAGTTATATTTATAAAAAAAAATAACACCTGTATTTTTTTATTGTGTTGAGTAACACATAAAATGCACGTGTTAACACATGTATATTTTATTTGTGTTGAGTAACACATAAAAAACACAGGTAATAAAACCTCGGGGTTGTATCAAAATTAAAATTTTATAAATTCTACTATTTTTATGAGCGTTTATATATAAATTATATATTATATTATATATTTCACGAATATAATATTTTTCTAAATATAAAATATACAAAATTATTAGTAATATCGGATTAAATATAAAAAAAAAAGTTATATATATAGTTAACAGAAGTTAACTATATATATATATAAATATATATATATATATATATTTATATATATATGTAGAATATATAAGTTAGTATACTATATATAATGATGTTTGACGCACGTATACACTTGTGTTTGATATGCACATATAAATATATTAGTAGTAACATTTTGGTATTAGTTGTAATATAATATTTTGTAATCGTATATACGAACACCATATAATATAAGGTAAACTTATTATCATTATTAATTAATTATTAATTATTATGACCTTTCTTTAAATAATATATTATATCATATATATCATATTATATATATTATACGCAAACCACCACCGCATTGGTATAAGTATAATATAGAGTAGTTATTAAATACATTCTATGAAGTATATTTTATATATATTATAAATTGTATATATTTTACTATATTTATAAATATATTTATATATATATATATATATATATATATATATATATGTATGTGTGTGTTTGTGTGTATATGTGTGAGTGTGTATGTATATGTATATATCTAGTTATAATAATATGAGTAATAGTGTTAATATAAATTATAATAATATTAATCTTAATAATTTAGTAACTAATGATTTATTTAATTTTATTTGAATTAGTAAGCATACTTTAATAAATATACTATATAGTATGAAATATATATTTATAAATATATACATATCTATTAAATAGAATAATCTACAACTCAATATTTGAATATTGTAACAATGACGACATTGGACAAGTTTGAGATTCTGGAAATTAATCTTGTGAAAATATATTTTTTGAGAAAATAGTTACTAAATACATTTTAATAAATAGTAATAATTTATGTAGTAAAAATAAATTATATCATGTTTTATTTCGTTTTTATATTAATTTAAACACAAAAATAATAAACTAGAAATATATATATCACAATAGTATGTGCTATAGGTAATATATGTTTTTGATCAAATAATATGTTTAACATGGTATATTAACTTATAACTATAATTTTATAGATAAATACACTCTCATTGCAATAAAGATGTATGATGTTCTTTCAATCTTGCACGGCAAGGATAATGGCGTTTTTTTATAAAGACAAAATTTGCGCAGACTATAATTTCGTTTGTAGAATGATAACATTATATATCGAAAGTATATAAATTAAGTATTTCTATCTTTAAATTATATTTTCATATAAATATATAAATAGTATAAAGATGTATATATATATGTTTCACATGTTATTATTACATAATATTTTGTGAAATAATACACGTGTCAACCCAAGTTTTATTGCACGATAGTTTACTAGGATAGATGTAGTATTCAACTAATATAGGCATTATGACGCTGCAATAGTTATGTAAATCTCGAACTTGGCATATACCATTTTAGTATAGGTCATGTGATATTTACCTTTGATAAACTCTATATATCAATTATAACTATTATATAACAATATACCACCAGCAGTGTAATATAATTCAGTGGTCAATATTAGCAGTATTATTTACAATGAACATTCACAATTGATATGGTATATGACAAGATCACATATCACATTATAGATATATAAAAATCAAGTAACTTATTATGATATCCGAAAAATGGTCATTTTTAATTAATAATATTTTAAAATATTGAATATGGTAATATATATAAAATTAATAATATATCCATATTATATATAATAAAAGAAAAGAAATTATAAAACGTGGGTTTTCGAGTCTAATATATTATAAAAGATTGAAAATAGAGTTTGAAGATAACTCCGGAGCTATTGGTAGTACAGCTGATGTAGTTCATGAACAGTTCATGAAAAAGCCAGGAGGTTTTTAAAAAATCTCACATTTTGGTTTCCATGTTTTGAAAAAAAGCTCATCTATTACTAATAGTTTTTAAAATAATATAAAATATTTGTAATTTGAATTATTGAACAATTTAATAATATAAATATTATTATATTAAAGTAATTGTTTAGTTATATATTGTTAATACCAATGATAATATATAATACGTATTTTTAATGCCATATAGAATGAATTATAATTTACAGATAACTAGGGAACAATAACTCCATTATTGTCTAATACCATTATATAAGATGATATATATATATATTGAATCTTCTGAAATATCTGTGTATCGTGATACATGAAACTCTTCATCTAATATTTCCATAAATGAAACTCATTCATCTCATACTGTAATACAAGGAGAAAATTTGATAGATATAGATCAATGTATATCTACACCTAAATCAATTAAAAGGTATTTTATTTTCTTTATTTATATGGTTTTCTTTATATGCTTTCGATGTTTATTTTACCAACTATTATTAAACACATGCATACTATAATATGTTTATACTATAATATAGTATAATATGTTTATGTTAGTTACTTTAATAGTATTATTAAATTTTAAAGTTAAAGTCTAAAGGAAGGTTTTTCATTCTACAAAGGAATAAGTTGACAACATGGAATTAATTAAAGCGTTAAATTATCTTGAAAATCTCAGAAAAATCCTAATAAAATGGAGGCATTGGGATACTTAATGGCAAACATAATAGAGAAGTTGCCAGAAAAAAAGAAGATTATGCCCTCAAATTGAGCAACTAATATTTGATGAAATAGAATTTAATGACAATTAATACATAAATAACAATTATAGATAAATACCAATTTATTTACATATGAAATAATGTAAAATAATATATAATAAGACGAATATATTCGACGAGATAATAAAATATGAAAATATAAATTTAGATAATCATAAAACATATTACATTTCATTTAGCCATCTTACAGCACTCTCGTTATTTATATATTTACAAAACTGATCTATAATATTTCTAGATACGAGTGTAAATGTATTTGCTCTTTTATTAACCTCTAAATTATGTAAATCTAAAGTTGGATGAGTAATATCATGCTGATCCGTCATTACAAAATTATGCAATAAGCAAGTAGTTAAAATGATTAATATTTTCATAATATTAATTATTTTTTACAACATTGCATACCAAGATGTGTATGTATATAGCACTATAGAATAAATAGCTATTTGTTTTAAATGATTTTATTTAATCTTATTTAATAATTAAAAATGTAGAAGACCATACAATGGATATACCGTAATCACCAGAGTAAACTAAATTCTACACTCCAGTACATTCTTCTAATAGTAGCGATGACATTCGTATCTAAGATGATAGTGTAGCCTCTGGCTTATTACTCCATGTGTATACAATGCCACCATTGTGGAGTTCCCGTTTCGTTCTCATGATATCCTTTGTTCGGAGATCGATACCGTGATCGATTATCGGATAGCTCCGAGAATAGACGTTGCTTTATTGTGGCCTCGGTATGAACTTACATTCTACTTCTTCAATGACTGGTATTGTAGGCCAATTGACGAGTGGTAGGTATAATTCTAACGAATTGATGTGTACTTCTGTAGAGCTAACATTATATCAACACCTCGTGGTAACTTATGAACTAAACTAGTGATATATCCCCATTGTTAGCTTATATGATAATATATATATATATATGTATTTATATATATGAATATTCATGTATATACCTATATTTTAATATACATATATATTTAAATATATATAAAATTTTAAATTAAAATGAAAATAAAATCCATCTGTAAACTGAAACCTATTTATTTGTTTACAGAATGATTCAAATATCCAAGAAATACAAAAAGTAGTTATTGGGTAGTAAATATATTTAAATGAGAAATAATGCGTCTAATATAAATTGTATATATCCATTAACTTTTATAAATTATAATTTTATTAATAATAATTATTTATTGAAATATAATCTCATTCCAATATATTCATAATAATTATATATATATAATTAAATGTTTATCAAATATTAAACTATTATTATATATCAACTTATATAATATAATATAATTATATAAAAACCTATTGTAACTTTATTATTGTTATTATATATCTACTATATTGTATTTGTACACTTTTAATATGTATTTTATTAATTTGAGACAACATATATGTATATCAATATAAATTACAAATAAAAATGTTATTTCTAAATCTGAAATACAGATTGAATACATAAATATATTATTATAATTTTTTTAATCTCAAATTATGAAAATTGAAATTCTATTCTAACATAAAGTTTTCTGATAATTTAATGTAAATATTATTAAATATATTTATATCGAATACTGTACTATCGAATTCATTAACGATTACGTGCTGGTATAAATAGTCATATAAATAGAATATTTTATTATAAATAGAATAGTTTTATTGCATGAGTATATATAGTTTTATATTCTAAATTATAGATATACATTGGTAGATTGGTAATCTCATTTAATATCATAATATTTCTTTATTCTACATAGAATCAAATATTATTAACATGTAATAATTAAAGAATAATTTATTAGAATATCTTAGAAAAATGATCTTAGAATGAACTAAATACATTTATTTATTTTAATTAAAACGAAACATTTCTTCGATATTTTCTAATATTAATATGACCAATATAGTAAATTGATATGAGATAAATATAATATATTAGGTTTAATTAAGAAACTATCTTATTTAAATGGTTATTATTGAACATTCGATGACACCTATTATAACATGTATGTATTAGATATGCCATTTCAGCATTACTTGTACTATATCTAGATACAATATTTATATTATATATTTAATTTTTTATCTTTTAGGTTATTTTATCTATGTAATAATTTACATTATTTATATCATTTTATTTATTTAATATATTTATACATAAGTATGTATTATATTTTCTATATTTACTCGGTTACTTTATTAATTCAAATTTAATTTTATTTTTATATAATTTATTTTATTATTGACTTATGTAAAACGAAAATGGCATTACAATTTTTTAAAATTTAGTTTAAATATCAATATTTATTTCTAAACGTTATATTATATATATATATATATATATATACATATATATCTTCGCGTGTATATATCTAGTATAATTTAACTACCTATATATTAATTAATACATATTCTATATATCTTATTTAATAATAATTAGGTTACACTAATGGAAGTTTCTCCCTGAGATTATATAGAACATTCGTAATGACCTATATAATAAAGATATCATTTTAAAAGCATGTTTTTACATATGCATCGTACAATTTATTATCTAAATAATTAATGTAAATTAGGTAACTAGCCATCTTGGTAATATTCTATTTTTATTTAGCTTTTACTTATATTGGCAAGTATTTCTGTGGATATGGTTTCGTCAGTATTAATAGTGATGTATATATTTTGGGTTCTTCAGGGATATTTTGTTATTGAAATATTATTAGCAGGAAGTTTAGTAAATTCCCTCGTGTTTAATTATTAATTCATGTTATTATAGTAATACTTTATGTATCAGTTTATAATTAAAGTTTAGTATTGCTTGTATTTAGTAGTAGATGGTCAGATGTATTCAAATCATTCAGTGTTATTATTCGTGATAATATTTGGATAATTTTCAAAAATATGTTATATTGATTTTTATAAAATTGCCGTCGTCTAAGTATATATTTAAGGTAATAATTGAACAATGTTTAAACATAATAATTTTTTAACGATGTGTTTGCTGAATGCTAATACATATCAGTCTACATATATAATATATCACGACTGCGAGGCTAGGGGCTTGAGTAGGTTTTATTAATTTTTATTTAAAAAAAGTACACCTAAAATAAAGTTTTGATCCATATTAATATGATACCACTTAAAGATATTAATGAAATTAGTTCAGTAAGTAAATCAAATTTTAAGATAAGATATATTAGTTTCTACTCTATTATGAATCGACCATAATAAATTTAGTATATACTAAATATATATGTTTAATTTTTACTGTTATAGCTTGATTTCATAGTATATTATGATTTTTATATTGTGTTTTTTTATATATTTGAATTGAAATTGAATTTTTATTTCTGATATATATTTGTAATACATATATATTTAAATATTTGTGTAGATTAGGTATATTGTTTTATATTAATTTATGAAAGAATATTATATTTGTTAGTTTTTTATTATACTAATTTTATTTGGCTATTTTATTTTATAATAATGTATTTGTTTTAACAGGTAATTTAACTATTGTACTAAACTAATAGTAATATTTCATGCGGGTACAAACTTGGTATTGGAGATTCTATTGAGAAGTGAAGTAACTAGAATATATTATATTATTTGGTAGTAACCTATTGTTAATAATGTGAACTATATTGTTAGCAAGACATATATCGAGGGTATTGTAAAATGTAGTTTATTTATATACATATATATATATATATATATATATATATATATATAAATATATATATATATATATATTTATATATATATATATATATATATATATATATATATATGGCTGTATCATTTATGATTAACTTTATATGATAACTTTTGTATAAACTATAAGATTATTATTTATATATTGTTTAATTATAATATATCGCGTATGAAGATTTATAAATATCACCAAATAAGGAGTATACCATAATCTAGAATAACAAATATTATATACTATTTTAGTGAATCATATTAATATATATTTTAATGTATGGCACTAAATAGTAAATAATATTTGATTATACTTGATAAGTGTTTATTTCTTACTCGGCAATCTTTGAAAATAACCATACGTGAAAAATAATGATTTACGAGGAGTATTTATATATATAAATATAAATGTATTTTGTTAAATTTTATGATGGTATTATTATCTAAAATTAGGTTTATCTTCACAATATTTCCGGTTTCATAATGACCGAAATGAGTATTTAAAGAGAGTCGATAGTTAATTATAATCATTCAAGAGGTGGATCTGACTTGATAATGAGATTCTTAACTTTAATATTATCTTCAGCAATTGTTCTCGTAGTCAACGGAAAGGTTCATATTATGTTTAATAAAAATTCAATAAATTATATTATGTTTACCTGCAATATATATTATGTTTAACGTATATCATTCATATAACTAAAATAATATATTGTAATATTGTATTGTAATACATAATAAATAAATATAATATAAACTAAACCAGTAAATGTTTAACTATTAATATTGCAATTACACAATTTTATCTAAGTGCGAATATTTTTAAGGAATATTTGGAATGCAGCCATTCTTCTGAATCTGACATCGAGAACTATTCAGTAACAAGTTAAAATATATAGTTATATATATATATAACTATATATATATATATATATATATATATATATATATATATATATATATATAGTTATATATATATATATAATATATAATTTTTCTGTAAAAATATATATATGTATTAGTCCAATTTTAATGTAGTAATTAAGTTCTTTATAACATATATTTATTAATAACGTATACAATAATCTTATAACATCTCTTGTAGAGGTGAAATGGCCTGGAACTGAAATAACGTACAAAGTGGTCAGAGCTCCTTGGGGTATCTCTCAGTACGTCTGGGATATTGCTCACCTAGCCGCTATTAATGTAAGTTCTATTGTAATTCTATTCTCGTACTAACTGCGAGATAATAAGTCAACTTTATATACAAAATAAATAACAAATATTAACTAAGTTATTATTAACGTTAAGGTGTTAATTAATATTATGATATTGGACAATTAGAGAGAGCACTTATCGCAGACAGTATACAGATATATAGCATAGTACATATATAGCATAGTACAGGTATAGCATGGTGTGTTTGTCTGAGGAGTTATTGTAAAATGGAAAGTGTGAATTTATTGTTGTTGGTATTTTCGTTAAATTCTAGGGGATAGAAAATGCATACGTTGTATGTATGAATAAATGTTAATATATAGTTTATATGTTTTTATATATTTTAATATTATTTGAATCGATAGTTGTAAATCATTTTATAAATAATCAATCACTAGCTTAATATATACAATATAGCTAAAACTAAATATATATGGTATATATTATATACTAGGTGTGTATTATATAATCATATATAAATATATATATGAACTTTATTTATAAAACTATACGATACAAAACAGTTATGGGCAGATGTGATTCCAATTAAATTCACGAGATTGTATAAAGGTCATGCCGATATCGAAGTTTCCTTCTTAAGACTCGATGGACCGGATGGTCAAGTGGCCAAAACATATCCCCCGGCCGACAATAGTACGTTTTATAATCAAAAAATTATTAGCAAACGATTATTAATAATTAAATTTTCTTATAGTTTATAAATTATTATAAGATTTAATTTTAGAAAATGTTTGCTTAGAAAGTTAGAATAGGCTCCCGGATTTTGTAAATATGATCAACTAAAGTGTTTGAAAATTACAGATAATCCAATTAACGGAGATATCCATCTTGATTCGTCTGAATTCTGGTATTCATCGTATAGACCTTCCTTAAATCGTTTGTATAAAGATATAAAAAAGATAAATCACAACATTTATAGTTAATATATATTATATAATAAATCTAATAATAAACATAAAATATTGAACAGTTGAATCAAGTAATGTAAAAATATCTAACTTGGTTGGACCTCCTTCATACATCGACATTTTCAGAGTTAGTATTTATGTATATATATATATATGTATATATATATATATATATATATATATATATATATAAATGAAATGTGTAAGAAAGAGAGATAATATTATATCATGTTGACATCAGGTTATGATCCACAACTATGGTCATGCAATAGGCATGAAGGACAGCAATGATGGCAGAAGTGTAATGAGCCTGAACTATTTAAATTTAAATAATAAGGTTTTATCATCAGACGATAAAGCCGGAATTCAATCCCTGTATGGTTTGTATAATTAACACGTATAAAAACCAACACTTACTCAACTTTTATGATAAAATCAATTTATAAATGTTTACAATTATGTTTATTTTAAATGTGTTCAATCTAATGTGTCTTAGTAATCACAACATATTACAACACATATATAACGTACTCAAATAGGTATTAGGAACGGGCCCGATATTACTATCCCTACCACAACTACTACAACCACTACTACTACGAGAAGGCCTCCTCCGACTACTACACGAGAGCCGGCAGGAGGATATGATAAATGTAGAGATGGCAGACTTGACGCTGTAACCATGGGAACGGATGAAGAGGCGTATGCATTTAGAGGTTTGTCTACGAATTTATTATATTTGCATTGAATATATTTCTGTGGTATAAGTACACATTATGTAGTATAATCAATGTATAAATGTGTAAATAAATAACCGACCTAATGTCGTATTTAAATCAAATTAAAATGTATTATAGATATGTTATGTTATTAACTCATTATAAAATTTAAATGACCAGGTATATATTCGAATATCAATCTTGTTTTAAATATTTTTATATGTATTTATAGGAATACATTTCTTCAAGTTGAAACCAAGTATCCACCATTCTGTCGCTACCGAATTTATTCGCGATGGATGGAAAGGACTTCCAGATTTTATCGACGCAGCAATATATCTTGACGGCAGTCGTCGTTATCAGAAAGCTAAAGAGGGTGTTTATTTCTTCAAGGTGTGTAATGTGTAAACAATAGTAATTTAATTTCTATTTTTATATATTAGCATATATAAATAATGTTTTTTGTATTAAATAATATTTAAGATTACCTTAATTTATAAAAATTATATAGTAAAGTAGAATAATTCTACAATATATAATGTTTATCGTTATAGAAATGTAATATTCAATATAAATGAATTATAATGAACAACATTTACTTTAGAATCATAATAATTAAATATATGGTATATTCTTTAAATGATAATAATTGGAGTAACATTATTCATATAATTATGACATTTTTCCAAAATTGATGTACTCTTATTACAGGGATTTAACGTGTATAGATTCGTCGGAAGAAAATTACAAAGAGGATATCCAAAAACTATAGATTCAGTATTCCCTGGAATTCCACATGAAATAGATTCGATATTCATGAACCATAGACGACTTCTAGTAAGGAAAGGTTGGTAAAGCAATTATTTCTTCTCTGAATGTAACACTAATGCCACTCAAACTAATACTACTACTACAACTACTACTACTACTACTACTACTACTACTACTACTACTACTACTACTACTACTATAACTAATACTACTACTACTACTACTACTACTACTACTACTACTACTACTACTACTACTACTACTACTACTACTACTACTACTACTACTACTACTACTACTACTACCTCTACTACTACAAGTATGGCTATATAATACACTATATTATAGTATAATCTATTTTAACTGAATATAATTATAATTTATAGTGTTCACCTACTTATATAAACTTCGATATTTGACATTTAAAAATAGATGGTTAAGTGTTTTTCCAGTATATTAATCATTCAGTTATTCTATGATCAATTAACTACGTTTACATCATCGCGAAAAGGTAAGAAATGTTACGAGGTGGAATATCCTTTCCGGTCAAGAGGAGGCGACTGCTATAGAACTGGCACGATGTTGGAGCATTTGCGAGCTCCTACAATAGATGCTGCATTTTACTGGCCCAAGTATGGTCATACCTACTACTTCTCCGGCGTTCAATACTGGAGACTTAAGAAGAATGGGTACACTGTTAGTTAAATACTCTATAACGAGGTTGACGTCAATATTACGTGTTCCATCATAATATAACGCATTATGCATACGTACGTAAACGTTATATAATAATTGTATATTTATATACTTTAATGGTATTCTAATTTATACAATTGATTACTTTCAGAACGATCCAAGATATCCAAAGAGTACTAGAAAATATTTCTTGGGCTGCAGATAAAAAGTGAATACGAAGCCTTTATTATTAAGGGAATATTCTCTATTCAAACAAAAATGTAAAAAAAAAACCTTTTAAATGGTTTAAACCATCCATGTTCTTAATATTATAATAGTATCGTTTTGAAATAAATATATTGCATCATTAAAACATTTAAATTTCTATGATGTTTAAAAATATAATTCTAATTAATAAAAAATATATCCATGTATATATATTATATATTATATATAATAATCAACGTATACTATATATTAATTATGAGTTTAAATACATTTTATTTTAATATCTTTACTGGTAATATTATGATTAATAAATTAATATGATATAATAGTAATTTTTAAACACTTCTTTTAATTTACTTTTTAAGAAATTATATACAATAAAAATATATAATAAATACAATATAAAATAATATATATTTTGAACAATAAGTTAATTACAAATATTTACATTATAATGAAATCTGCATGCGTCCATTAACTTTATATATAGATAACTAAAATGTAATCAATGTCAATAATATAAAATATAACTAGTACTAAAAATTATGATTCATATAAACTATCATACTATATAAATTACTATAATGAAAAAATAATCCAAGATTTAAATGAACACTCTCACAATATATTATACTTATTTAAATGTATCACATGCTATTATTATATTAAACATATTCATTTTAAAAACATTCCAAAATATTTAATTATTTTTCCGAAATGTTGATTTAATACTACTCCTATTTATATGAATATATATGTATAATGACATACAATAATATAATTATATATATATAAGCATGTATATATTTATATTTATATATATGTATATATTCGTATTTTCTCGTATATATATCTTAGATTCCCAATCAATAATATATGAAATTATTGTGCTGTCATTACATTTGTAATATTTAGTTTCAAATCAAATCAAAATATATTTATAGACATGTAATTTAAAAGTGTAATTGACATCTAGATATTCCCCTAATTGGGTATTTTTTTATTTGGTATACTATTTGAAATGGACTTTATCTTATAAATGCCTAAAATCTCCTAAATAAATCTACTGTACGTGATTTATATTTATATAAAGTAAATTATTAAATGTTAGAATTATATAAAATACATTAATATGTAAACAGCGTTTCTAAATATACAAACACCCTAGAACCCATACAAATTGCGCAACAGTGTAAATTGCGCACGGCATTAATATAATATATAATACATAATATATATAATTTCAATATATTTTAATATTATTTAACATTTGTTGTATATTTTAAATGTTTATTTTAAATTATTGAAAGGATATTTTGTATATTTAATTTATCTTCATATATTATATTATAATTATATTATAATAGAAATATTTTAGGTTTATACGATTTATTTTGTAAAAATATAAACATATAATGTCTAAATATTAAATTTAATTGAATTTAAAAGAAATCAGATTTATCTATTTAAAGAATAGTTTATTTTATTTTCTGAGAATCTAAATATTTTACAAATGTGTATTGAATTATCTTTTAATGTTTGTACACTAATAATAGTTAACACTTTTAAGTCAAATAACAAAAGTCTTAAATGTATAGTTGACCCAATATATTTTAAAAACAAAAATATGTTTTCGTAAAAATGGATATATATCCAATATTATTATTAAAACATATGTCTTTATTTTATATTCACTATATTACAAAGGCAAACAATAATGTTAATATATGTCAATTGTTATTATTGATAAATTATATTATTTATTTTATTATTTTTATTAGTGTTAATTACGAATAATTTTAATTTGAATAATATTTATAATTTTCAAATTCAATTTTAATGAAACTTGAAGGCGTTTAACTATAATGCTTACCGAAGCCATACGACGGCTAAGTAGGGGAGGTCCTTCCGTTAGTTTATTATGCATAAATATAATTGACTATTACATTGACTATTCAAAAAAATATTAATTTAAAATGCTTGCTTATATTCTGATATATAGTGAATTGAAGTACATAATAATAACATTAATCTTAATATTTAGATTATTATCTTTCTAACGGGTTAAATTGACAATACTCTATTGATATACACGATAATACATTATGAATATAATAAGAAAATATTTATTTTTATATACATTTTCAGGTCGAAAAAAAAGAATCAGGTGCGTATTTATATATATTTATTTATTTGATATATAAATATATTCTCTAAACACAATGTAATTATATACATTATCTGTAATAAGCAAATAATATATTATATTATTAACTAAATATATTGCAGAATCTATTCGAAGCATGAAAATGATGAATTATAAGAAACAAGGATATAATACAAAATCTATTCTGGTTTGGTTATTTTTAATCGGTGGAATATTTACGGGTGTTTTCTTTTTTATTTTCATGTTAGTATGATAAATTTATTTATATATACCTACTTATCTTATATTATATAGTTATATTCTTATTGTATTTATCATAGATGAAAATCAATTAAACATAATTTAGTATTATACATTTAATAATTAATATATATTATTTTTATAATATTATTTTAACATATATCTTCAAATTTTATTTTCAGCGATCCAACTAATGTTAAATTTAGAAATAAAATAATTCGTGAATCGTCGAAACTCAATGAAGGTAATCATTTCTTAGAATCATTAATGAATTGAAATGAATAAAAATATGCAAATATAAGTACTTTTTAAATTACTTATTTATTTATGTAAATAATTAAAGTTAATATGACAAAGCAATAGATTACTATACATTTCATATATAGTTTTTATTTGAATATTGTTAAATATTATCTATAATTTTATATAAGTTATGTTTAATATATGTATTATATATAATATATTTCAATTAAGTTATTATTATTATTTAAATGTTTAATAAATAACGAAATTAAACAAGTTAGTAAGTAATAAATAATAAACAAATATTATATATAGAACGACGATTAATATATTATTTATTAATAGAATATTGACCGAATTATAAACATAATATATATATATATTACTTATGATTTATATTGAATTTTGTATAAAATATTATATTTACTCTATATTTTATTATAATGAAATATATGTGTATGCATATTAAAGTTAATTATTTTTTGTCGTTATGTATATTTCATTTTTATTATTTGATAGATATCAAATAACTATAAGATTCCTTCCCCGATAAGCAATTAATAGAATAACATTATATATAAAAGTTTTAGTAAAAAACTCAGTGAAATAAAAATAAATCAATAAAGTTTTATTGTGAAGTCGCATTAAAGGTTTGAAAATAATTAAAATATAGATATTATATTATTAATTATATATATATATATATGTATGTGTGTGGGGGTGTGTGTGAGAGTGTGTGTGTATGTGAATATATATATATATATATATATATATATATATATATATATTCGGCATGGAATGGTCGATATATATATATATAATACATAATGCTACATCTATATACATTAGGTTGAGTTATTTTTAAACCATAATTAGTATAGTAAGGTTAATTATGCTAATTAGATTATTTTTTTTCTATCTCAGTTGACTTTAAATTACTGTCTTTTCGTTTGTATATTATCATTTTTTAAGTCCATATAATTTCTATAACTACATTCTAAATGTACACTAAACATTATTTGTGCAAGTGATTCGTAAATAAATAATAATAATATAAATTAAAATTAATCACAGATTATATATCCTAAGGTTATATTATTCTGGGTTATTAAATTTATATTTCATATAGAAATATGAGTATTATGTATTATATATAATATATTTCAATTAAGTTATTATTATTAGAGTATATATAGAATACAAATTATAATACTTCAAATGTAATATTAAAAATATAATTTCTATTGGATTGTATACAAAATATAATATTATTTATTAAAATAATTTTTGTAGTTGAATAGTTTTTAAACTATATTTAAAATATCGCATTTAAATAAGTATTTATGCGAGAAAGATTAAGACATCTATGTAAATTTTAGAAATTCACAATATAATAATTATAGTAACCATTATAGTGGTAGATGTATTTTATATATTAGTTCATATAAGATCACAGTATTCGTTATAAAGGCTTGGGGATTAGAGATATTGTTTCTATCGAAACTATTCTTCTTTTTTTTTATAAGTTTAATCACATTTATATATATATATATATATATATATATATATATATATATACCTAATTAGATCTTAAATTTGATACAACATTTAATGCTAATATAACATTTAATGTTGATATAACATGTAATGATTACATGCTGATATATCATTTAATGCTGATAAAAAATGTAATGCTGATAAAACATTTATTGCTGATAAAACATTTAATGCTGATATAACATTTAATGCTGATATAACATTTAATGCTGATATAACATGTAATGCTGATATAACAGTTAATGCTGATATAACATTTAATGCTGATATAACATTTAATGCTGATATAACATTTAATGCTGATAACACATTTAATGCTGATAAAACATTTAATGCTGATAAAACATTTAATGCTGATATAACATTTAATGCTGATATAACATTTAATTCTGATATAACATATAATGCTGATATAACATTTAATGCTGATATAACATTTAATTCTTATATAACATATAATGCTGATATAACATTTAATGCTGATATAACATATAATGCTGATATAACATTTAATGCTGATATAACATTTAATGCTGATATAACATTTAATGCTGATATAACATTTAATTCTGATATAACATATAATGCTGATATAACATTTAATGCTGATATAACATATAATGCTGATATAACATTTATTGTTGATATAAGTATTTAATTCAATATAAATAATAGTTGCATAGAGATATGATATAATATTTAAGTTAATGTTAATGCCTTCCATTAGATACATTGACTAAGAATACGAAGTATTTTAATAATTCTGGTCATAATTGATAATTGATGATACTTTTTGACAATTCATACCGAAATATATACAGATTAAATACTTGAATAATATGTATTCTACGTATACTCCATTTAGATATGCTTACGAGAAGCAGTGATGGTTAATTTTAATAAGATGTAATATAAATTTAGGAGTAAATAACGAGTAAGGAAAACATGATTTAAGGAAGTTACTTAAATGTGAAAATTGGTATTAAGTTATTTTATTGACTTTTTAATCACATTTTTCATTTATATCGCATGCTATTTCTTACTGGATACCCATACACACATATATATATATATATATATATATATATATATATATATATATATATATATCTAGTTCTATAGATATATAGCAAATAATGTTTTCAAACTGTCTATGATTATTTTCAGGAAACTGAATAATGTGTGAGTGTTAGCATGAGTAATTATGATTTAGTTTATATACAAATATCTTTACTAATATTGCCAAATATTTCATGAGAATAGATTATGGCTCCAAGTAGAAACAATATTCTACAAATAGTTATGATATTAGTTTTAATTGTTATTGGACTATACATTATATTTAGGTACGTATTATATATATTGCTTATAATTTTAATAAAAATAATAATAATAATAATAATAATAATAATAATAATAATAATAATAATAATAATAATAATAATAATAATAATAATAATAATAATAATAATAATAATAATAATAATAATAATAATAATAATAATAATAATAATAATAATAATAATAATAATAATAATAATAATAATAATAATAATAATAATAATAATAATAATAATAATAATAATAATAATAATAATAATAATAATAATAATAATAATAATAATAATAATAATAATAATAATAATAATAATAATAATAATAATGATAATTATATTAATAATAATAGTATTGCATAATATAATATTATAATCATTATAATAAATAAAATTCGATAATAATAATAATAATAAAATTCATACCTAGGTCTGATTTAGTTATTAATAATTCTGAGAATAAAGGTAAACAATGTAATGGCAGATCAATTGTAAAAGAAGATTATGATTTTCTAATAAGTTTTTTTGATTTATAAATAAAAATCACATATTGAACAAAAGTGTAATTTAGTAGTAATTTAATAATATATATAATTACAAAATAAGACTATGCCAGTCATTTTTTGTTTATCTGGTAATCTAGAGTACATAACTGTATTTAAATATTTTAAAAGACCACATAATAACACTATTATCAATAATATATATTTAGGAGTATGTTGTAATTATAAATTTACATAAAAGTAGTTTTCGGTATTTAATATTTCATTAACTAGCTTACAATAGCTAATTAAAAATCAGCTATTGCTGGGTGTATTATTCTGTTGTATATAATACATAATATAAAGTTATTATATCTTTTAGGGAATACATCATAAATACATTGATTTTGATCAGTGACGTATGTGTACTTAGTATGGTGTACTTAATACGCAAATACAATACCAGAGTTAACAATATGCTGTAATCATAATAGTACGATCAATAGTATCAAATCTAGCTTATAGCTCTAATTTGATATTGATTGTGGAATGACTGATGATTAGAACATAATGATATTGCGGGTAAATACTATCTCAGTCATATTGTGTCTGTGTGAAGCAACAAATCTTTGTAGAGTTTGGAATTTAAATTCAGATTATATTTTAAGCTGTAATAAGATAATTCTGATATGCCTAAAGAATAGTTCTTTGATAGTTTGGTAATATGAGAATATGTTATGAGAAGATGGGGCAATACCTGATACGAATGAGAACTATATGATTATAGTTAGGTGAAAGAAATGATAAAAGATAGCGAAGTAAATAAATAGGAATAGGGTCGAGCAAACGTGCGGATTTAACAGATGTCAGATAAGTAGTAGTAGTAGTAGAGTACTAGTAGTAGTAGAGTAGTAGTAGTAGTAGTAGTAGTAGTAGTAGTAGTAGTAGTAGTAGTAGTAGTAGTAGTAGTAGTAGTAGTAGTAGTAGTAGTAGTAGTAGTAGTAGTAGTAGTAGTAGTAGTAGTAGTAGTAGTAGTAGTAGTAGTAGTAGTAGTAGTAGTAGTAGTAGTAGTAGTAGTAGTAGTAGTAGTAGTAGTAGTAGTAGTAGTAGTAGTAGTAGTAGTAGTAGTAGTAGTAGTAGTAGTAGTAGTAGTAGTAGTAGTAGTAGTAGTAGTAGTAGTAGTAGTAGTAGTAGTAACCTTGTAACCTTGTAACCAATTGGGTTTATTCACTTCCATCAACTTCAATGTGGAGTTTTCGGCCGTGATTTTTAGTTATTGATATGCGATGGAGAATAAATAAGTTTTTAATTTTCGTTTTAAGGAAGGAGTGGACGATAAGGATCTGAGCGAAGTTGGTAGGCTATTCCATAGTTTGGGAGCAGCAATAGAGAAAGCAGATTGTTGTTTTATTGTGAGGTTTGTGCAGTTGTGTGTGTGTAATTTATATTGGTTTTCAGTACGTTGGGATCTGGAGGGATTGTAGTCAGTCAGTAGGTCAGTCAAGTAGTCTGGTTTATTGTGATGTGTAGCTAGATGAGTGAGAAGTATAATTTTGTATTGGATTCGCTGTGTGATGGGTAGCCAGTGTAGTATTTTGAGATATGGAGTTATATGAGTTCTGGAGTATTTAGGGATGCGGTAAACTATGCGTGCGGCGGAATATAGTAGTTTGGTGAAAGGAATTATAGAATTTCGGGGAAGTCTGTGTAGTGTAGAGTTGCAGTAGTCGATTCTAGGCAGTATTAGGATGTAACAAGCAGTTGGGCGAGCTTGGTGGTAATGGAGGGTCTAATTAGACGGATAGTGTGGAGTGTTCGATTAATGGATTTTGATAAGGAAGTTGTGTATTGAGAGAAAGATAGTTTTTGATCGAAGATTATACCAAGTTTTGAGCGGTGGAAGAGTATTTAATGATTTGGTTATTGATCCGAATTGAAGGTATATTTGTGGAAGTTGTAGGGGATTTAATTAGTAGTACAGTTGTTTTGTTAGTATTTAGAGAGAGAGAGTTGGAAGCAAGCCAACCACTAATTTCGTCTAAGCAGTTGTTTAGTATAGATATGTTAGTAGAGGGATCTGGTAAGCTACAGTATATTTGAATGTCATCAGCATATGTATGGAAATTGATGTCAGGGTATCTGTCGAATATATCAAGTAGAGGTGCTAGGTATATGTTAAACAGTATTGGAGCGAGAACAGAGCCCTGAGGAACTCCGTGAGAGATTATGCGTGGTTTAGTTTTATATGAGTCGATGCATACTGAGTATGTGCGACTTTCAAGGTAGGATGTAAACCAATCTAGTGCAGTGCCTGTAATTCCGATGCACTGCAGCCGACGGATTAGCAAGCTGTGGTCTATGGTGTCGAAAGCAGCGGAGAGGTCGAGGAAAATAATAATGGAGCAGTGTTTTGTTGGATGGAGTAGTATATTATTTAGTACATGTGTTAGTGCGGTTTCAGTACTCTTGTAAGTCGTATAGGCACTTTGGAATTGGTTCAGTATGTTATTGTTGTCGAGATAGTCGTGTAGTTGGGAAGATACAATTCTTTCAAGAGTTTTGGATATATATGATATATTGGAAATTGGACGGTAGTTGGAGAGATCAGATTTATCATGTGGGTTATTTTTTTTAGTATAGGAGTGACATGTGCATTTTTCATATGAGCGGGAACTTTGCCAGAGATGAGGGAGAGGTCGATTATTTGTTTGTATAATGGAGAGAGTAGTGTAGTTAGTTTGTTTAGGAGTATTAAAGGTATCGGATCTAGCATGCATACTGATTTCACTGAGAGGAGGAGATTATTGATGGATGCTATGGAGGGGGTTTTGAAGGAGTGAAGTGAATATGATGGAGTTAACAGGGATGGCAATGTTGGACTAGGAAGAGAGTTTATTATATTAATTATTTTGTTGTTGAAGTAGTTGTCGAAGTTGGCTGAGTTTGTGGATGCCGGACAATCGGGAAGTATGCGGGGAGTAGTGCGTCCGAATAGAGAATTCGATATTTGATATAGTTTTTTAGCATTGTTACCGGCGGCTGTTATAGTATCGGTGTAGTATTCACGTTTCGCCTTCTTAATCAGTTGTCTATATTTACTAGAGAGTTGTTTGAAACTAGTGAGGTTTGCTTCGCTTTTATGCTTTCTCCATTTTTTTTCTGTATATCGAAGCTGACGTTTAGTAAATGATAGATTACGGTTGAACCATTTAGTGTTAAGTCGAGGGGTAATTGTTTTTGTCAAGGTTGGAGCTAGTCTATTTAGTATTTTTAGTAGTGAGGAGTCAAGGGAGTTTATGTCTGGATAGTCGGCAAAGGTTGATAGGTGGGACATCAAGTCATTGGTGAAGTCAGTAATGGTAATATTTTTTGTTTTTCTGAATTGAATAGTTTTAGTAAGTCGTTTGGATCTGGGGAACTGTAGGTTAAATGTTATGATAAGATGATCAGTAACTAAAGATATAACGGATGTATTTAGTATAATGTTAGGTGTGTTGAGTGCTATTATTAGGTCAAGGATATTTCCGGATGTGTGAGTAGGTGAATTCACATATTGGGAACAGTTATTAGAGTCAATCGCATGTAGAAATCGTTTTGAGTATAGAGAGGAGGAGGATAATGGGATATTAAAGTCACCTAGGAGTATCGATTGATTGGTTAGAGATGACATAATGTTGTCAATTTCGTCGATGAAAGATGAAGTTGAATTGTGTGGAGGTCTATATATTGTTATAAGTGTAAAAGGGAGGGAGTTTACTGGGTGGAATGTACATTTAAATGCTTCTGAGTGGTCAAGGTGTAGATCACTACTGTGTATTAATTTTATATTATTTCTGTAGAGGACACCGATTCCACCGCCGTAATTTGGTCCGGGTCGGGGAAGATGGGTAAATCTTAATGATTTCGTATTAAGACTGGATATTATTGGTATATCGTTATCTGATAACCAGGTTTCTGTAATGCATAATATGTCTATATCGAGTTCGTGCATAAGATCGATTATAATATCGGTTTTGTTTCTTACAGATTGTATGTTTAGAGTTGCTAATTTCAGTAATCTATTATGGAGTTAGGTATCAGGTTGTAAGTGGATTTTAGAAGGTGTGGTTTGTGGTGTGTATTTAGGGTTATATGCCATAGGGGATACTGAGCTATTGATAGGGAGAGAGATTGATTTATTCTGCAGTGATGAAGGGGGAGGTGGTGATACAGTGGTATGTGGTGGGGATGATTGTAGATGAAATAAAATATTGATGTTAATAATGGTGTGTAAATGATATGAAATATACTAATAATGAAGGAGAAATTCACGGATAAATAAAGAATACTAAAAAAACGGTTTCAATTAAAATGTAAACAGGAACTATTTATTAATCTACTAATACTCTACCAATACTCTACCAATACTCTACCAATACTCTACCAATACTCTACCAATACTCTACCAATACTCTACCAATACTTATTATTACTATTTATTAATCTACCAATACTCTACCAATACTCAACCAATACTCTACAAATACTCTACCAATACTTATTATTACTCTTTATTAATCTACCAATACTCTACCAATACTCTTTCAATACTCATTAGTATTAATCTACCAATACTCTACCAATACTCTACCAATACTCTACCAATACTCTACCAATACTCTACCAATACTCTACCAATACTCTACCAATACTCTACCAATACTCTACCAATACTCTACCAATACTCTACCAATACTCTACCAATACTCTACCAATACTCTACCAATACTCTACCAATACTCTACCAATACTCTACCAATACTCTACCAATACTCTACCAATACTCTACCAATACTTAGTATTACTATTTATTAATCTACCAATACTCTACCAATACTCTACCAATACTTATTATTACTATTTATTAATCTACCAATACTCTACCAATACTCAACCAATACTCTACCAATACTCTACCAATACTCTACCAATACTCTACCAACACTCTACCAATACTCTACCAATACTCTACCAATACTCTACCAATACTCTACCAATACTCTACCAATACTCTACCAATACTCTACCAATACTCTACCAATACTCTACCAATACTTAGTATTACTATTTATTAATTTACCAATACTCTACCAATACTCTACCAATACTTATTATTACTATTTATTAATCTACCAATACTCTACCAATACTCAACCAATACTCTACAAATACTCTACCAATACTTATTATTACTCTTTATTAATCTACCAATACTCTACCAATACTCTTTCAATACTCATTAGTATTAATCTACCAATACTCTACCAATACTCTACCAATACTCTACCAATACTCTACCAATACTCTACCAATACTCTACCAATACTCTACCAATACTCTACCAATACTCTACCAATACTCTACCAATACTCTACCAATACTCTACCAATACTCTACCAATACTCTACCAATACTCTACCAATACTCTACCAATACTCTACCAATACTCTACTAATACTTAGTATTACTATTTATTAATCTACCAATACTCTACCAATACTTATTATTACTATTTATTAATCTACCAATACTCTACCAATACTCAACCAATACTTTACCAATACTCTACCAATACTCTACCAACACTCTACCAATACTCTACCAATACTCTACCAATACTCTACCAATACTCTACCAATACTCTACCAATACTCTACCAATACTCTACCAATACTCTACCAATACTCTACCAATACTCTACCAATACTCTACCAATACTCTACCAATACTTAGTATTACTATTTATTAATTTACCAATACTCTACCAATACTCTACCAATACTCTACCAATACTTATTATTACTATTTATTAATCTACCAATACTCTACCAATACTCTAATTAGTACTTTCTCTCGATATTCAATATTTTCATTAGACGGGGCTAATCGAAACTCATTATAAACTCATTATATAGCCTCACCTACTTAATACCATCAACCCGGTCCCGATGAAATTCGGAAATCTTACCTAATCTATATCGGTGCACTGTTTAGCGATGAGAAATAACCTCTATCTATTAATCAGTATATACCCGTCTACTTTTAAAATTGGAACGACTACTCTAATGCAAAATAATAATGCTTAGCACATGTCCTAATTAATATCTAGCATTTTCAGGCTATTTTACAGATTATTAACCAGTAGAATGTCATTCGGCTAACACGACGGCATATAATAAACCTTGTATCTTTAAAATTCAATAATTAAAAAAACATATGCAAGTATGCAAATTACTAAAACTCTGTTTTCTCGGCGTGTATGAAGTTTTTGATATGATATCACGAGATTAGATCATAGGGACTTACAGGTAACCCTTTAATCAAAATGTTTAAGTATATTATTAACTTATATAATATTAATACGATACGAATTCAAATAGAACACCAACTACCCAGATATATTTGCATATGTTGTGGCTTTGAGCAGAACTACCCTATATATCATATTCTATTTAATTTCAGAATGGACTACTGCATTGATAGGTTACTTGAGAAGGAGAGACCGAACATCGACCTATCAACAATATAACACCTCGAATTTGATGTTAGATGCTATTGGGTGATATTTTTATATTTTCAAACACCACAAAGAGTCGCTGATACACGCTGGTCCATTTATTGTGTTCCCCTTTAAACCAATATAGCCTCTCAGTAAAATATTAAAAAATTCAATATTATCGTAATTCAAAAACGCAGGTTGTGGGTATTAGAAAGTTAACCCTTCCTCGACATTGGCTTGGAAAACAAACTACATATATAATAGATATTGGAAAGCTTAATCCAAACAATGATCCGATCTATTGTAATTGTTCTATTCATTTTTCTGAGCTAGATAAAACCCCGCTAAAATATCACTAAAAGTTGAGCTGTATAGCGACTACTTATTCCCGCAAGCATATACAGGCTTAATTTGTCTATCCCTACTAAACAAGGAATTTAGTCTTTCGATAAGGCAACATACCTGTAAGCCAGTATTTGGCTTCGATGACCAAAAGACGCGAAACTTGGAGTTATTCACGTACTTGGTCGAAATTTATGGAGTCGGGACAGACTAGGATGGTCAGTATTCCCCTCAAAAGTCGGTATTCCTCAGCGGAGTACATCAGAAGTACAAGCTTCCCGAAATAAGCAACTAGTACAGATGAAAAGTATGACCAGGAAAGTACGACAGACCTCGGGATGTCAAGATTGGTTATAGAACTGATCAAGATTCGAATATTGGAAGGTGGTTTATGAGCATAAAGATACTACATGCGAGTGGCATAGGTTTACAACGTATAACGTCCAGGAAGGGTTATATTTTAAGCAAACAAAGGTTAATACAAAGTTTCCCGGACCAACAACTCTATATGCCTAGTCATCATACCATCCTGCTGCAATTTCTCAACTCATATTCCCAATATTTCTAAGAAAATAAATACAACTAATATTTTGAATATAACAAGAAAATATAACAGTTTCTCTGTTGCATTAATTCGACTATTATAATCTCTAAAAATATATTATAATATCTAGGCATTTGTATAGATATAAATATGTTACTTCAGCTATAAATAAAGGATATCTACAGAACAGTCAATATTAATTTATTGGTAATATCATGTATTAGAAAATATATAAATAAATCTAAATAAATCTGTTATGGATGTGATAAATTATCTTGTGATATTAAAGTACGGAGAACTCTACTGCAATATATAACGTATTTCTATCAAGTTTTACAATTCAAATATGGATATAAATTTTAAAATTATTAGAATTTTCAATTACAAGTCGTTGAACAAAGAGACTATTGAATAATAGTGTACAGTTCAATATAGAGTTCAATATAGAGTTCAATATAGAGTTCAATTTAGAGTTCAATATAGAGTTCAATATAGAGTTCAATATAGAGTTCAATATAGAGTTCAATATAGAGTTCAATATAGAGTTCAATATAGAGTTCAATATAGAGTTCAATATAGAGTTCAATATAGAGTTCAATATAGAGTTCAATATAGAGTTCAATATAGAGTTCAATATAGAGTTCAATATAGAGTTCAATATAGAGTTCAATATAGAGTTCAATATAGAGTTCAATATAGAGTTCAATATAGAGTTCAATATAGAGTTCAATATAGAGTTCAATATAGAGTTCAATATAGAGTTCAATATAGAGTTCAATATAGAGTTCAATATAGAGTTCAATATAGAGTTCAATATAGAGTTCAATATATAGTTCAATATAGAGTTCAATATAGAGTTCAATATAGAGTTCAATATAGAGTTCAATATAGAGTTCAATATAGAGTTCAATATAGAGTTCAATATAGAGTTCAATATAGAGTTCAATATAGAGTTCAATATAGAGTTCAATATAGAGTTCAATATAGAGTTCAATATAGAGTTCAATATAGAGTTCAATATAGAGTTCAATATATAGTTCAATATAGAGTTCAATATAGAGTTCAATATAGAGTTCAATATAGAGTTCAATATAGAGTTCAATATAGAGTTCAATATAGAGTTCAATATAGAGTTTAATATAGAGTTCAATATAGAGTTCAATATAGAGTTCAATATAGAGTTCAATATAGAGTTCAATATAGAGTTCAATATAGAGTTCAATATAGAGTTCAATATAGAGTTCAATATAGAGTTCAATATTTAGTTCAATATAGAGTTCAATATAGAGTTCAATATAGAGTTCAATATAGAGTTCAATATAGAGTTCAATATAGAGTTCAATATAGAGTTCAATATAGAGTTCAATATAGAGTTCAATATAGAGTTCAATATAGAGTTCAATATAGAGTTCAATATATAGTTCAATATAGAGTTCAATATAGAGTTCAATATAGAGTTCAATATAGAGTTCAATATAGAGTTCAATATAGAGTTCAATATAGAGTTCAATATAGAGTTCAATATAGAGTTCAATATAGAGTTCAATATAGAGTTCAATATAGAGTTCAATATAGAGTTCAATATAGAGTTCAATATAGAGTTCAATATAGAGTTCAATATAGAGTTCAATATAGAGTTCAATATAGAGTTCAATATAGAGTTCAATATAGAGTTCAATATAGAGTTCAATATAGAGTTCAATATAGAGTTCAATATAGAGTTCAATATAGAGTTCAATATAGAGTTCAATATAGAGTTCAATATAGAGTTCAATATATAGTTCAATATAGAGTTCAATATAGAGTTCAATATATAGTTCAATATAGAGTTCAATATAGAGTTCAATATAGAGTTCAATATAGAGTTCAATATAGAGTTCAATATAGAGTTCAATATAGAGTTCAATATAGAGTTCAATATAGAGTTCAATATAGAGTTCAATATAGAGTTCAATATAGAGTTCAATATAGAGTTCAATATAGAGTTCAATATATAGTTCAATATAGAGTTCAATATAGAGTTCAATATAGAGTTCAATATAGAGTTCAATATAGAGTTCAATATAGAGTTCAATATAGAGTATAATATAGAGTTCAATATAGAGTTCAATATAGAGTTCAATATAGAGTTCAATATAGAGTTCAATATAGAGTTCAATATAGAGTTCAATATAGAGTTCAATATAGAGTTCAATATAGAGTTCAATATAGAGTTCAATATAGAGTTCAATATAGAGTTCAATATTTAGTTCAATATAGAGTTCAATATAGAGTTCAATATAGAGTTCAATATAGAGTTCAATATAGAGTTCAATATAGAGTTCAATATAGAGTTCAATATAGAGTTCAATATAGAGTTCAATATAGAGTTCAATATAGAGTTCAATATAGAGTTCAATATAGAGTTCAATATAGAGTTCAATATAGAGTTCAATATAGAGTTCAATATAGAGTTCAATATAGAGTTCAATATAGAGTTCAATATAGAGTTCAATATAGAGTTCAATATAGAGTTCAATATAGAGTTCAATATAGAGTTCAATATAGAGTTCAATATAGAGTTCAATATAGAGTTCAATATAGAGTTCAATATAGAGTTCAATATAGAGTTCAATATAGAGTTCAATATAGAGTTCAATATAGAGTTCAATATAGAGTTCAATATAGAGTTCAATATAGAGTTCAATATAGAGTTCAATATAGAGTTCAATATAGAGTTCAATATAGAGTTCAATATAGAGTTCAATATAGAGTTCAATATAGAGTTCAATATAGAGTTCAATATAGAGTTCAATATAGAGTTCAATATAGAGTTCAATATAGAGTTCAATATAGAGTTCAATATAGAGTTCAATATAGAGTTCAATATAGAGTTCAATATAGAGTTCAATATAGAGTTCAATATAGAGTTCAATATAGAGTTCAATATAGAGTTCAATATATAGTTCAATATATAGTTCAATATATAGTTCAATATAGAGTTCAGTATAGAGTTAAGAATATTCAACAATTTTAGCAACATATCCACTGATGCTAACTTTTTTTTTCAATTTCATTATTATAATTTTTACATTTAATTAATATAATGTTTATGTCAAATTGAATAACGTTAATTCTTTATATTAATTTTAAATTACTTTAATCCCCCTAAAATTAGTCAATAATTATTAGTTGATTTTTTTAAATTATACAATATATATTATAATAAAAACTATAAACTAATAATAATACTTATAAAAAAATAAAACTATATATCAAATGTAAACTTAATATTTTATTGTTATAATAAATGTAATTAAAATATATGAAAACAAATTTTTCTTATTTTTCTTTAATATTCTCATAATATTATCGTTTAAAATATAAAACTCATATATTATAATTTAGAGAAAACTTTAGTTAAGATATGTTCAGAGGAAAGAAAACTAAAATGTTATCAACAATTGAAACAGATAAAGTTGAATTGGTACATGAACCTAGTTAGTTTAAATTTATAAAATAATAAGAATGAATGAACTCATACCTAAATAAAGTCATAAATATAATAATATTAATATAATTATATGTTGTATAGTATACCAACACTATAATATATATACTATATGATATATATAATAAGATATATTATAAAAGTATATTATAAAACCTAAATATAGGTGTTATGTCGGCATACCTATATTATAATATTATATACATACAATGTATATGTTGTACGATATATTACTTAACTTAACTTATTATATGTATATTATGATCATTATCAGTTATGTATGTAGTAAACATATGTTGTACATACTATACGTATTATTAGTATACATCTTAATTGTTAAATAATATTTAATATATATTATATAATAACACATAGATTAATACAAGTATAGCAATTAACAGTATATAACATATATCGCATAGCTTTAAATCATGGTATTTACAAAATAGTTAACAAAATAGTCTATGGTTTCCATGTCCTTTATGTGCCATCTACTTTCTAACTACAAACGATTAATTCTTCAATTATGTTCGAAGTCATATCGATGTATCAATTTATATTAAAACTGTCGTTTACATTAAAACAATACAATTTATGTTATAACAGTAAAATATTTGCAATTTTAAAATGACCTTGTGATTTTTGATCAAAATGACTTTTAAATAAAGTGATCACTATCTAATTTGGCTTAACTAATGTAGGCATTATAAAACATTACATATAATTATAAATAAAACAATATATTTGTTACGCATATATAAGCTATAGCTTTATGAACTATATATCAAACTTATGTATACCTATGAATTAGTATATTCAACATAAGAATAGGAACAATTGTTTATCAGCTCTCATAACAAATACCTCCATTCAACATATCCAATAGTAAACCACAACAGATACTCGCATCCAGTGGATACTGATTATATTATTAAAAGTATGTTATAAAGCTTAATATTTTTAATACGTATATATACCGTTATATTAGAGCATCAACTAATGTCAGACAATGGGTACATTTATGTGAAGATATTTAATTATAGTATATTATACTGACCCATATTGGGCTTAAAATTGTGAAATAAATTGGTGCAAATGATGGATTAATAATGTAAACCCAAATAATATAATCTCATGACAAATAAATAATATATGATAATAATAATACCATTAAAAACACATATAGCTAGTATATGCTAGACTTAGCTAACGGGTCTAATCTGTAGATTATATACTATAGACAATGATTTATATGCTCAAATTTCCTATATCAATATTGTATAATAACTCCATTCAAAATGTATACTGATATTATTTCATTCTAAATACATATACTAAATACTTATTAATGCGAAGTTATAATTAACATACGATTGTTTAATACAAAAGAATTTATAATATTAATACGGACATAATAAATCAATTATTTATAATTAATAATCTGTATTCAAAAGACTCTAAAATTGCCTTATTATTTCATCACAATATAATTTCATCACTTCTTAAGAATAAATACCTCTATTTGCCTTGTTGAATATAATATCAGGCTACTCATTATTTGTGTTTCTTTGTGTAGACTTTATTTAAATCTACATTCGACTAATATAATCTAAATATTATATTATTACATCCGTAACATAATATGGATATTATTAGATATTTTAATTGTATTTTCCACTGACAATTTCAAGTGACAATCATACTAACCAATGTCCGAAATACTATATATAAATATATACAGTATATAGAAAATATATATCCACAAAAATAGAATACAATATAATGGATAAAATGCATTATTATAAAGAGATTTAAAAAAAATAAACAAATTTATATAGGAGTTTTGTAAAATAATTTGATGAATTAACTAAATTTTTTTAAATATAAAAGAAATTATACAATGATAATATTGAAATTATCTGGAAAACTAAATAGTTGATTCAGCATATATAATAAATATTAATATAAAATTCATATTTTTACATTATGCAATAATATATAAAATAAGATTGAAAATACGTATGATTTATTTTTAAATTATTTACAATAATGTTTAGGAAATAAGGAGATACATTCCCATACATATATCTAATTATTTTAAATATTTTTCTCTTGGCATAAAATGAAAGTATATTTTATTTTATTTTTATATATACTATATACTATACCATTTTTTCATTATATATAAATACTATAGTATTTATATTTAAATTAATTGTCATAATTACAAGAATTATTAGATCATGATGTTTACTGTGAATGATTATTTTTATAAACTAATTATATAATAATAAATATTAGTTACATCATATGGTTTCATTCATGGAACCTTAGAGGTTATAATAATAAAAATTAAAATATATTTTATTAGCATTAAAAATATATTATATTTATTTTTTATTTAAAATAATTATATAAGATTCTATAATAATTACATCATCTGTTTTCTTGGTTGGTTTTGTAAACTTCTTTTATTTTAATTAATCGTGTTCATTTCTTTTTATTAATAGATAATAAGATAAGAAACAGTATAGTCGTTCTGGTGCTATTAACATTAATTAGTATTGTATACTTTATTTACAATTTT
This sequence comes from Osedax frankpressi, assembly GCA_964035775.1. NCBI lineage: Eukaryota > Metazoa > Annelida > Polychaeta > Sabellida > Siboglinidae > Osedax > Osedax frankpressi. Next base: position 22,444,767 of record OZ038313.1, read on the forward strand.
ACGTTAGTATTAATATATCTAATTATAATATATTTGTATAAATATATACATTATATATATATATATATATATATATATATATATATATATAATTAACTATAGTTAATTAAGATAATTGAAAATGATCTAATAATCTATTGATATATATATAAAAATGCAAATTTTAATATTTTAAAGTATAACTCCACAATCTACTCTATACATTTGCCCTATACACTCTAACTCTACCCCTCACACTATAACTCAACCCCCAATACTAAATTTTAAATATATTGATATATTATTTACAAATATTTTAATATATATATATATATATTTTTAATGTATTTAGATTTTACGATGATGACATTGAGAATCAGACAACATTTCCTTCAAGTAAGAATTATAGAGAAGATCAACATTTTCTCGATTCATTCTTAGAATAAATTACCAATATTTAATAAATAGATATTACATTTATTTATATGCAAATTCAATGTAAAATGCAATAGATATACCAATTTAGATTTAATAATATTCACTTGAGTAGGATATATACACATATATATATATATATATATATAATATTATACTATTATATCATCAAATAGATTAAATAGTTATTAAGTTATTTTATAATGTAATATATAAATATATTTTATATACCTTTTCTTTTAATTATTTCCATTATCATTTAACCACCAAAACTTCCGTACTCTAATTTCAGGCTCCATTTTTATATTTAATAAGATTATCTTTTTGATATAATACTGCACTTATTAACGAGCGATAGTTTGATGTCATCCTCGATAGGAAAATATAAATTTGAGGGTCAAAAATTGGAAGATCATTTCTGTAAATTAGAAATAGTTACGATCCTAATTCCGTACCTTGATATACACCAGGCTAGTATGGAAACTTTCTGATTTATATAGAAAGTGAACATAGCAGAATTATGAGAATTATAGAGGCACGAGACAGTTATGGACATTCACACGTGTACCATATGCACTTAGATCTAAGGGCAATTCACTTTAGATAACGGCTTTAGACATCTGCCGATAAATAATATCAGTTGTATACAAATGATCCATACCCATTGAAACCCATTACATTTTTTTCCGATATTCAATAATCTATGAGAAATTTATCATATTGTCTCCTGTCATATTATGTTCCGTTTCTACTTTTCCAAAAATGTTCTCTAGTATTTCGTATATTTTGTCACCAACATCTAATACTTCTTTATTCCAGTCTTCGCCTCTCTAGTTAATGTCATTTAATAAATATAGCTTTTCTTACTTATTCAATATACTTTATTGAGTTATTTGCATAGGTTGCCATATCTTCCACTTAAATAACCTCATAACATGTTAATAGAGTAATATCAAGTTATTGTAATTCATAACTTTATCTTTTCTATATTCATATCGTTTATTGTAATATTTGAGAGATTATTGTAATTATTTATGACTTTTTTTAATAGGAACTATAAATAATATTATTAACCATGAATTTTTTGTAACGAAGAAAATACAAGAATTCGTTATTTTATTCCGTTTTTCCTAACTTTTATACCAACTATATATATTGATCCGAGGTTGGATAAACTCGTCGAATCAAGGAGATAATAATCTAGTACGATCAATCACGAGACTACAATATTGTTGTATCGAATATAATAGGTATTTTAAAGTACTCTATAAAGGAATATGAATGAAATATGTAATCCATATTCCTGCAAATTGTTGATATAATTTAACTAATTAAAAGATTTAACAGGATGAGTGACTCACCCTCAATAAGGCATTATGATTAATAGTAGCAATGTTCGCGTATGATATGTCACTACAATATGAGTGTAAATAACTTTATGAAATACAAAAACACTGTTAAAATATGTATTTTAGTTACGTACCCTTGCATGCCAAATATCATAATAACAATGATATTGACATACTTTATGATCAACATAAAATAAAGAATAGTAATAAGGCCTATATTTCGTATAACAACGTATACTCTTATCTTTCATTCTTATTAACTTTTATATATATGTTGAAATCTATAATTAATATTTATACTTATACTACGTGTTTAGGTTGTACTATCGTAAATGTAATGAATGGTATATAATACAAAGTAAATTCCTATTGAAAATTAAGTTATAACCATTTCCTATTAATTTTTAAATATCAAAAAATATAAATAAAATAATAATTATACAAAAATATACTTAACACTAAAAATACCTTTTCTTATATATTTAATCATGTCTAGAGAGACTACTAAAGAGACCTACCATATTTCTTAGTAATTCTAAACTTGGTAAAGATCAATCAAAAAATATTTTTATAAATTCATTTCTGAAATATCTTGACCGTCAATCATTAAAAATATAAAGTATTGAAACTAAAATAAGCATACCCTTAGTGTATACACTATGTAAATACATAAATGATTTTATATAACAATCATAAAGCATAACACCAAATTACTACGCACAATGTAACCAATAAATACCGATATATAGCACTCTGCAATAATATATATATATATATATATATATATACATAAATTTAGAATGAAAATATAATCTATAATTTATAATTCACATATTAGTTTACAATATATAATATATTATATGAATATCATTTTAATTGAATTAAATTATTAAAGTTGATCATTTTTAAAACAAATAAACCTTGTTTTATTTATATAACTTAAATTATTATGTTTACTAATAAATAATATTAAAATAAATAAACTAAAGGTATTAAGATTATTATATTAAGATTATTATATTAAGAAATAAGGTTATTACGCTATTGCAGATTTTTTAAACTTATAATAATATTAAACATCGGCTAAACTGAAGTCATTTAAATTTGATATTGCATTTCTTTTATATTTCTTATAATTTTTGTATCACAGAAGAATTTTACTAAATATATCTAATATTACATGATTTTACTGGGTAGAAAAAGTATTGATTATATGAATTTATTAAAATAATATGTTATATAATAATATAATAGTATACATTAATAATATAATATTAATAAGACGTTCGAGATGAAATGTAGATATTATATTATATACATTAGATATACTTATGATTTATTTTTTAATGTTTTACTTAGTAGAGTGATGTCAAAAAGAGTAAACCCCATACCACCTGCATATAAGCAGTCCGTGAATCCGAAAGATAATCCGAACGATAAACCGAAAGATAAACCGAATGAGAAACCGAAAGCCAAACCTATACCTAAACCAAAACATGTTATTTAATTATTATTATCCATTTCAGATTTATAAATATATTTATATTATATTAAATATGAATAATTATATATATGATATATTAATATATATACATCGTGAAAGTATTTATAATTTAATTATATTTACTATAGCTCATCATATCTACTGTACTCTATATAATTAGGTATGTATAAAAATGTGTATCGAATTTATAAGTATTTTCTTTATAATTATCCAATTGTTATAGATACTTGATAACTATTGTTAATTATTGTCATAGTTTTGAAATGTGAAATGTTGATAGTAAAGTATATTGTTGTTTTCATACTTTGCATTGAATATATCATATCAGTTAATTCATTGAATAAACAACCAGTGAAAATATTTGTATGTGAATTCAAATTCAAATCATGTTAAAGATTAATTGATGATTATTTAGAATAATGACTGAAATGAAGAATAATTGATCCGATGGATGATAATTTAAATTGATGCCAACATCCATAAGATATATAATGATTCTTTTACATTGTGTTGATATATTTAATATAATATTTAATATAATTCATTTTTAATTGTATACCATTTCAATAATAAATATAAAAGTCTATAAATTGGTTATCAAATTATTTATGTGCTATTCAATGAAACTATCTACAACTTTATTTATCTTTCAATTTTTTTTAATTATGTTATTTTCCTCTAATTATGTTACAAATATTGGAGTTATTTTTGATTACAATTATAATTTGTAAAAATGTATCTTTGATAAATTAGAATTATATAAATTTTAGCTATTTTAATTTACCTATATATAATTAGTTATAAATCTAATACTTGTATCTATATATTAGACAAATATTCTATTATTTAATCTATCTTTTACTAGAATCATTCCAACGCTTTTCAAGTAATGTTATTTACTCATTGTAATAATGGTATTAGAATAACATTTATTGATTGGAAATAATGGAATAATGGGTATAGCATAATATATCTTGAACTGAAATAATGATAATAATAATATAAAATAATATTTCTTATGCAGAAACTAAATTGTATACACTCTCAAAAAAATAACTTATTAATTATTAGCTATATATTAAAATACACTCCATCTTCTATCATACGCCATAGTACATATGAAATATGTGTCTTTTCGATCAACTTAGATATCTAATATTACATTACAACCAACTGTTGCTATTGGTCAACAAATAACATAATCACTGCCATTCTCGTAGCATATGCCCGTCTGAATAGGATAAACATATATTCTAAAACCAATCAATAATATAAACAAATTGTACACAAATCTTGTCAACACAATATTATAATTAATTGTTCACCTTTCTAAATGTTGTTTTATTGATTAATTACTTTATTTGTATTAGTAATCAGATATTAGAGTTGGAATCATAGATATATAGAACTGCAATATGGTACAACAATAATAAACCATAATTTTGTAATGTGACCTTATAATTTATAGTATAGTAAAAATGAAATATTTTTTATATTTCTGCAAATTTCAAACATATAATATAAATATTATATTTTATAATGTCTTATTTTTTATTGTTATTGGCATTTTTAATGTTAACTAAAATAAGTATATTTGATCTTTTAATAGATTTTGTTAATTTACCACAATATAACAACCGTTATTTTATTGAAACAAATTTATTATAATGATATACTATTTCTAATACTATTAACATAGGATTAATCATCATACTTATAAAGTAATATATACTCACAATTAAATACTAGAAACCTGGGACTATACGACCGGAATCAGAAGAAACACTTTTACTTGATGAGACTGGAGAACCAATACCAATGTTACCAGGTATTACTAGGTATTACTTATATTACCATATATATTACCAATATTACCAGGTTTCACTTATATTACCATATATTACCAATATTACAATGGTATTACTTATATTAACATATATATCATTAAAATAGTTATATATTACCAATAGTACAAGGTATTACTAAATATTACCAAATATTACTACTATCACGAGGTATTACTAATTTTACCAGGTGTTATCAATATTATGTGGTATTATCTATATTAACGGGTTTACCGATATTACTAGTTATTACAAATATTTCGATAGGTTAAGAATATTACTAGATATTACTAATATTAAGAGGTATTAATAATATTACGAGGTAATACGGTAATATTGTCAGCTTTAAGAAATATTAACAATAAATACCAAATATTACGATATATTAACAATATTGCTAGATTTTAAAGACTATTAATAGTTATTAACAATATTAACAATCTCAACAATTATAACTAAATCATTATTGTTAACAATTTTATGAAGTATTAACAATATTATCAGGTTTTATTAATGGTATCAGTTATCGACAATATTACCAAGAATACTAGATATTTTCAATATTTAGAGGTATTACTAATATTTCTAGATATTACCAATATTACCAGGTACTTATGTTATGAGGTATTGGAAATATTATAAGATACTAAAAATATTACCAGATTTAAATCATATTATTAGTTATTACCAATATTACCAGGTACTTATGTTATGGGGTATTGGAAATATTATAAGATACTAAAAATATTACCAGATTTAAATCATATTATTAGTTATTAATAATATTACTAGATATTACCAATATTACAATGTATTACCAGTATTACTAGGTAAAATAAATATAATAAAAGATAAAAGATAAAAGATAACCTATATTACCAATATTACTGATTATTATAAATTTGATCATATATCACTAATATTACCAGGTACTACCAATATTACCAGGTACTACCAATATTACCAGGTACTACCAATATCACCAGGTACTACCAATATTACCAGATAATACAAAATATTACCAGTTATTACTAGTACTACTAGGTATTACCACTATTATTAGGTATTGACAAATATACCGATATCATCTAACTAATACTTGTAAGTTTGCCATGATCTTATAGTTGTGATATTAAAATTTAAGGCTATAATAATTGAATATAGTTGTATATAAATACATATATATATATATATATATATATATATATATATATATATATATATTCTATAATATACTATAATACAAATTTAAATATTTGATAATTCATAATTTTCAAATAATCAATACATATGTTATGTCTATTCATTAACCATACAGGTATTCGTCCAACTCGTTTATTGATGATAGTCTATGGCTTCTTAATATTCATTACATTCTACTTTATATTTATAAAATCCGATGAAGACGATTTCAGAAACTGGGGACCCAAAAGGAATAATAGATTCATTCGATGGTTGAAGAGATAACAATTGTATTTTCAAGTATAGCATATTTGAAGATTTATAATAAATATTATTAACTAAATAGATATATATATATATATATATATATATATATATATATATATCTAAATTACTGATTTAATAATAATCTCCAAATTATTGTTCGGTAAATAAAATAAATATAAATTTGATCATACATTTAAAATTTATATTTGTAATATATTTATATATATATATATAATATATATTATATATATATATATATATAAGATATGTAATATAAAAAAATTAATTAATAAGTAAACGATTCTGACTTCTTCAGCGTAGATGTGAGTGAGTTATCAATAATTACGATATGATTACATCTTGTCAAATACGATAAAATCAATTAAGAGAAGATTAAAGGAAGTAAAAAATGTTGATAATAAATTAAGGGAGCCTTTGATTGCTTGGTATGCTTTTTTCGGGTATTATATGTACGACACACGTCGTCAACTCACATAAACCAACCTGTAGTTAATCCAGACAATATTAATAATTAGTATCAAATCAATATCATATTCTAGTAGATTTGTTATCCATCGTAAGGTAACAATTATAAGATATAATATAGAATAGTCATATTTAACTAACATATTGTACTTTACACAATAGTAAACTAATAACATAATACCCTTTACGATGATATCTTAACATTATTTTTGATATTGTTTAGAGTAGTCATATATTATAACTCTTCAACGTATAGCATGTCTAATGTAACCCTCAATTAGATATACATACTTAAACTAACTCATATATAACAAATACAATTCTTTCTCAATATGGTTCAGACATAAATCTCTATATCCATTTTATATACATATAGTATAAACCATATTAGCAATTGATAAAAATGATATACAGAGTATTAGAGTATTAAACGATTGGAAGTTGAATACATAATAAGTTGATAAAGAACTTTGAGAGAGAAAAGATAGATTATGGTGATATCAATAGGTAAAGAAAGTATATAAATAGTAAGCGAAAAATGCCTACATTGTACTATAGTGTATCTGTTTTGTTTTATCATTTCCAACACTATTATTATTTTCATTAAATAGAATAGAAGGTTATAATATCAAATATATATAATAGATATATTGAACATTATTACATTACTAATATAACTATGATATAACGAACAAATGTAGAATACTATTGATTTTAACCCATATATTCATTGTTATATAATACATTTGTCCATATAGAATCTCTAATATGTTTCCTAATTACATAAAATATTCTAACATTCTTGGTATATTAATCCTGTTAAATAAAAATAATTATTTGTATTACATTCTGAAATCGTCATTTCAAATAAATTTAGAATAGGTTAAATTAAATTATAGAATTGTTATATACAATATAACTATAACGCGGTATTCATATTTATAAAAATAATATATGTATACTAAATATAATTATTGATAACACAATATTCAAATATGAAAATACGAAATATGACTAAGATTGAAATTAGTACATTCTAAATAATAATAACTTTAAATGGTAATTCTAGTGCGTATATAAATAAATCTAATTATCGAAAATCTAATATACCTTTTTATTAAAATAACATTATTTTTTATTAATTATAATCAAATATTCAAAAAATAAATATAATAAACCAACAAGTTTTAAAATATATTTAGTAGTACATTTGTTGTAATAAATTGATGCATTATTATAAAATTCTAAATAATTTGTTAACTTAGTATAATGAAAAATATGAAATGTGTGAACTTGATATCTTAGTATTTCTAAATATAAAATAAAACTAATTGGAGAAATATAAAATATCAATGTATGAACAAAAAATTTATAACCTTCATGCTAATATATTTGAGTGCTGGTTTACATAATATATGTTATTTCATTTATATTCAAATGATGAATAATTTGATTTTATAGGATAAACAGTTCTTTTAATAATTTTAATAATCTTTTAAAATGCTATAGAAATATCGAAATTATTGAGAAATTGTAAAATATAAGAAATTACATTTATTTATTATTGTTTAAATAATATGTAAAATAAGCCATTTCATCCCATAATCAATCCCTTATTAGAATAAATGTGAATAAATGTTTTAATATTAATCTAAATCATAAACCAACAAAATATCAATAATTAAATATTTCTAATTAGTGGATATTTCTGTATAAATATAATTAAAGTTTCTTTTTATTTATTACGCCAATAATTTATACTTCACAACTTAGTTCATCACACGTTTATTTTATATATAAATATATATAAAGTAATTATGTAAATGTACAGATAGATGATATCATAAAAGAACGATGATTATGTATGTAATTCATATTCTTGAAAATGGTTGAATGTTGCAAATTATTGATATATACAATAGTTGATTGTTTATTCATGCTAACTAGTTCCGATAAAGATTTTGATTACAAGGTTATATATATATATATATATATATTGTTGATTTTAATTTGATCAAAATATCTTTATTTAGTAGGTAATATGTATTTTGTAAATATTTAATGATCATAATACGATTAATGATCACTATAAGGTATATTATTCTAATTTGAATTATAAACACTAACTTGATAAATATAATAATATACAATATTTATATATCAAATAAAAATTATTTTGAAATATCACTACTACTACTACTACTACTACTACTACTACTACTACTACTATTACTACTACTACTACTTCTGCTGCTGCTGCTGCTGCTGCTGCTGCTGCTGCTGCTGATGCTGCTACTACTACTACTACTACTACTACTACTACTTCTTCTACTACTACTTCTACTACTACTACTACTACTACTACTACTACTACTACTACTTCTACTACTACTTCTACTACTACTACTACTACTACTACTACAATACTACCACTACTACTACTACTACTACTACTACTACTACTACTACTACTACTACTGCCACTGATACTCCTACTACTACTACTACTACCACTACTACTACTAGTACTACTACTGGTACTATTACTACTATTACTACTACTACTACTACTACTACTACTACTACTACTACTACTACTACTACTACTACTACTGAAAATACTGAAAATACTACTATGTAAATTAATTGTAAAAGTGCAGATTAATCTATGATTTATAATTTAAGTTATGTATTTAGGTTTTATTATCTACTATGCATTGTATATTTGATATAGTATATTATAAATATTATATATTAGAATATATTTATAAAATTAATATGTAATAAGATATGATAGATTTGTACGATAAATACGAATACTATTGACACTGAAAGATATTTATTTTTATGAAACACTGAACAATTCTGTTTTACAAAATATCACAACTATTTCCTTAATATATTCATTAATATCTGCATTAATATCTTCATTAATATCTTCATTAATATCTTCATTAATATCTTCATTAATATCTTCATTGATATCTTCATTAATATCTTCATTAATATCTTCATTAATATCTTCATTAATATCTTCATTGATATCTTCATTGATATCTTCATTAATATCTTCATTAATATCTTCATTAATATCTTCATTAATATCTTCATTAATATCTTCATTAATATCTTCATTAATATCTTCATTAATATCTTCATTAATATCTTCATTAATATCTTCATTAATATCTTCATTAATATCTTCATTAATATCTTCATTAATATCGTCATTAATATCTTCATTAATATCTTCATTAATTTCTTCATTAATGTCTTCATTAATATGTCACTTAATATTGTCTAATTAAACATCGATCTTTATTCTTTTCGGGTATAGATTATATCAAAATGAGTATCTGTATACTTGATATTATAGATGTTCACTATATCATATCAATTCTATACATATTAGTATGTAACTAATAATTTCTAAGAATATCAAGTGATCAATTACAATATTAGAAATTAAATATTTACAGGATCCAATAATAAAATATAGTCAATCATAATCCGTACTATCATATCTACATTATTAAGCTAACATTGTTCTAACATCATTTAGTACATCCCACAAAATATATCTATCTACAACTTTTATTTTCAACAAATATGAGTATATAAATTTGTAACCTCATTGACATACGAATAGTTAAAATACTGAAAGTAACATATCTTTTTAAAATTATAAACCAAATTTCGGAAACATATCGCAGTTCATATTAAATATCTGCTCATTGACCTCTAACGTGTGCTTAGTCTGATACTTCTAGAAAACAGTATACCACATATAGTTGTTTACATATTCAAATTTATGAATATTCCAATATCCACATCATTACATACAAACCCCAACAATACAAACATCACTAAACTACACGAAAACTAAAATAAAACCCAAATCAATTGTACTCGTCTGATACCTCAAGACGTTCAGAATACATAACCCACACCAAAATGACTCTCAATATCATACCCAAGACCCTACTACCTTACAATGCCACAACATATACTCCCATACCTCAGCACACACCTAGAACATACGACCTCATAACCCACACCCCTACATCCTCTTAAACGGTAACAATCATACGACGGTGGAACGAAAGAGTTCCAACCATGGCCGCAAACTCCTCATAAGAAATCTGCCCGTCTCCGTTCGTATCAGCCATTATAATTGTTTTGTCCACTACCTGTGTATATAATTCAATGATAGTGAACGATAAGAGATAATACATTGTAATAAATATACAAGTACATACGATATGATAGTCATAAAATATTTAGAAGAATAAATAGTGCACACTTGGTATATAATTTGCGATGTTTATGATACCTGTTGTAGTTCCTCATCTCTCATCATTCCAACCATCGTCTTGAGACCTTTAAATAGCTCCGCATTAGTTATGAAACCGTCATTGTTTAAATCATAGAACTTGAAAGCAAACTTCAATTTATCTGAATTGAAAGTTATATTTATAAAGTTTAATATATTCACATTGCAGTAGTAAAAATGTAGTTATGATGCACTTTGTTATTTATAACCAAATCATAAGTATACTGAATACATTATTTAACAATAGGAATATTAAATTGTAATATGTTCTTTATTGTATATATACTGTTAATTAAATATACATCTGTTATAAACTATTAATAACTGTTAATAAGTGTATAACCTTCTTTTAACCCTTTTACACTGAACACTGATATACCAGTAATGAATTCTGCAAAATCAACTTCTCCGTTATTATCTGTATCAAATAACGAAATCACACGGGTTGATATAGGGTTCTCGGCTAATTCTGGCATTGAAAGAAACTCTTCTATGCTTATGGATCCTATTAGAGTGGTTTTAGATATCAATGACTATTAGTTATTTTCAAGATGTGAGATTAAAATATATATATCTATGACAAATTTCAAATTCTTTTTATAAAAATAAATATTATATATAATTTGTATTAATTGTTTACATTATTGAATGTTTATTTGTGTACTGTTATTAATCACGGTATTCTAATTCCTTGCAGGTCATATTATATTATTTCAATAGTCATATATACATATTAATATCGTGTACAAATTATTTAATACTAATTAAAATAGTCTATCTAGTTTATTAGGATATAAACATTACTTTTATGTAAATGGTTGTGTACCATTGTTTTTTACAACGTATTAAATAACGTCATACACTTATTGTGTAGGTATAGAAGTAAATATGGATCATGTATCTATAAACAATTATAATTGGATAATTGAGAATCATATTTTAAAGTATTTTAAATATATAAATGAATATAATAAATTATAGCTAGATAAGTTAATATAATAATAGACGATAATAACTAACCATTTTTATCAAGATCAAGTTTCCTAAATCGTTTACTGAGTCTCTTCAGCTCTGCTCTATCAAAACCCTGACAAGCATTTTTATTTCCCATTATTTATTAGGGTATGAGGGTTTTAGCCACTGAATAGTGGATTATTAATAAACTACTTAATAAATATACTATTACGATTGTTTTATTATTTGATAAGATTTTAAATTATTTATAATTAATTGATCAATTTATGTTTATTTTAAATTATGTAGATTTAAAAAACATTTTAATAATATAATCTGTAATAAATAAATATATGTTGTTAAATAAAATATATTTACAAATATATATTTGTCATTATAATAATAATATATATATATTTATATGTATTATTAATATAATGACAAAATAACTAATATTTCACAAGAATATATTCATTTAAAATACAGTTTATTTACTTGGAGAGGTTTACTTTATATTTGCCTAATAAAATAATTATTAATAAATTACTATTTAATGTATTTTAGATATATCATCATTTTGGCATTATTATTTAAATCTAAATTAATATTTTTTAATATCCTTATTTATTAGAAAAAATTAAGAATGAATTCATATTAATATAATATAACGAGTATATTATAATTATTTGAAGACATTAATATTAGTTCATAGTATTAATAATCAATATTAGTAGTGGTTTTATTACTAATAGTAGTAGTACTAGAAGTAGTAGTAATACTTAATAGTAGTAGTAGTAGTAGTAGTAGTAGTAGTAGTAGTAGTAGTAGTAGTAGTAGTGGTAGTGGTAGTGGTAGTGGTAGTAGTAGTGGTAGTAGTAGTAGTAGTAGTAGTAGTAGTAGTAGTAGTAGTAGTAGTAGTAGTAGTAGTAGTAGTAGTAGTAGCAGTAGCAGTAGCAGTAGCAGTAGCAGTAGCAGTAGCAGTAGCAGTAGCAGTAGCAGTAGCAGTAGCAGTAGCAGTAGCAGTAGCAGTAGCAGTAGCAGTAGCAGTAGCAGTAGCAGTAGAACGCCGACTGGTATTCTTAAACCAGATCTTATCACTTGTCGTGACGGCTTAGCAGTAGTCGTCGATACGCAAATCACCACTGACCCATCAGTCATGGATGAGAGGTTTGATCAGAAAACTCATAAGTATGACATACCTCTCGTCCGCGAATTCGTGATTAATATAACCGGTGCTTCTGAGGTTAAATTCGGAGCGCTCATACTAGACTGGCGTGGGCAACTCGCCCCTCGGTCCGATGCGCTCCTGAATAGCCTCGGAATGTCAGCATCGGTAAAAGAATTAATCACGATTCGAACGTTGGAAGGTGGTGTACGAGCATATAGACACTACATGCGAGCGACATAGGCTTACTATGTACACCAAGGACTGATTAGGTGTTGTGCGAAACTAGATAACCAAACTTTAATCATTTATTATACCCTCCCGCTAAAATTAACTACACCACATTACCACGTTAACTTACCATCATATATTATTATTACACCTACCTTCACATATTTCAATATGATTTCACACCGCCATGTTATTATTAATACATCTCTTTACCTTTTATTCTTATTGTTGAATGTTTTTATACGTAAACCCCTACTCGTACATTACTATCGATGTTCATCATTTGTCGAACAATCCCTAAATGGTGAAGCCCAGCCAAAGTTTCTTTGAAATAATAAATGGGACAATGACAAGTTGTCCAGAAATAGCAGTAGCAGTAGCAGTAGCAGTAGCAGTAGCAGTAGCAGTAGCAGTAGCAGTAGCAGTAGCAGTAGCAGTAGCAGTAGCAGTAGCAGTAGCAGTAGCAGTAGCAGTAGCAGTAGCAGTAGCAGTATAAGTAGCAGTAGCAGTAGCAGTAGCAGTAGCAGTAGCAGTAGCAGTAGCAGTAGCAGTAGCAGTAGCAGTAGCAGTAGCAGTAGCAGTAGCAGTAGCAGTAGCAGTAGCAGTAGCAGTAGCAGTAGCAGTAGCAGTAGCAGTAGATGTAGCAGTAGCAGTAGCAGTAGCAGTAGCAGTAGCAGTAGCAGTAGCAGTAGCAGTAGCAGTAGCAGTAGCAGTAGCAGTAGCAGTAGCAGTAGCAGTAGCAGTAGCAGTAGCAGTAGCAGTAGCAGTAGCAGTAGCAGTAGCAGTAGCAGTAGCAGTAGCAGTAGCAGTAGCAGTAGCAGTAGCAGTAGCAGTAGCAGTAGCAGTAGCAGTAGCAGTAGTAGTAGTAGTAGTAGTAGTAGTAGTAGTAGTAGTAGTAGTAGTAGTAGTAGTAGTAGTAGTAGTAGTAGTAGTAGTAGTAGTAGTAGTAGTAGTAGTAGTAGTAGTAGTAGTAGTAGTAGTAGTAGTAGTAGTATTACTACGACTATTACTACTACTACTACTACTACTACTACTACTACTACTACTACTACTACTACTACTACTACTACTACTACTACTATTATTGTAGTAGTAGTAGTAGTAGTAGTATTACTACGACTATTAATACTACTTCTACTTCTACTGCCATTGCCACTGCTACTGCCACTACCACTACCCCTACCCCTACCACTACCTCTAACGCAACCACTACAACTAAATATTTTACTAAAAGATATTGTAATAAAACAGTAAAAGATATGAAATATATAATAATTTAAAAAAATGAATGATACAATTTGATGTGCAGTTTTGAAATAATTAAATTTTAATCTTATATGAATATTAAATTCTTTTTTTTTAGAATGCGGATTTTAAAATTTTTTTAAATATATCTCTTGTTCCAAATAATATAAAATGATATGCGAATTTAAATTTGAGAAGTAATATAAATAATATGCATAATTTAAGTTTAAAATCGTATTATCAAAAATTACTTTTAGTAATAATAGATATAAGTTATAACTTATAACCCAACATGGTAATTTATGTTATAACCATATACAATGAATTAATATCTATAGTTATAATGCTCATATATAAAATGTTTAAATCTTTGTAAAAGTTATTATTAGAAAATAGTAATCTCGAAATAATAATAAATTAATTTTCATTGGTAACCATTATTATATATAAATTCTATAATTTATTTATAAATACGACATAATACATAACAGGTATAATTAATATATATGTAATTTTATTTATTTTAGTAATAATACATATTTAAAAATAATTTTAATAAACATTTCATTTGGGCAACCATATATTTATCGGATTTATTGGTTATTTATATAAATATTAGATTTATAAATTTATTTATAATATTATTTAAATAACTTATAGTATTTGATTAATTTTAATTTTTATGTATTATCCCGTATTATCCAGATTATTATAATTCAATTTATTATATATTATACAACATTTTTTTAGTTAGATTAAAAATTATTGACTACAATGTTATGTCATTTGTTAGGTCATATGTCAAAATATTAGATAGTATAGGCGATTTTAGGAATATCTTGGGTAATAAATAATATTGAAATATAACTTTAACATTATTATAATAAATATTATATAACTTACATTTAATTATATAATTTGATTATGTGAAGTTTAAATTTAAATGTTATTATCTTTAGAATTACCTTAAAATTATGTTACCTAATGTTGGAATAATGCATTTATCTATATAATGATACAATTTTTTAATAAAATATAATATAATTTACAAAATTCATAATTTCATATCAATGTAAAATATGTTTTCGAACTTATCATGAGCTGTGAAACTATAGGACTAACAAAACATGCCAAAGAAACACAAAGATAACGATGATCGTAGATCTAAGAGATCCAACACGTATGACCCGTTCAAAGATGATCCATTTTTTAACCAAACAACCGAAGACTTACCAATACTAGGTTATATCAACAATACGACTAATTATTATAATAAAGTTATTAACAAATTACTTATATATAGTATAGTTTAAATATTATATTTTATAGTTTCAGTTTTATCAATTTCTTATAATAGAAGTATTTTATAACTGTTTATATAATGATTTATATGTCCTATATATAATTTCAGTTCATTATCTAGTTATGTAAATAAAATATTGTGTTTTAAAAATTAAGTTTGTAAAATAATCTAAATAATAAGATTTAAAAAAAATTGTATATTGTTTAATAAAGCAAGTATAGAATTAGAGCAACTTAAATATATGTAGGTCTCTTTTAAAATACATGTATGTGAGCAAATATTCCTTATTTCAAATGTATATTCACAACCTATACATGTAATAGGATGTATTATCCCTAACCAGGTCCTACGGATACATGCAGTATGATGGATTCCATGATGAGCATTAGTGGAAATTCAGTTCAATCTATTATGAATAATTTCATGCACTGTTATTATCTAGTATCAAAATATGGGATAACAATATTATTTATCTTCATAACGCCAATTTATAATTTCATGGATAACACAAAACCAAACATACTGCAGCTAACGGGCTAACCCCACATAATCCCGTCTCCATGGCAACCACGGACAATGACAATGGTTACAGCTATACAAGTTCTTCAGTAATGTCATACTCGAAAGTAGGCGATCAGCAACCCCAAGTTTACCAGGTTATCTAGAGCCATAATGTAGTAACTCAAGTTTATGTAGTAACTTAGGTTTAAGTAGCTCAAGTTTATGTAGTAGGTTAGGCTTGTAGCTGCTACTTTGAAGCATTATTGAAGATTATTGAAGGTAGTCGTTCTGTACATTCACTATTGATATTATTCATATAACTTACTTCGTTTGCAGGCTTCGAAATCTCTTAGAAGGGATGGTGATTTGACAGAAGAAAAGAGACTATTGAGGGATACCAAGAGTAAGGTTTTATTTGACATACAATGAATTATGAAGTGTTCTATATTTATCTTCATCTTTGATTGAAGTAATTAGAAAATGTAATTATATAATATTTAATTAGATTGTTTTTCTAGTGATAAAAAGATTAAATAAATTTATATTGCATAAGATGATTTATTAATTATAAGAATTACATTATAATAATATAAATTTATACTATACTATTTGATTCAGGTTGATAAAAGGGAGATGGATAGAAACATTGGAAACAAGGGTCATAGACTTCTGGTGGTCAGGGATTTAGAAAGAAATAATCTTGATAGAAATGAGGTATTTTTTTAATGAAATAATTTACTTTCATTAATATAATTTTCACTAATTTAATATTTATAATAAACTTATAATGAATATTATAAGTTTTGAGCATTCAAAATATATCTAGGACTTCAGAGGATTTGAAGAAGATCAGTTGGATGAATTCAACCAAGATTGGAATAATCATCGCAGTAACAAAAGAGAAATTCACCAGCAGAGTCTCGGAAGAAGTCAAAATCTCGATATTGAAAAATACAAAGACAAGAAGAGATCAAAAAGAGACTAAATCGACGTATAATATACAGCGATTTATTGTATACTGTGTATACATAATATCTGATGATAGTATAATCATAAATAAAATATATATATTTTAATACTCTCAATATTATAACTAATTTTATTAAATTACTTTACATATAGTTATAAACACTCATCTGCTATAATATTGATATGTTATTTATCACAATATTATATATGTATATATTATATACGTATTTGATAATACATTGAATACAAATGTTGAAATAATAAAAATTTATTAATTCATATTTACATACAATAAAAATAATAAATAACTTATAAATATTCATATTGAATAATTGAATTTTCTAAATTATTGTAGCACTAGACCGACCTGTACAAAAAGGTAGAATTAATGTTTAATTCAAATAAATATTTCTAACTGACGAGTAATTTAAGAATACATATATTGATTGATTAATATAAAATTATATGAATTAAAAAAATATTGATTTCAAAACCTTTTCTGGAATCATTGTAGGGCATTTCCAATTGTATAGATAGTATTGTAAATCTCCATCTCCTATTCCAAACTTTAAATCTTCTAAGAATGTCTTGTTATCCATCAAATTTAAAGCATTAAATACGTCTAGGCCATTCTGTAAACAGAGTATTACCAATAATAACGGATCTAGTTAAATTGTGGGTGATATTCTCTGTTATTTATTCCTAACAATATACATTAACAAGTTAAAAAAGTTAAGCAAAATAATTACGATATGTTACATGCAAATATAACTGTTTAGAAATCCAAATAAAAATCATATTTTCATTTTTATACTGATTTTATTCTCTGAAATTTATATAATTTATTAATTATATAATTTACAAGTGCAAGTTATTACTAATATCAATTTATAAATATAGTGTAGATACATTTTAATAATTTTAAGCAGAAGACTAGCCAACTTAAAAAAAAGTTAGTGGGTTCAAATTAAATAGATAATAAAAAAAATTGTATAGTCCCTTACATTAGTATAATAGAATATCAGCATATAGCAGTTCATATATCCTACATGTTAGGGTTTAGTGTCATAGTATTAGTGTAATGTAGTTCATATTTCCTACATGTTAGGGTTTAGTGTCATAGTATATCAGCATATAGCAGTTCATATTTCCTACATGTTAGGGTTTAGTGTCATAGTATTACAGTCTAATACAGTTCATATATCCTATATGCCAGGGGTTAGTGAAATAGTATTAAAGCCAAGTTCAGTTCAAATATCCTATATACCAGTGATTAGACTCGCCTTGCCTCTAGTGTTATAGTATTAAACTAAGACATATAATAGTGAAATTACAATTTTTTACATATTTAACTTATGATATTAATATTTTATTTTTAAAATATTTGTTTTAAAGAATAATAGCAAGGGCATAATGGAATAATGGTATAATGCGATTGAATACCACTGATATAAAATAATGAATATAGAGTTTTATATCAGGTTTATTAAAATTAAATGTTGAGACTTAGTCAGACTAAGATTATAGATATTATCTAAATATAAATAGGAAAATATATAACAATTTTTTATAAATTCACTATAAAATAATTTCTTTGTTAATAAGAAATAATTGGGTATATGTTGATTGAAGGGTGATGGTTAAAAACAATAATATAAAAACTTCGAGGTAGAGCTCGAGATAAGCTAATAATTTATATAATCTTTTTAAAAAAACCGTAATTTATAAATTATATTTCAAAAAATCCATTATGAAAAATTTAATTAGCGATTTTCAAGAATTTTAGTTTATTATTTTTTCTTATTCCGAAGTTAAATTTAGAGTCTAATCTATTCATAAAATACGCTTCATAAAAAATTGTAATACATCTAAGAGTTCAGTTATAGAATTTGCATAAATCACTAATATTTTTGAAATTCAATTTGTATATATTATTATCACTAAATCAGGAAAAACTATTGAATATTTTTCTCACAATAACTATATCTTAAATGTATAAATAATGTAATATTCATTCGGTATTTCGAAGTTTAGAAACTTTTCGGAGCTTTACCCATAATGATAAAATGGTACTATTATTACTTTATTTTCGAGTATGAATAACATGTTTTCTCTCCTATGCGGATTTTACTTTGCAAATTATATTTATATTAATAAGTTAGGTTAGTTAAGTTATGAATTTTTGCAATTTATCATTTGTTATAGAAGTGGATTAATTAAAATCGATACATTTAGTATAGAAATAATGTTTTATTCACATTAAAGAAATACAATATGTGACTAGAATACAAATTAAATACATATATGCTATATCATATTATTGGTATCCAATGAAATAATAAATCAACAATGTTTAATTTTATTTTAGAGGAATCAATTGAATAGAATCTAAATCTATTAATTATAATTACTAGAGAATTTCCACAGAATAAAGTGCAAACATGTGAATTTCCACTATTTGTGAGTTGTGTAACATTTCCCCGAAAACCTACCTTCTTGGCAATAATGAGAGCGTCCTGCATGAGTTTCGTCCAGGGTACGGAGTTTGCGAATGAATAGAAAGCATAGGCTGCATTGACGTGGCTATGGACAGGGTGATGCATCACGGTACTGGGCAGCGTGTAGAATGATACAAAGTCTGTGATCTCTCCCTTGGTCTGTCAGGAGGGTAGCGATAACATAACTCCGCGTGAGGGGGTATGGCTTAATGCTTAATGCTTTACCTCTATGACATAACTGTCCATGATTCCATCTCTAGGTAAGAACCAATGCATAGCTTCATCAACAGTAAACACCGGTGCCATTTCAAATTTTGACAAGTAGACATTCATCTGTGAACAGATAGACTCTATGTCTGCTGGCCTAGTTGAGCGGAAACCTTTCAAACTTGTTTCCTGGGGCAGGATGGGATGGGGTTATAGGTGATGGGTGGAGTTATAGGTGAAGGGGAGGAGTTATAGGTCAAGGGTAGAGTTATAGGTGATAGGTGGAGTTATAGGTGAAGGGGAGGAATTATAAGTGAAGGGTGGAGTTATAGGTGATGGGTGGAGTTATAGGTGAAGGGTGAAGTTATAGGTGAAGGGGAGGAGTTATAGGTGAAGGGTGGAGTTATAGGTGTTGAGTGGAGTTATAGATGAGGGGGGAAGTTATAGGTGATGGGTGGAGTTATATTGAAGGTACAAATGTGTATAAGATGAGGAGGAAAGTGTTTGGTATAACACATTTATTGTCACATTATTGTCTCATTATTGTCTCATTATTGTTTCATTATTGACTCATTATTGTCTCATTATTGACTCATTATTGACTAAACACCAACCGAAGGCAGTTTGTATAGTTTAAGAAGTCTTTGCATGGTCATGTTGCGGCTGAGATGGGAGAATCGGACTTCTATTAGTTTGCGTGGATTTAGTGAACGGTGCCAATACCTGTAACCAACATGTATCTTAGTAATTATTAACTTATAGCATACAATATATATATAAAAGTAGTAGTATTAGTTGTTATAAAATAACAAGTAACCATTTCTATACCGTAATAAAGAATCTTATTTATTTGAAAGATGTCGAATTTAAACATTTTATATAATATTTACATCGTTGCGTTTAATGGGACAAGAGAAGTGTTATGATCGATTAGCCCGGATGTTCTAATCCGTATATAACGCCCCGACTGACCTACATTTGCTGACCGGTTTGGGCAGCACCACACCGGCGGTGTAGACCGCCTGGAAGATGCCAAAGCAGTTGACCCGACGAGTGATTTCACGAATAAGTACGGGAGCTACTCGTTTACTTCTCAGACGTTTGTGTACGCAAAGGAAGTTGATATCCACCATACTCTTATTTCTAATCACGGACAGGAAAACGGTTAACTAGAGAATGCCCTCGAAGCCGTTAGAGGAACAAACTTACGAGGGTAGAGGGTAGAGGGAGGAGATCGCGTGTTAACGAAAGACTTACTTGACTCCATAAATGTTCATCGTAACGGGAACGGCGCTTATGAAGCCCACAAGTTTTCTATTCTTTTCGACTCTGACACCGCAATGCCACACTTTCTTCCAACCGGGAGGTTGTAGGGCCCTGTAGATTATTGTACATAGATAAACCTAACTCCTCTTCTCCAGAACTTGCCATCACCATCTCTTTCATCGCTTATACTCTACTACCTCTTTACTTTACTCTATTACCTCTTTATTTTTCTCTACTACTTCTTTACTCTACTCTACTACTACTTTACTATATACTACTCTACTACTACTTTACTATACTCTACTCTACTATTACTTTACTCTACTCTACTACAACTTTACTCTACTCTACTACTACTTTACTATACTTTACTATTCTTTACTCTACTCTACTACAACTTTACTCTACTCTACTACAACTTTACTCTACTCTACTACCTCTTTACTCTACTCTACTACCTCTTTACTCTATTCTAATCTACAAATACTTTACTCTGCTCTACTACCTCTTTACTCCACTCTACTAATACTTTACTCTACTCTACTACCTCTTTACTCTACACTACTCTACTAATACTTTACTCTACTCTACTACCTCTTTACTCTACACTACTCTACTAATACTTTACTCTACTCTACTCTACTAATACATTACTCTACTCTACTACCTCTTTACTCTACTCTACTACTACTTTACTCTACTCTACTACAACTTTACTCTACTCTACTACTACTTTACTATACTTTACTATTCTTTACTCTACTCTACTACAACTTTACTCTACTCTACTACAATTTTACTCTACTCTACTACCTCTTTACTCTACTCTACTACCTCTTTACTCTACTCTAATCTACAAATACTTTACTCTACTCTACTACCTCTTTACTCCACTCTACTAATACTTTACTCTACTCTACTACCTCTTTACTCTACACTACTCTACTAATACTTTACTTTACTCTACTCTACTACCTCTTTACTCTATACTACTACTACTTTACTCTACTCTACTCTACTCTACTAATACATTACTCTACTCTACTACCTCTTTACTCTACACTACTACTACTTTACTCTACTCTACTCTACTAATACATTACTCTACTCTACTACCTCTTTACTCTACACTACAACTACTTTACTCTACTCTACTAGCTTTTTAATCATTTGAGGATATATCATGAGTTAACTGTATATTTATCTATCTCCTACAATCACCTCCTTCTCCCGACTTCTTCGCTCTCTTCCCTCTTCCCTCTACCCTCTACCCTCTACCCCTCTACCCTCTTCCCTCTACCCCCCTGCACCCTCTACCTCCGCACTCTCTAACCCTGCACCCTCTACCCTCTACCCTCTACCCTCTTCCCTCTACCCTCTACCCCTGCACCCACTAACCACTTGAGGAAGGCCGGCGAGTAGTCGAAGCGAAACATTGCGTCGTCGTCTTCAACGTAGTTCTCCGTAAGTAGCGTGTAGAGTTCCCTGATCTCCTCTCCCCCGTCGTCGGCCAGATCCAGCGTATCCCAGACGAAGCCGGTGGGCAACGTGTATGCCTCCTGTCTGATCTGGTCTTGCTGTTTGTCGGCCTCCACTGGCTCGTTGGTCGTGCATTCCTCGTCTGTAGTTTTGCGGCAGTTCATTTGCGATTAGAGATAATTTGACGTAAATGTACAGCAGGATTGGGGATAGACGATTATTTACAAATCAAAGTTCATTCTAGGTACGGATATATGAAATCAGCGCTTGGCAATGTTTGTTAGTCGGAATAGAATTAAGATTAATCTATATATTTATAAATATTTGTAAATGATTGAACAAATATAGAATTATATGTAAGATATAAGTTTAGTAAGATATTAATGATGTATGTAATAAGTAGGTATAGCTAATATAGAACTTTGGTAAGGATGATGTAATAATTTGTATGAAGAATGACATATTTTTGTTTCTGATATGAATTCATGGTTGTTAACTGTAGTTCACATTGAAACATTGAAAATTAAACTTAATATAAATTGCAGACTAACTAATTTTTGGTACAGGTTGAGTGTCCCAAAACTGATAAGATTTACTCGATAAATCTGGACTGATTTTCTGATTCATGTTAATTAACTTCATGGCATATTGTAGTTGTTTCATTTGCTCTTGATTCTGCGGAGACACATTACAAAACATTGTCACAAATACGGCATTAAATTAGTTACTTATATGGTATATAGAATATGCTTTCATATTCAAATAATTTCATTGGATTATAAATTAAAAATATATTTTAATTCATAATTTTAATCTCTATATAATATATATATCTTATTTCCAATAATTATAATGATAATAATTATTATAATGATCATTTTATGTATAGATTAAAGGTTAATTTTAATGTCGCAGAAAATAAATAATAACCTTATAATCTAAAATATGAATCTATAAATTAAATTCTAGGATTGTTATAATTCATATTTGATATTATATTAAACATTTTGTGCAGCATCTTCCCCGTCGGCTGGTCCACAGTCATCATGATTCTTTGCAACCTGATTATCACTTTCACCCGATGACTTATCCATTTTCTTTGCAGTTCTGTGTTGCTTTTTCTTTTTTAAATTTTTCTTTTTATTTGATTCACTATTAAAAAATTATTTATTAAAAATGTTTATAAATATCATTATATAATAAGTATAAATATATTTATATAAATGAATTATTGTTATCAAAGTAGTGATACCTAAATAAAAGACTATGTTTTAGTTACTTTCAAAAATACAGTTTTAATACAAATTATTTTCTAAACTATTTACCTAAAGAATTAACCTAAGAAAAATATAATAAAATAATTGAATATATATTAAAATGAGTTCACATATTTCTAAGATAAAAGCTGTGTAAACATTACATATAATGTAGTAAAAATTATTTAATCTATATCGATTATATATACATTTATTCATACATTTTTTAAATAATTATTTATATATATATATATGACATACCTACATAACAAACATATATAATACAAAATATATTTCTTCAAACCTATGCACTATTATCCTCACCATATTTTGATAGACCACATAATAAAAACCTGGTAAGTTCTAAAATATAAAATAATTTGAATCGAGTTTTAAGTCAATTATTTTAACATAAATATATTCTTAGTTATTTAAAGATAGTTCCTTTTGATGTTTGTCCACTAAAACTTAATAAATATACATAATATACAATGATATTCCTAATATATTTTATGTATTTAGAAATAAAATATAATTTTCATATATTTTCCTATATTCCCTTATATTATATATACAATATAACTAAATAAAAAACTAAATATTGTAACACTTAATTATTATCAATCATTTTTTCTCTTGGAAAATTTTTATTTTGTATATAAGCATTTATTAAATTTCTATTAAATAATATTTTAATTTAATAATAAATATATATTATATCTATACTAATATTTAGATAAATCTAATAATAATATTACCAATATATATTCATTAGCTTAGAATTAACAAAATGCATAACAGTTTAGCATTGTGAGTTAATTACGTTGGTTATAAAGTGAATAGTTATTAAAATATATTTTTTAAAGAGAGCTTACACATGATTTATTACTATGGAACCATCTGTAAGCATCCCATCATTTATTAAATCCATTATTTATAAAATATTACAATTACTATTAATGTTATTTTAATATAAATATATTTGGATTATATTCGTAATACTATATATTCTTAATAAATGAAACCCATATATGATCCAAATATGATATATATATTATGTAATATGCATATTTCTGTATAATGTGATATTAATTTAGTGTTATATAAATATATTCATTCATATAATTAATATGATATATATATAAATTATTGAACAATTAAATTAATAATATATATTATTATAGAGGTGATACCATATCTTATTATATAAGTAAATTTTCTAACTTTGATATATATATAAAATATTAATAATACAAAAAATTTCAATATTCCCTATTTAGAATGTCAAGAATTTCGACTATACATGATAAATATTATAGGATTTATTCCATTTTAAGCAAGAATTAAAACATCTATTGAATTTTTTTATTTTGAATTGATCTTACAAAAATACTTATATTTTTTTGCAGCATTAACCCTTTTTCTAGGGTTTCGTCATCTGCATCTACAGTGCTATAATTTTGATCTTTATCGGATTCACAATTACTATCAATATCCGCCATGCTATATTATTGCAATCTATTTTCTGTAAATGTGTAAAAAAACGTATATGATAAATATCTAAACAATTTTTTTTATTTATAAGTGGCATTCGATATCTATTAATTATAATAATGGAATAAATATTAATAATTATTAAAATACTATATAATGTAATTTATTTATATTTATAGAAATATTATTTAATTCAATAAAAAAATACTTATATTTTCATTTCTTTATTAGGTATCCATAGTAATATTTTAACATATATAAATAAATTTAAATTTAAATAAACTCATTATTATAACTTTAACGATTATTTAGCATTATATTGTATCTATATCATTAAAATGGCTTCTTTGATAGTTAGAAAAATGCAACAAAAATTAGCGGATGATTTGGTTAAGCAAACAAATTGTAAGTATTAAACTTATTGGAAATTATATTTTAAATAACATTATATTTTTATTATATCGGTGATAATGTTTATAAAAAGTAATATGACAATGTTAATATAACTATTTTATAGTTTCCCTAATGAAAAGTTATATTGTATTTTTATATGAACATAATTACATTAGATAATATTGTATGATGATATTACTTATTAAATTGACACATTAATTATACCACATTTTAAATATTTTTAAAAATATAATTTTTATTATTACATATAATATTTATCAAAATATTAATAATAATATAGTTATATAAAAATAATAAACTTTTTAATATAATCTAAGCAATCAACTGAAATGATATGATATACATTTAATATAGATAGTTTATTATTTATGTTTATTTAAGAGATATAATATATAAATATTATATTTTATATAAAACTAAATAGGATTATACTTATAAATAATTGGGTTTTAACAAGAACTAAATAAGTAATAATACATTCATTAATTATAAATTGTATCTAAGAAACTTAATAATATTTGTAAACTTATAATTTAATAATCTTCCGTAATTTTCAAAATTACCACTATCGCAGTTAACAAATTTGAGATAGAGTGTCTATTAAAGAAGTATAGAGAATTTACCTGTAGCAAACTCGATAGAACAAAGTTCAGGGATATATTACATAAAGATTTCGACATGACAGACGATATAATAATGGATAGAGGTTAGTTGATGTCTACTTTAAATGAAACAACATTAGCAATGCAGTGTATAGTTACATATCTAAATGCCTTTATTTAAATTAATATCCCCTTAATCATTATTAGTAACTCATTGTATAAATACGCTTACTATTACTTTCATATTGTTCATATTACTACATTTTAAATAAAATTAAAAATATTTAATATTATACTATATTTAATATTAATATACTATATTTAATATAATATTATATTTATAATTAACTATTAATTTCTCCCAACAGTATTTAAAGCTTTTGATAAAGACAACGATAGTTTTGTAAACATGGAGGATTGGGTGAAAGGATTATCTGTATTTTTAAGAGGGAGTATAGACGAGCAAATAAAATGTTTGTTATATTGTTTTTATTGTATTATATTATACTTCACTTGAATTGAAATAAAATTTATGTCGGTTTTTATACAAATTAAATAAACTGATATTCTATGTAACCGCAATATTATGTAATATTATGCAATATTATGCAATATTATGAAACACCTGCAACTAGTTTATCAGAATTCAATTTACAGTTTGTTTTGAAGTTTACGATCTCAATAGCGATGGATATATTTCACGCGAAGAGATGTTCCACATGTTAAAAACATCCTTAGTGAAGCAGACGACGGAAGAAGATCCAGATGAAGGCATCAAAGACCTTGTAGAGATCACCCTAAAGAAAATGGTACATTTTGCGATTATGTAATTTATTTTAAACAGTTATCTAAAAAGAAGAATATTTGTAATGAGATCAATATTCTAGGTATTTATCCTCCTAGTAATCATATGTTGTGATATCATTATTTTATTTTCTAGAAATTTATATACAATGTTTACTTTCCAGGATTTCGATGGTGACCATAGGGTGAGTCTGAAGGATTTTGAGGAGGCCGTTCAAAAGGAACCGTTGTTACTGGAGGCGTTTGGCCAGTGCCTACCCGAACAACACGTTAGTCATGGAATTCGAAAGAAGAAATGTGGACTTCTGATTGTATATAAAGTGAAAGATAATATCGATGCATTTTTGAATGTGGGATTAATAAGTTCTATTTATTCTTCATGCATCGTGTATTTAATAGTCTGTGACAAAAATAGGATATTTCTGCTTCACATCGAGTTGTGCTATGCAAGTCATATAGCTATTATTACAATATGGTTACATTTCTTCAGTATGGTCATCACTATTATTTGTATGTCATTTGTAAATATTTTATGTATTAAAGTGAAATTATAACCTACGATAATTATTTTTCAAAGTAACAAAAAAAAAGAAACGACTTTATAGATTGTTGATTTACAAAAATAACCATTTACTTTAGGAGATAATCTACCTCGAGTGTAGTTTATTGTATACTAATAATTTACAATACAACTTTATATATTATGTAATTTAATTTTTTAAAAAATGATCCATATTATCTACATTAATAATGAAGTATGGTGTAATTTCACTTGGGTACACTTCTCTCATGCTGGCATTGCACTCAAATTCGTTAACCCTACGTTTAACACAGCGTGTCACCGAATACGAAATCACCTACACTACCTGCCGATGACTCACATGGTTTTTACTACTAATATGTAATTGACACCACGCACACAAACCCCTCCCCACCACCCTGTTTCGCATTTAACCTCTTCCCCACACGTGTGTACGCCCTACTAGACTGATACACGCGCATACATGTGTTTACACTAATACCGATACGTATTATCGCACTGCCAACACCGCACGTTCTATGTAAACTATGCAGTAAATTGTCTAATCTCATGGTCGATAATAATTGATTGTGATGTTTATTGTAATCTTTGTTCGCCTGTCTAGCGTTAAATAACATGAGCTATGCTTCGATAGGATCGCATAATCTTCGAAGAAAGTATGTTCGATACCAACGACTCCTCGAATAACAACAACAACAATGATCAGAAATACAACGCGGACAAAACCCGGCAATAGAGATAAAAAAACTGAGTTAATAAATAAAGAGTCGATAAATAAATTTCAAAATCCTATACAAATGTTAATATTAAAGTTTTATTGATTTGATATCGGTGAAGGCGCATGTTTGGTGTGTGTGTGTGTAGCCTATGGCGTGTGTATGTAGCCTATGGCGTGCGTATGTAGCCTACGGCGTCTGTATGCGCGTATGACTGGCAGGGGTGTAGCTATGCAATCTTCTGCGCCTTCGCCAGTTTCTTCTTTTTTATAACCTCCGCGAGATATTTGAACCTAGCGAGGCAGTCGTCCTGCGTAATTTTATTGCATTAATTTGTTGCCGACCTCACGACAATATATTATGATAAACAAATACAAATTATCCATTGTTCACATTGTTCACATGTTATAACGATAAAGGCAAGACCTAGAGAAATTTTACAGAAGTATTTTGGCATATTTCAATAGTTTCATATTATTTTATAAATATATAAATAAATAAAATAAAATAATTGTCAAATTTAAAAACATTCAAATAAAATAAACTCTTACTAATCACAATTTAAGATAAATTAGCAGTTAAATATTAGTTAGACGTAGCGTTTATCTAGTCAGCTTATCAATGAATTTACCTTGTTTTTATTGTCAATACACTGAGCTATCCGACCCCAGCGATCAGGAGTTCCTTTACCATAGTCGAATAACGCTCTTTCGAACAGCTTCTGCTCTTCCTGCGTCCATGTCACATTCACGGCGATAACCTCTTTAAAGGTCACCTTCTTTTTATCAACCGCTGCCGGTGTCTCCTGCTGATTAGTGAGATTACAATTGTCGCATTTCCAGCTTGGATTGGAAAGCTATGTATTAATTTATGGAATAAAAAATAGGATATAGAATACATTTAAAGTTTATTAGAACAGATTAAATATACTATTGATTATATTCTGATGTCATTTATAAAATAAGTTTTCTTTGCCAGAACAAATAAATTCATTTAATTTTGTTACATTTTATATTTGCTTACTATCCAATCTCCAATTTCATTACTTTTCATTACAATAAGTTAATACATATTCTATAAAGATTAGTCATTGATATATACTCTGTGTATATATAGCGACCTCAACCCTACGCTATAAAGATATCTGACCCAGTGGTATCACCTTACGTACGGCTTCGAAGCGCTGAGTCATCACGGCGTCTGCCACTTGCTTATCATCGATTGCAGAGATTTTGGTGCCTGCGAAACAGCAGAAGAGTTAGCGAGAGTGACTGAGCAACAGAGTTGAATACCATTGGCACGATAGTACGATGGCATTGTGTCCGACTGATAGAAACTCGATGTACGACCTTTAAAAGATTCTCATAACTGATATCAAATATATATTCCCAACTTCAGAAGTTACTTAGAGACATACAAACATCTATTAGAAATTCTGAAGAAATTGGTTACATTTTCAAATCTAAACCTTAATGTTCTAATTGTACAGACAGGATATATTAACATTGACATTTCAACGTCTTTACACACACGAATACAGTTTACTGTAAAGTATTCGTGTATAAAGTTAAAGTTAAGTTAAAAGTATTGTTAACTAATCATTCGTATGCTACAATGAAATGCAATGTTAACCCATCGTCTTGGAAACGGGAGCATAACTGGATCTGATTTGCTTGGACTTTAGGGTCACCTGTAGGTATTGATTTGGGTGTTGGTGTTGGTGTTGGTGTTGGTGTGGGTGTTGGTGTGGGTGTTGGTTTGGGTGTTGGTGTGGGAGTGTGTGTATTGGTGTGTGTGTTGGTGTTGGTGTGGGTGTGTGTGTTGGTGTGGGTGTGGGTGTTGATGTGGGTGTGGGTGTTGGTGTGGGTGTGGGTGTTGTTGTGGGTGTGGGTGTTGGTGTGGGTGTGTGTGTTGGTGTGGGTGTTGGTGTGGGAGTGTGTGTGTGTTGGTGTGGGTGTTGGTGTGTGTGTGGGTGTTGGTGTGTGTGTGGGTGTTGGTGTTGGTGTGGGTGTGTGTGGGTGTGGGTGTTGGTGTGGGTGTGTGTGTTGGTGTGGGTGTTGGTGTGGGTGTTGGTGTGGGTGTTGGTTTGGGTGTGGGTGTTGATGTGGGTGTGGGTGTTGGTGTGGGTGTTGTTGTGGGTGTGGGTGTTGGTGTGGGTGTTGATGTGGGTGTTGGTGTTGGTGTGGGTGTGTGTGTTGGTGTGGGTGTGTGTGTGGGTGTTGGTGTTGGTGTGTGTGGGTGGGTGTTGGTGGGTGTGTTGGTGTGGGTGTTGGTGTGGGTGTGTGTGGGTGTGTTTGTGTGGGTGTTGGTGTGGGTGTTGGTGTGGGTGTTGGTGTTGGTGTGGGTGTTGGTGTTGGTGTGGGTGTTGGTGTGGGTGTTGGTGTAGGTGTGAGTGTGGGTTTGGGTGTGGGTGTGTGTGTTGGTGTGGGTGTTGGTGTGGGTTTGGGTGTGGGTGTGTGTGTTGGTGTGGGTGTTGGTGTGGGTGTTGGTGTTGGTGTGGGTGTGGGTGTGTGTGTTGGTGTGTATTAAGAGAGACTTGCTAGAAGTGAGGGCATTGTTATGACGTGTAATAGTATCTCCAATTTCATACGCGGCAATGTTAATTAATGAATTCATTAAACGTACTTGCTAACATCATTACATAGTAAGTTGTAGTTAATTACTTGAATAATAGAGTTATTAAGTAGTTTCGGATTGAGTCGTTGGAACTGACCTCACTTAATGGTCTGCACACCATGTCAGATATCTTCTCCCATCTCTGCGGAGTTCCTCCTACGTTATGTATTTATATCCGTTAAATGACCTAATATCATGTTACTTCATAAGGGCTAGGCTTCTGGGAATCGAATTTACATATTCTAGACAATATGTCTTATTTCAGTCAAAGTCTTATTATATACTATATATTATTATAAACAATATCACATTATATACTATATATCATTATAAACAATATCACATTTTATACTATATATTATTATAAACAATGTCACATTATATACTATATATTATTATAAACAATGTCACATTATATACTATATATTATTATATATAATATCACATTATATACTATATATATATATATATTATAGATTATATGTCTTATGATAGACAATATATCTTATTATAAATTAGATATCTTATTATATACAATATATCTAATTAAATATCATTATAACAGTCATTGTATCTTATTATAGACAATATGTAGGGGTACAGCAATCAAGGGTTAAATTTACCCCCCAAAGCGTGGAAATAGTATGTATTTCCCCTCACAATGTTGTTATGAATATGTTTTTAATATAAGCATAAATATAAATATAGAGATTTAAAATGTATCATATGATCTATTCACTGTATTTTAATATAATATTATTATATAAAAATAAGTAGGTAATAAAAAAAGATATTATAATGATGAATGTAATGTAAATATAAATAATAAAAGTTTTTATATAGATATGTATCAAAATAACAGACATCGTCTGGTATGTAGATCATTATCTATATTGATTGTCTTTGGTAGGCGAAAGTAATTAACTTTATTGTATATATTATTTTATATTGATATTGTCGTGTACAATTTGGCAAATATCATCGACTGCGAAGTTATTTCAACCTTCAAAAACTACAATATAAATTATAAATAATCTTGAAAGTTAATGAAATTGCTTTACAACAATGTAATAATATACATATAATTAATTTGTAATTTGTAAATATTAAAATAAGATAGAGGTACTTAAAATATTTTCATGTATTGTTAATAAAATAATTTCCAATTTCAAGTATTCATACTGTCAAGTTAGTTGAAAATAGACACTCTCAGCGACACATAAATAGTATTGTTAAATTTTAATAATATAATAATTACTTTAATAAAGTAATTCTTTATATACGATACTAATGAATATATCTACTTATTGTGTAATTGGGGAGACATTTAAGTATTTACTTTACTGATCTCGATACTTTCAAATATGATATACTATATCTTTTTTTTACTATTTAAAATTATTTATTTGATAATACTATAGTATAATATTGAATAGTAAATTTCCTAATGAATACATATAGTATAAACTATTGAATGTAAAAGTACAAAACTCTATGGTATTAAATATCGAGTATGAAAATAAATATCATACATTGTATATATATTTAAATATAATTCCCCATCTATATAAAATGATAAATAATTTACAAAGTTAATTTATTAAATATATTTTTTCTTATATCATCGAAATGAAGTATGACATTATGATTTAATATTATTGATACTGCCTGTTGAATAACGATAATCAAATTGAAATTAAATATAATAATTTGAATTTCAAATTAGTCCATTTAAAAAATAATTAAATTATAACATTTAATATTAATTAAAAAAATATATTATGATAAATAATGATTAATTATATTATTTTAATCATTGTAGTATTATAATTTATTTTTATATAATTTTTTAAATGTATTTACAATGAAAATAGATAAATCACAGGAAGTGTTCCAAATTGCACACGACAATATACATATTTTAAATTATATAAATTATTG
Organism: Osedax frankpressi; assembly: GCA_964035775.1. Taxonomy (NCBI): domain Eukaryota; kingdom Metazoa; phylum Annelida; class Polychaeta; order Sabellida; family Siboglinidae; genus Osedax; species Osedax frankpressi. The sequence continues at coordinate 22,478,348 of OZ038313.1, forward strand.
TCAAGTACCATTTATACTTGATATAATTCCTAAAACAAGGAATCTTGAATCATTCTAGTTAAATTATTTACATTTTAATTAATACTTTATACTTTTATATAATTAATAATTATATGGGTATACATATTCTATAGTATATTCATAATATTGTTCTTAATATATGCAGTATATTTTTATAGCGTAGATATAAATTTTAATAATTACAAAGATTTAAATAATTTTAAGCGGAAATTAAAAAAATAAGTTAAATAGTTAAATAAATATATTAAATTAAATAAATATATAAAAATATTATTTAATATATTTTTAAAATTTTATGGTGTCACGGTATTAGTAGTGCAGTCTATATTTTACTATATTATATAGACTATATATATATCTCATTATAGACTATATTTTGTATTATAGACTATATATCTTATTATATACAAAATATATTATTATAGACTATATATCTTATTAGACTATAAATATTTGTATAGATTATATTTCTTATAGACTATATAACTTATTATAGACTATGTATCCTATAGACTATAATAAGATAGACTATATGTCGTATGTTAGACATCTTGTTACCTCATTACTATGGATTCAATATCTGTAATAAAATTAGATATCGTATCCCCCCTTTGCTGTACATTTAAGTCATTAGATAAAGAGATAAGATAAAGAAACATTACATCGTATTCTTACCGGGTAATTTAGTCATGGCCTTCGAGAGATTAGTGTAGTCTTCGTCTGTCCAATCGGTTCCAGTCTAGGTTAGCGGTAGGTGGAGTTAATATCACATCCACGTTCCGTAGCTATTCTGTTACTTATTGTTTTACAGATTCACATAAATCAATTAATGATAATTATAATGGTGCATCGTAAATAGTTAATTAATATCACTCGGAAATTATAAAGTATACTTTGATGTAATGATACATCGAAAACAATTAATTTTTTGTTTTATCGGAATATCAAATATTCTCTAATTGTATGCAATTTTTAAGCACCCGGATTACTTTAATCGCATGAAACATATGCCCACAATAACCTTTTTCTTCTTAGTGTCCTTGATGTGGTCTTGTTGCTGTTGTTGCAGTTGGTTTAATCTGTCGCCGACGCCGTCGTTCGCAAGAGAATGCGCCAGAGAGTTATTCGAGGAGTTGGAAAATTCGGCGGGTACGTGAACATACTGCCTACGGGGTTCCACATTCTTATCTAGTTCTGGAGGAAAGGTAGGTTGTTTACGCGAGAGGTCGATACAAAGTATCTATTGTATTAAACACTATATATATATCTTAGCAGATTCATTTTAAACATCGGGCTAACAATGAAATCGCGTGTGATTCGATGTTTGCATGTAAAATCATAACGTAGAAATGTAAAGTGCAGATTTTGCGATTTTACGACAAAATCGCCGACTCGAACAATTTACAGAAGTTTCTATTCGCAGAAATGGTAATAAATAAAGTTACGCAATACTTAAGAGAATCGTAAAACATCTAGAACGAGTACATATGGTAAACCAACTGTGAAACAATGAGCTGCTAGTATGTAGAGGTGTTGATGTGGTGAGATGTGAGATTTAGTTATATATGGGTGGTTTTAATGAGGGAAATAGGTAATATGGATGTAGGTAAATCATCAGATTTATATTTCTATAATATAGAGTTTGATTAGTATATATGCAGTAATTAGTTTGATAATTTAGAACAATGGATGATAATATATATAATAAATACAATATATAAATATCTTTATATACTAATAAACTAGAAAATAGGAAACATTTCAAATGAGTAAGTAATAATAGATGGTATATTAATAGAGGTATTGGTATCACGGTGTTTTAGAGGTATTGATATGTTTGATAGTTATTGGTGAGGTATTGTGAAGGGTTAAAGGATGTGGTATTAAGGTGATGTAGAGGTGTTGTGAAGGTTGATAGTTATTGGTGAGGTGTTGTGAATGTTATAAATGATGTGGATATGTGGAGTGCATTGAAAAACTCAAAATTTTAAAAGAAAAACTACTAATAAATATAATTTATTAAATTTAATAAAACAACAATCCAAGATTAGAGAATTAAATGTAAAAGTTGAATTTGTATAATGAAAATATTATCAAATAAACTTGACAAATTATAGGATGTAAGATGAAATAGGGTATCAGATAAAATAGGGTGTCATATAAAATGATATTACATGTAATATGCTATAAGGTGTCATACACTATAGGATATAAGATAATATATGCTATAGGGTGAATGATAATATAGGATGCAAATTATTTTATGATGTAAGATGATCTATAATCTAATATATGATAGGGTATAAGATTGTCAAAGGTGGATTAAAATAAACAATAAGATAATTCATTATCTAAGATAAACTTTAATTCAGTTCTCCAAGATCGCAAAAAAAATATGTAAATATCATAAACTAGAAATATAAACAATAGAAAATTGCAATGATCTCAAAATGAACTATAACCTAGTTCTTCCTCCAATAGCCTGATACGTTCAATAATTTTCTGCTTCTCAAGCTTTTGACGTTCGATATAGAAATGGACTTGCTTCGGAATTGACTTGACTAGATCATAGATATACATCGTCAGTCTTATTGGTAAACTGGTAATAGGAAGGGTTAACAAATGGGGTTAATAAGTAGATATGGTGTTATAGGTGTCAGACGTGGAGAGGCGAGATGGTGATCCATCATATCAACTATATTTAACTTCTAAACGCAAAAGTAAATGTGCTTTAAATGAATAATTAGATAGAGTATAATTGCATACAGACATATTCACTGTTATCTTACTATTAGTAGAGTGTTAAACGCAGGTGTCATGATAAAAGTGCGACGGAAACATCGATATATAATTAATCTCTGTCGGTTATTTGTGCATACACCTAGAGTCAATATTCCTCCTCAGATTCCATAAATATATTCGTATGGAATTGTTTACTAATATTCTACAGTTGTTGAAATAATCTCGTACAAATGCGTAATTAATGAATTAGTGGAATTAGTATTTCATGCAAAATTAACATTACGATCGACGAATTAATTAACCGGTATATAACTTTAATGATTTAATTTAATATTATAAATACATGTTAATGGATTCTAAAATATTATAATAAGAACATATAAAATATGCATACAATGTAGAGAAAATGACTGTATTAAATAGAATCTCCATCACGATGGTACCAGGAATTGTAGGAAATTTCGTAAGCAGCCAATAGAGTAACTCGGATAGAACATACAGTATAAACATGTAAATAAAGTAACGTAAGCACATATGGTTTGTAAATACATGGGTAGGGCATTTATAATGAGCAATTCCATATTATTATATAGGTAAATGTATTTACAAACATATCGGTGTACGTTGGCCTAGATAGCATAGCGTTGCCCTGTTCAAGTTCCATCTCATACATTTCATCCTGTTCCTTCTGCTTCTTGCGACTTTTCTTCTGATTGTATCGATCCTTCAGGTTTTCATGCTATGGATAGTGAGGGTAAGAGATGGTGAGGGTGAGGGTGAGGGAGAGGGAGAGGGAGAGGGAGAGGGAGAGGGTGAGGGTGAGGGTGAGGGAGAGGGAGAGGGAGAGGGAGAGGGAGAGGGAGAGGGAGTGGGAGAGGGAGAGGGAGAGGGAGAGGGAGAGGGAGAGGGAGAGGGAGAGGGAGAGGGAGAGGGAGAGGGAGAGGGAGAGGGAGAGGGAGAGGGAGAGGGAGAGGGAGAGGGAGAGGGAGAGGGAGAGGGAGAGGGAGAGGGAGAGGGAGAGGGAGAGGGAGAGGGAGAGGGAGAGGGAGAGGGAGAGGGAGAGGGAGAGGGAGAGGGGGAGGGGGAGGTGGAGGTGGAGGGAGAGGTAGATGTAGAGGGATAGGGATAGGGAGAGGGAGAGGGAGATGGAGATGGAGAGGGAGCAGGAGAGGGAGAGGGAGAGGGAGAGGGAGAGGGAGAGGGAGAGGGAGAGGGAGAGGGAGAGGGAGAGGGAGAGGGAGAGGGAGAGGGAGAGGGAGAGGGAGAGGGAGAGGGAGAGGGAGAGGGAGAGGGAGAGGGAGAGGGAGAGGGAGAGGGAGAGGGAGAGGGAGAGGGAGAGGGAGAGGGAGAGGGAGAGGGAGAGGGAGAGGGAGAGGGAGAGGGAGAGGGAGAGGGAGAGGGAGAGGGAGAGGGAGAGGGAGAGGGAGAGGGAGAGGGAGAGGGAGAGGGAGAGGGAGAGGGAGAGGGAGAGGGAGAGGGAGAGGGAGAGGGAGAGGGAGAGGGAGAGGGAGAGGTGGAGGGAGAGGTAGATGTAGAGGGATAGGGATAGGGAGAGGTAGAGGGAGAGGGAGAGGGAGATGGAGATGGAGATGGAGATGGAGATGGAGAGGGAGCAGGAGAGGGAGAGGGAGAGGGAGAGGGAGAGGGAGAGGGAGAGGGAGAGGGAGAGGGAGAGGGAGAGGGAGAGGGAGAGGGAGAGGGAGAGGGAGAGGGAGAGGGAGAGGGAGAGGGAGAGGGAGAGGGAGAGGGAGAGGGAGAGGGAGAGGGAGAGGGAGAGGGAGAGGGAGAGGGAGAGGGAGAGGGAGAGGGAGAGGGAGAGGGAGAGGGAGAGGGAGAGGGAGTGGGAGTGGGAGCATGAGAGAGAGCAAGAGAGGGAGCAAGAGAGGGATCAAGAGAGGGGGAGTTAGAGGGAGAGGGAGAGGGAGAGGGAGAGGGAGAGGGAGAGGGAGAGGGAGAGGGAGAGGGAGAGGGAGAGGGAGAGGGAGAGGGAGAGGGAGAGGGAGAGGGAGAGGGAGAGGGAGAGGGAGAGGGAGAGGGAGAGGGAGAGGGAGAGGGAGAGGGAGAGGGAGAGGGAGAGGGAGAGGGAGCATGAGAGAGAGCAGGAGAGGGAGCATGAGAGAGAGCAGGGGAGGGAGCAGGAGAGGGAGCAGAAGAGGGAGCATGAGAGGGAGCAGGAGATGGAGCAGGAGATGTAGCAGGACAGGGAGATGTAGCAGGAGAGGGAGCATGAGAGAGAGCATGAGAGAGAGCAGGAGAGGGAGCAGGAGAGGGAGCAGGAGATGGAGCAGGAGAGGGAGAAGGAGAGGGAAAAGGAGAGGGAGATCATTATTAGAGATAGCATATTTCGAACCAAGACAAATTTCTTTTCGTAGTACATTGCCCAGATACAGATGAAATGAACCATTGTTAGTATAACAAACACCATTATGGTGGCCTCTAGAAGTCCTAGTTTACGTACACGACGGTAGTAAAACACTGGTTGTTTCCAGTTGGGCAAGCCAAACTCGAGGACATGATCGTAGCTGCAGTGAAAATGACTCATAAAGCATAGTCAATTGTCAGATATATAATATATTATAATTGAATTGAGAGAGATTTTTTTATTTTCAGATCTATACTAAAGTATCGTATTGACATTAACAGAACATACCCAGGAATAAATGAATACAACATACTAAAAAGAATTACTCGGAAATATGAATGGATATCTAAAATGCAAAAAGGTTTTTATGGCACGTGCGATGGTTTATACCGGGAACATCTCTTACATGAATATACCTTTCCACTCAACAGTTTAATACAGCACACTAAAAGAGACAAGCACACAAACAAGATCTGATTATGACCTGATAAAATCTGAAAATGCATTCGGTTCCATGCCAACTAAATAGACCCACTTCGTATACCAATTAATGTCATAGCTATATTATTTAATTCTGCTATAATATTTATTCTGCTATAATATTTAATTCTGCTATATTATTTAATTCTGCTATAATATTTAATTCTGCTATAATATTTAATTCTGCTATAATATTTAATTCTGCTATAATATTTAATTCTGCTATAATATTTAATTCGGCTATAATATTTAATTCTGCTATATTATTTAATTCTGCTATAATATTTAATTCTGCTATAATATTTAATTCTGCTATATTGTTTAATTCTGCTATATTATTTAATTCTGCTATAATATTTAATTCTGCTATAATATTTAATTCTGCTATATTGTTTAATTCTGCTATATTATTTAATTCTGCTATAATATTTAATTCTGCTATAATATTTAATTCTGCTATAATATTTAATTCTGCTATATTGTTTAATTCTGCTATATTATTTAATTCTGCTATAATATTTAATTCTGCTATATTGTTTAATTCTGCTATAATATTTCCTAATCAAATTACGATTAAATAAATGAAAGTTTGAGTCAACCAAAGAAAAGACTCTCGCCTTTTATATTCAATTTAGCTACAGAGCCTTTACCGCATAACATGAAAGTACTCGGAAAGCACTCATGGAGACTTGCCATAAGTATAATTTCATATGAAGATGACTCTGGCTGTATTGTAAATTCAGAAAAAAAGATGCCAGACATACATTTATAGAAATTAATAATAAAATGGAACTACCTTTTAACCCAAGAAACTTATAGCATGTTGGCTTTCTTGAAAGGATATTTTACTATCATATTTTAAAGCTATATATGATACATAAGTTACTCATGAAAGATAAAACTAATGGATATATCTGGATGACTATTGGTTTCTCTTAGATCTGTTAAAAATATCTATTCCTCGTGAATGAAGATAATAACAATTTATAATGGAAGATGGGCTTACAATTAATTTTATTGTAAGGCAGAAAAATACATCCAATATTAATTATTTAATGATTCAAAGAAAATATTCTACATCCAGTTAAAAATAAAATTTCAAGAATTATGATATTTATGTTGTTGGTTCGCTGGGATCCTGATCAAGGCAATGCAAGAGTTAGGCAATGAAAGAGTTAGGCAATGAAAGAGTTAGGCAATGAAAGAGTTAGGCAATGAAAGAGTTAGGCAATTATTCATAAATTTAAGATGTTGTAATAAAATAAAATTTCAATAGAACAATTTTCTGTCGTAAATAATGATTTATGAGAGATTTATTTGTTATTTAAGTTCCTCAGTCAAATTTTATCATAAGTTTTATTTTATTTTTAAATTCTTATATTCTTTTTACTTGATATATTTTAATATTCTTCTCTTGTGTGTAAAATATTAAAAAATAATAATAATGTATAAATATTTTTTAATTTAAAACTTTTCATAATATTTGTAGGATATTTTTTATATTTCTCTACACATTTTCTCACTTATTTTTATAAAGTATATTTACTTTGACTAACTCAATATATATTATGAAGGTTATCTTGTTTAAAATACATGTTGTATTGTTACAACAATAGATATTTCAGAACCTCACTATATTTATACATGTGAATATATTTCTATATTAGTGAGTTTTAGTATCCTAAACATTCTACATACTATTAAATAATATTTATAAATGTGTGAATTGGAATTTGTTGATTATTTATAAATATATTTATTTTATAAGATGTAAATTATTATAAATTATCTAAATTACTAATTATCTCTATAATATAAGATAAATTATTATGTTTAATTTAATATATGATTATATTATGTCTATGACTATTATATGATAACATTTATTAATATAATATATAGTATATTCTATAGTAACTTTATTTAAATTAATCATCACAATTTAATATAAGTTAATTGCTAATTATAACTAACATTTTACGTTTATCCTTATCTTTCAAGACCTCATAAATTGAAGCCAGCTGAAAGTAATTTGTATCAATATCAATAAGTTCACAATAATAGTACTTCATTTATCAATATGAGGGAATGTCGGACATTAACCTGCCTGAACTTGTCTTCAGCTCCATCTTCTTTATTCTTGTCCGGATGCAAGACAAGAGAGCGTTTTCGGTAAGCTCTACGAACGTCCGATGAACTCGCATCCTGGTTAAATTCATTGCAAATCATTAACAAATACTTATAACATAAAAATGAATATTCAATACACTGTCATATTATACATATGTCATCACCATACATATATGTCATATATGTATGGTAGAATCCTTTCAACCAAGATGGAATTTAATGAAAATAAATGTATAGCTAAAGAGATATACTAAAATACCTTTAAAGTCAATACTGGTTAAGATTTACTTGGTTTAACAAGCGACTGTGAATTAATTTATTATTTTTATATAATACTTAAGAAAAATATTTAGAATTGTTAGAAATACAGTTTGTGGTTTAACCTAGCTATTATGCAATTAGTTATAGTGCCATAAAAGTGGATTTATTGTAAAGCATTTGTTATTATATATTACATTATGTATTTGTTATAACTAGATAGGTAAGATTAGGGTATTCGAACATGGAAATAACAGTACAAAGGTGATATTTAACATAAATACAGATACTAGTAGTACTACATATTAATAATCGCTATATTCTATCAATTATAATATATAAATTACAATAATGTATTTGTTTGTAAATAACCAATATATTATTGAAAGAGCACACAAATGATAACATTCACTAATTACAATTAAATTAGAATGCTATAAATAGACTCCCAATCTAATCATAATATATTATAATCAAAGAATATAATTATTATTAGTATGTAATAGATATCCATTATATAAGAGTATTATATCAAATATTAGATAAATGATTAAAAGTTATTTATATTATAGATGTAAATGGGTAATTATTTATAGCTATAAATTAGAGACTATTATTTTTAATTACAATAAATATAGAATTATATTTTATAACTTCTACAAAAACCAAATTAAAGTAAAATTAAACAATAAATCTAAACATTATTTTATATAAGTTTAAAATCATTATATATTAATTTATTAATATATAGTGAGGGTTATTACATGATATGAATTCATAGTTTATTTTATAACATATTTATCAAATATAAATAGCCTGAATATCATATTTATTCTGTTAAAACTAAATAGGTGGTTTTAAAGTGGATTTATCTCCCATATGTAAACTAAATTAGTCTAAATATACAACTGCAATATAAGTTTTAATTTCAAAATAAGTATATATGAATATATACGCTATACATAAATATAACATATGTCAAAAGATCAAATTTAATTAAAATCGCATATTTTTTCGCGCTCCAAATTAGAGATTATTTTCTCATAGTCATAACCACTACCACAATTACTTACTCTAACAATTAAATTATATTTGGTGCTATGGACTGTTAACTTATTTAATGTATTATTATTTATCATCGGGATTAATATGAATGTACATTATAAATTAAATAGTAATGATTATATACCTTATTTATTAATAAAGTTATTATTTAATTCTTAATATAAACTATAAATTAATAAAAAAAAAATAAAATAAATATATGACACATCACCTATTATTACGAATTAAAATTTTATAACTATATATTTCAACCAGTTTACTCTATATTAATTATTTTTAACCTTAGTTATATGAAGTAACTCGTAAAAATTACCATTTACTTCTTCCACAAGATCAAATATTTCAAGTTCATTATAATCAAAGCAATATATTGGAAATATTAAGAAAATACTAAAAACATATTTTAAAATTATCATTTTTGAACTAAATGTTTACCAATGATCTTATTAAGTATTTTCTGCGCATGTATTTAGACCTTGACCTCATATATGGCGTTTATTTTTAATCAATATTGTTATTTTCTTTGAAAAATAAATATTAAATTTTTTGAAAAAAATATTTAAATATCATATTAATAAATGATTTATTTTATTATTTTATAGTAGTTTTATATATTTACTTATGCATCATGAGAGAGATGGTAGGAGGATGTTGTGTATGCTCAGACGAAAGCGGTTGGCCAGATAATCCACTTGTATATTGCGATGGAAATGGTTGTAGTGTAGCAGTACATCAAGGTATTTGCCAATAAAACTCATTTTAAATTATTAAACTTACTAAAAGTATAAATAAATCACACTTCACAATAAATAAGTTCATTTAGCTGATACAGATTTCATCTATATATTTTATAAAATGACAAAATATTTTATATAAATAAATCTATTACATTTAGAATTATATTTATTTCATAAAGCATGCTATGGAATTCAAGCAGTACCTACTGGTCCTTGGTTCTGTAGAAAATGTGAATCACAAGAAAAATCTATAAGAGTAGTTAGTTAATGTTAAATTAATTTAATATTAATAAATCAATGTACTAATTAATTTAAACTACTATCATTAATTAAATATATTATTATAATATAATTAAGATTGATAATAGTCAATTATGTAATACATAAAATTAGTATCATATAACTAAATAATATTACAATAAAATAAATAATATTTGAATTTCATAAATAAAACTCTGTGCACATGTAATCTTTTTTATATTGTGTATACCTTAAAGTTTTTATCATTCATTATATAATTAATCAATTACTAACATAGCAACATATATTAATATGACTAATTATACTTATATCAAATTATTGTAAATGTGTAAGTCTTAAATAAATGATTCAACTTGAGATCATATTTAATTTTATGTTATTTAATAATTATGGAATTTAATAATTAAGTTGTATTACTATCTTATAATATTATTTACATATTTAGAAATGTGAATTATGCCCTCAAAAAGAAGGAGCTTTAAAAAAAACTGACACACAAGGTTGTGTTAATTATCGAGTTCTTGTATAATACATTATTTACTTTACGATGAGTGTTATTTAACTAAAATTACTATATTTATAGATTTTGGTAGATATAATAGCCTAAGCCTAATGATGTCCAGTTATATTTAATATTCTTAATTTGAAAGGCTGGTGTCATGTATTGTGCGGACTTTACATTCCTGAGGCATGGTTTGGCAATGTGCAGACCATGGAGCCGATTGTGCTGAAAGATGTTCCTGCGGATAGGTTCAATAAGGTCGGTAAACATCGGGCAAGGCACACAATTTATATATTCTAAGACGGAATGTCGTAGTATAATTCTATGAAGCAGTATTTCTTAAAAAATTTGTAATTCATTCCTAAATTTATAAAGTATTAAAACTATATATAATAATATATACTAGTTATATTATTATTAAAATAATTCGGAAAGTTATTATTTAATATGCTAAATTATATTATTTAACTAACTTTTTATAAGTATATACATTGTCTTATGTCTTCTTTAGTCAATATCTATATAGTTTGTAAAGTGAAAATTCTTGTCATAATAATTTTCAGATACAAAATTGATAATTTAATTGTTTAATTAAATCTACAATTTATCGTCAAATTGTTAGTAAGACGTTTAAATGTAGACATTTTAAAATAGTTGATAAAAAGAATAAATAATATTCAATTATTACAAAAATGTTATTTATCTGTATAACATAATAAGCATTTTCCCTCACAAACATATTTAATATTATTCTAAATTCTATAAGTTAAATAATAATATCTCTATAATATATTAGAATAATTGTCTTGTTATAATTATAATTACTTAATACTATTAATTTAAAAATTCTAAATTCTATTTTGTATGAAGAAAATTCTGGTAAATTTATTTAATCCGCTTTAAAAAATATTTAGTCTCCCTTTATAATTCTTCTGTTTTAAAAATGTTATTTAAATTGGCTCACATATAATCATATCCTTAATAGTATTGTTAGAACAATTAGTAATATACAATATGTGTTGTTCATATATAGAATATTGCATTTATATATATATATATATAAATAGTGATTTATTGGCTATTTATTATATAGTAATATAATACTCAGATTACTATATTTAATACTAATTCAGATAAATTAATATAATTAATATTGATATTAGAAAATAATCATCCAACTTAAAAAAAAACCCTACTAATTATTATTACAATTAATATATATATCATAATTATCTTATTTTAATATTTTTATAATTTTTTCTATAAAATATTCACACTATTATAGTTGTAGCTTATTATTATTATTAATATTTTTTTGCAGAATTCTGTATATATTCATATTTAACAATAGAAAGTTGTAATATTGATATACATGATTTTACTACTTCTTAAGAAAATTATTTTTACAAATAACTTTTAAAATTATTTATAGAATATATTATTCTAAGTATCATATTCTAATTTATTATATTGTCATACATATAAAGTATAGATTTAATCGAATTTAAAATAGTTAACCATTATCTATTTTTATCCATATTTTATAATATAATTTCTAATTTAAAAAAAATGATGATATCGAATTACATATGATACATTTACATGATATATAATACAGATAATTATATATAATATATAAAATATACTTTAATAAATTTAATTTGTTAATTTTAAATATTTTTTCGTATAATATAATCAAGATACATTACTTTGGTATTTCATATTTTAAGGAATTATTGGTTACAAATTCATGATTAAAATATTAAAAAATAGAATGATTTAATTCATTATTCGATTATTGATAACTTATAATGGATAGATTGATGGCATCAACATATATAAAGACATTCTAATAATTTGTAGAGTTCAATATATAAAATATAAATTATTTATATTTATCTATATTTAATTATTAATTTAAAGAAATCATTTATATATTCAAACCTAATTTAAAACATCTAAGTCTAAATATTCTATTATAACAACCCCAGATAACCACTCCCACATAACTACCCCTATATAATAATCCCAAATAACCACTCCCATATAATTACCCCAAATAACTACTCCCGCATAACTATCCCTATATAGCAACCCCAAATAACCACTCCAGCATAACTACCCCTATTAACAACCCCAAATAACCACTCCCGCATAACTATCCCTATATAGCAACCCCAAATAACTACTCTCGCATAACTACCTCTATATAACTTGCCCCAGATAACAACCCCTGCATAACTATAGTTATGGTATGCAGATTAGGTGTATTCACCTTCATAACTACCATTATATAACTATACTTACATAACTATACCTTCGTAGCTACATATACTGCAATTACATAAAAACATCCATACACCATTACCACATCCCATCATATCTTATCCATAATCGCACACTGTAATAATTACGTTAACGATTCCATAGAAGCGTATATCCCTAACTAACCTCATATTCAAATGCCGTAACCCCACACACTCCCTACGTATTGCCTACAATCTTCCTTCCCATCCCCATTCTATAAACCCACACACTAACATTTATATATTTACCTCCGACACACCTCCGATACGCCGTTATTAAATCCTCGCTAACTACGCCCAATACTTCGCTAATACGCCCACACTTCGCTAACCGCAACCACACTTCGCTAACCACGCCCACACTTCGCTAACTACACCCACACTTCGCTAACTACGCCCACACTAGGCTAACTACGCCCACACTTCGCTAACCGCGCCCATACTTCGCTAACTACACCCACACTTCGCTAACTACGCCCACACTAGGCTAACTACGCCCACACTTCGCTAACCACGCCCACACTTCTTTAACCACGCCCACACTTCGCTAACTACGCCCACACTTCACTAACTACGCCCACGCTTCGCTAACCGCGCCCACACTTCTTTAACCACGCCCACACTTCGCTAACTACGCCCACGCTTCGCTAACCACGCCCACACTTCTCTAACCACGCCCACACTTCTCTAACCACGCCCACACTTCACTAACCACGCCCACGCAGCCGTGCTACGTATGCAATGAACGGGGCAGGGCTAGTAAAAGCGACACAGGCGCCTGCATGCAGTGCAATCGGGCTGGCTGCGATAAACACTTCCACGTGACGTGCGCCCAAACTGCCGGACTCCTCTGCGAAGAGTCGAGCGTCTACGTCGACAACGTGAAGTACTGCGGTTATTGCAGGGCCCACCTCGATAAGCGCAATCTCGACCTCTCGCCGGAGGTCAGTGGTGTACGGGAGGCGACGGGGTCGTATGACCAAATGTAAGTGTGGTGGCGGAGGTCTTTGCGTAGTGGTTACGTTAGTACTAATTTAGGTCGAGATAATGGTGATATTATATGTTATGGGTGATAGTATAATCTTCCTATTTAATACCTATATTTAATGATGTTGATTATAGTGTAATTTGTTTAGAATTAATCTTATGTATTTACTATTTCCTCTGACTAATATGGGGAATCATTGCATTTGTTCCAATAAGAAATTGTCTCTATTGACCTCTGTCAACATTTCCAGTAATTCTGTTGGAAATACATTTTCCAGTAGACTTCAACTTTTCCTTCGATAAGTTTTCGTCTTTCTATTCTATTGACCGTTATATTTATTTCTTAGATAATTTGTTCTCTTCTCATAAGTTACTACAAGTTGTCTACGTTCATTTCTTCCGAATGATTGGTATATAATTAAAACTTTCATTTCTATCATTCTCAAAAATTGTTCAAAATCATTGCATTATCCATATAGTACTATAGAGAGAATCAGAAGCTTATAAATATTGAATCTGACACTTGCCAACTCATATTAAAGTTATCATTGCTGGGCTACTTTTGTTATCAACCACATTCCACCAGCACTCCGACTTAAGTTATATCTGACTAATTGTACAATAATTAGAATATCTCATTGAGTTATTGTTTATTTGCAACGGGTTTAATACAAATGGATTATGTTCATTGATCTGACCAACATTTTACTTTTATCTGACAAAGAGCTGTGTTTATTTTCGACAGAATTTCTCCGACGTTGGCTCGGTTTAATGTTGTGGTCATTTTCTTCTTTCCAACTTTCCACTTCTTTCTGCTATCCCAGAAAATATAGAGATGTAAAAGTTTTGTAAACTTCTTTAATGTATCTACAAATATAATAAATAATATAAAAGAAATGCAATATACAAAATATAATTGCCTTAATGGTTTGCTGATAGGCTAAATATCTTATTTTATTTTATATAATATTTTATTTTATTTTTTCCTATATATATTATTATATAATACACTACAATATTCTGTAAATATTTTGTTATTAAGACTGAGTTCTCAACGAAAGTTTTATCTTTTACAGTCATATTTATAATTTGTCTTTTTTTCTTTATTTTTGTCAATGTTTTCATATTTGTTATTTAGTTTGTATATTAAATGTCAATTACAATAGAAGTTGATTAAGTTTCAATTTTTTACAAATTTTTTTCAGTACTAGATTTTATGTATGATATTTTCGGTTCTTTTTCATCAAATGGTCCAGAATTCTTAGAATTCCATGTTGTATCTTTTTTTGGTACTTTCGAATTCAGCCTAATTCAGTTAATATTATTCTTCAATATACCAAAATTATATTCACTTATCATCTACTCCATCTCTCCATCCTTCTCGATCACAGAAACAGGAAGTACACTTGAAACCAATACCTGCATTTCGCACTCAGCTATCACCCCCTAATTCTCCTGTATCGCTCAGCAATGAATCCCTTCCAGATCCCCATAAAGTCAGTAGGATAGATTAACTAGTAACATAAGAGTTTAGATATTTGTTCATATAAGCATTCCGTATTATTGTTTACCCCTTGTCTATGATGTTTAATTCAACCTCATCACAAACGTAATCATCTTAAATATTGTATTCCAGACCTATTAAAGTTATTGTTTATATGTTTAAGATAGACATTGGCTCAGCTATTGGGAGGATTTAACTATTTTGTTCATTAAATAGTTGTATTAATAAAAATTCCTATTTTCAGAAACCTAAATTCACGAATGCCAATTTCCACTCGATTTTAACCACCGATGGAAAAGGTTTGTTTAGTTACGGTCTTAACATTAAACACTTTTAAAGAGAATAATATTTAAATATTGATTATTGTTGTCGAGATTTAAAAATAATACTCATTTTTAACACAAAATCTCTGTTCAATAATCTTCATGCTACTTATTATAGATATAATGTAAATTCTCTTGAATTACTTCATCCGTGAATAATATTTGTACTTTATTAACCCACCTCTAGTCACTAATCGTAGACCACGTTGTTTTGATTAACCGATGAACTCCCCGCGACTCCGCCAGGCGAGGAGTCGGATTCATCGGATGACAGTAGCTTATCGGGGTCGAGTAGTTGCGACAGCGATAGCGACGGACATTCCACGACCACGACTAGCGTCACTACGGCCGCAGCAACCTCGACACCGGCAGCTTCGTCGTCGTCTTCTTCTTCCAAGGCTGCCGTGTCCACTATTATCAAGAAGGAGGATCAACCTTTCGCCGTGGCTTCTAAATCCGGTTCCGGTAACCCGGCCGGGCCCGCTAATTCGTCTTCCGGAACCGTACAGACCACCTCCTCGCAGGCAACTGTGTCCTCCATCAAATTAGATTTAAATGCCCCAACGACGGATAAGAAATCTGCTGCCGAGGTTTCATCCGTTTTAATTTAATATCCCGAGCTATTTATAGCCGTGTATCAATAATCAATATATCTAATGACCACCTAGAAGTATATCGGGGATTTGATTCTTTGATTAGGTTTAAAATATGCCCGAAAACTGTAAATTTGAAGTCAACGTTAAAACCAGAATATTTGTAGCGACTTACGGGGGATTTTAATTTTACTATTTACGTAATTACTCAATTTCATTTGAGCAAAATTATTCCAGCAGCAAATATTGCCAAAATATTGTTTTCCGTAACACGAATTTACATCCCATACAGGAGAAGAAAGAGGATGACGAGGATGGAGGGCCTCTGCCAGAACCTCGATATTCCTACTGTTTCGAGAACTTCATGAAGAGGGCTCCCAGTATTCCATCGCCGGCGTCTTCGCAAACCTCGGCACCGGGTGGAGCTATCTCCTCGACCAGTTCTACCGCACCCACTATCACCGCCACCACTACCGCCAGCACCACCGCAAGCACCACCGCCACCACTACCGCCACTAGTTCTTCTCTCACTCCGCTCGTCGTGTCGAAATCGTTGTCTACGTCAGTGAAATCGTCTGACAAACTGACCACGACCACTACCGCCAAGTTGACGGGGGTAGACAAACATGAAAACCTATCTCTAAAGCCTCATAAGTCAAGCGTTGAGTCCATTACATCGCATACGTTAGTGGCATTCTTATATAGAATTTAATATATCATTTAGAAATAGTTCTTACAATATGTATAAAATAATTAATATTTATAACAAAACAGATGAACAATTTTAAAATGTAATCTGTATCTTATGCTATATCTAATACTATATCTAATACTATGTTTAATACTGTATATAATACAATGTTTAATACTATATCTAATACTGTTTATAATATTAAAACTAATATATTATATAATACTGAATCTAATTATTACTCAATCCAATAATATTTAATATTATTTATATAATAATATATATAATAATGAATTTAATATTGTATATTATACTGTATGCATTACTATACATAATACTATATTTAATATTACACCTAATAGAAAATGTAATACAATGTATAATGTATATTTCTCTATTAACATAAGATCATTAATAATTATATTTAAGTTATTTATTTGCTTCATTTTAAGAATATAATAATATGTTACATTATCAACTTTATATTAATTTTCATTCCTAGCGTTTCTTTTCTTCACCTGTTCCACTAACCGTCACCTCGACATGTCCCTTAAAGTGATTCCTCGCGCAACGGAGCTAAAGAAACGCTCTCGGTTAGCGAAAAATCCTCCTCCAAACACAACATCGCGTCTACGACTTTCTCGTCGACGACCACCTCTACTACCACCGCCTCCGCGACGATGTCCTCCTCCTCCTCCTCGGACAGCAAGCGTAAAAAGGTGGCGTCGCGGTCCGGCCATTCCAGTTGCGGTACCGCATCCTCGTCGAGTAACACTCGCGGATCTCGCGAGAACTCGAGATCCTCGAATCGTTCGACCGCGACGCCGACCGGCATGAGGAGTCGGCCGTCGAGGTCGGCGACGCACTCGTCTTCCAAGACCCTGGCGGCGACGGCCCCTGCAACTACGAACGCCTCGGCAACGAGTACGGAGGCCGGCAACGCCGATTTACGTTGTTCGACGCGAGGGTCCGTAGTTCACGACTCCGGGCCCACTTCGCAGCCGGCGGTGTCTGCTGCGAACACGAGGGGAGCCACCACTAGCGCCACCGCTAGCGCCTTGGCGACGAGTACCGCCACCGGCTCCGTTACTCGAACGTCGAAACGACCGCTAACGCCACCTATTACCACCCGTAGAAAACGCAACAGCTCGGGACGAGATTCGTATTCTTCAAAGTTCGCGAACCTTTAGTTTGTGTAGATTTCACATAGATCTGATTTAACTGACTTATAGTCATTTATTATACCTTATGATGAATTGTTGGAAATTTAGTAGTTCATATATTGTATTGTAGACAATAAGTATATTAGCAATGCTATTGAAAATCATAGAAATGTTAATTTTCTAAATTCACCTTTTTAGACTTTTTCCATATATATGACTTTTTCCGAATATAACCATTTCAATTCACATCGTTAGTAATAAATTCATTGGTTAAAATAGGACGCACGTCACAAAGTCCCCTCGACTCTCCTCGTTACGAACAAACGCCGTCTGCGTGAAGTCCGAACCCCTCGGTAAGTAGGTAATTTCATTTCATGATTGTAATCTAGCATTCGCGAACCTTACCAAACCTGCGTACACCATAAACTCTACATTCTCGTTTGCTGTCTCCCCTGTTGGTGTAAGATAAACTGACTAAGTCTATTTCCAAAAGAAAATAAGCAATCGTTTATCCTCCTGCGTATTTAGGAGATCGGTTTTGTGAATTCCCTAAATTGATTTATTAAATCAGACGTGAAAATCTCTCCGCATAAATCTGATGTGAAGCCGGTACTGACCTCAAACGACGTCTGCTTCGTACCCAGCCGACGTCCCACGGTTCCCAGTTTTCAATCGATGTACCGAGCCCACAAAAAACAGAAAGCCAAAGAGAAGGAGGAGGAAGATAATAAGTATAAATTACCGTTAGTATATCATTTGTGTACTGTACACTTATACATACTAACACAATATACATATATATACGCATATATAAACACATTGAACACACAGAGAATATAAACCTTTACCTTCTAACCTCCCTTACCTTCACACACAGAGAATATAAACCTTTATCTTCTAACCTCCCTAACCTCCCTTACCTTCACACACAGAGAATATAAACATTTACCTTCTAACCTCCCTTACCTTCACACACAGAGAATATAAACCTTTATCTTCTAACCTCCCTAACCTCCCTTACCTTCATAAACAGAGAATACAAACCTTTACCTTCTAACCTCCCTTACCTTCACACACAGAGAATATAAACCTTTACCTTCTAACCTCCCTAACCTCCCTTACCTTCATACACAGAGAATATAAACCTTTACCTTCTAACCTACCTTACCTTCACACACAGAGAATATAACCCTTTACCTTCTAACCTCCCTTACCTTCACACACAGAGAATATAACCCTTTACCTTCTAACCTCCCTTACCTTCACACATAGAGAATATAAACCTAACCTTCTAACCTCCCTAACCTCCCTTACCTTCACACACAGAGAATATAAACCTTTATCTTCTAACCTACCTTACCTTCACACACAGAGAATATAACCCTTTACCTTCTAACTTCCCTTACCTTCACACATAGAGAATATAAACCTAACCTTCTAACCTCCCTAACCTCCCTTACCTTCACACATAGAGAATATAAACCTTTACCTTCTAACCTCCCTAACCTCCCTTACCTTCACACACAGAGAATATAAACATTTACCTTCTAACCTCCCTTACCTCCCTAACCTTCACACACAGAGAATATAAACCTATGCCTTCTAACCTCCCTAACCTTCACACACAGAGAATATAAACATTTACATTTTAACCTCCCTTACCTGCCTAACCTTCACACACAGAAAATATAAACCTAACCTTCTAACCTCCCTTACCTTCACACACAGAGAATATAAACATTTACCTTCTAACCTCCCTTACCTCCCTAACCTTCACACACAGAGAATATAAACCTTTATCTTCTAACCTTCCTTACCTCCCTTACCTCCACACACAGAGAATATAAACCTATGCCTTCTAACCTCCTTTACCTTCACACACAGAGAATATAAACCTTTACCTTCTAACCTCCCTAACCTTCACATACAGAGAATATAAACATTTACATTCTAACCTCGCTTACCTGCCTAACCTTCACACACAGAGAATATAAACCTTTACCTTCTATCACTCATTACCTTCACACAAAGAGAATATAACCCTTTACCTTCTAACCTCCCTTACCTTCACACACAGAGAATATAACCCTTTACCTTCTAACCTCCTTTACCTTCACACATAGAGAATATAAACCTAAACCTTCTAACCTCCCTAACCTCCCTTACCTTCACACAAATAGAATATAACCCTTTACCTTCTAACCTCCCTTACCTTCACACACAGAGAATATAAACCTTTACCTTCTAACCTCCTTTACCTTCACACACAGAGAATATAAACCTAAACCTTCTAACCTCCCTAACCTCCCTTACCTTCACACACAGAGTATATAAACCTTTACCTTCTAACCTCCCTTACCTTCACACACAGAGAATATAAACCTTTACCTTCTAACCTCCCTTACCTTCACACACAGAGAATATAAACCTTTACCTTCTAACCTCCCTTACCTCCCTTACCTTCACACACAGAGAATATAACCCTTTACCTTCTAACCTCCCTTACCTCCCTTACCTTCACACACAGAGAATATAAACCTTAACCTTCTAACATCCCTTACCTTCACACACAGAGAATATAAACCTTTACCTTCTAACCTTCCTAACCTCCCTTACCTTCACACACAGAGAATATAAACATTTACCTTCTAACCTCCCTAACCTCCCTTACCTTCACACACAGAGAATATAAACCTTTACCTTCTAACCTCCCTTACCTTCACACACAGATAATATAAACCCTTACCTTCTAACCTACCTTACCTTCTTTACCTTCATACACAGATAATATAAACCCTTACCTTCTAACCTCCCTTACCTTCACACACAGAGAATTTAAACCTTTACCTTCTAACCTCCCTTACCTTCACACACAGAGAATATAAACCTTTACCTTCTAACCTCCCTTATCTTCACACACAGAGAATATAAACCTTTACCTTCTAACCTCCCTAACCTCCCTTACCTTCACACACAGAGAATATAAACCCTTACCTTCCTTACCTCCCTTACCTCCCTTACCTTCACACACAGAGAATATAAACCTTTACCTTCTAACCTCCCTTACCTTCACACACAGAGAATATAAACCTTTACCTTCTAACCTCCCTTACCTTCACACACAGAGAATATAAACCTTAACCTTCTAACCTACCTAACCTCCCTTACCTTCACACACAGAGAATATAAACCTTTACCTTCTAACCTCCCTAACCTCCCTTACCTTCACACACAGAGAATATAAACCTTTACCTTCTAACCTACCTTACCTTCTTTACCTTCATACACAGATAATATAAACCCTTACCTTCTAACCTCCCTTACCTTCACACACAGAGAATATAAACATTTACCTTCTAACCTCCCTTACCTTCACAAACAGAGAATATAAACCTAACCTTCTAATCTCCCTAACCTCCCTAACCTTCACACACAGAGAATATAAACCTTTATCTTCTAACCTCCCTAACCTCCCTTACTTTCACACACATAGAATTTAAACCTTTACCTTCTAACCTCCCTTACCTTCACACACAGAGAATATAAACCTTTACCTTCTAACCTCCCTTATCTTCACACACAGAGAATATAAACCTTTACCTTCTAACCTCCCTAACCTCCCTTACCTTCACACACATAGAATATAAACCCTTACCTTCCTTACCTCCCTTACCTCCCTTACCTTCACACACAGAGAATAAAAACCTTTACCTTCTAACCTCCCTTACCTTCACACACAGAGAATATAAACCTTTACCTTCTAACCTCCCTTACCTTCACACACAGAGAATATAAACCTTAACCTTCTAACCTCCCTAACCTCCCTTACCTTCACACACAGAGAATATAAACCTTTACCTTCCTTACCTCCCTTACCTCCCTTACCTTCACACACAGAGAATATTAACATTTACCTTCCTTACCTCCCTTACCTCCCTTATCTTCACACACAGAGAATATAAACCTTTACCTTCTAACCTCCCTTACCTCCCTTACCTTCACACACAGAGAATATTAACATTTACCTTCCTTACCTCCCTTACCTCCCTTACCTTCACACACAGAGAATATAAACCTTTACCTTCTAACCTCCCTTACCTTCACAAACAGAGAATATAAACCTAACCTTCTAATCTCCCTAACCTCCCTAACCTTCACACACAGAGAATATAAACCTTTATCTTCTAACCTCCCTAACCTCCCTTACTTTCACACACAGAGAATTTAAACCTTTACCTTCTAACCTCCCTTACCTTCACACACAGAGAATATAAACCTTTACCTTCTAACCTCCCTTATCTTCACACACAGAGAATATAAACCTTTACCTTCTAACCTCCCTAACCTCCTTTACCTTCACACACAGAGAATATAAACCCTTACCTTCCTTACCTCCCTTACCTCCCTTACCTTCACACACAGAGAATATAAACCTTTACCTTCTAACCTCCCTTACCTTCACACACAGAGAATATAAACCTTTACCTTCTAACCTCCCTTACCTTCACACACAGAGAATATAAACCTTAACCTTCTAACCTACCTAACCTCCCTTACCTTCACACACAGAGAATATAAACCTTTACCTTCTAACCTCCCTAACCTCCCTTACCTTCACACACAGAGAATATAAACCTTTACCTTCTAAACTCCCTTACCTTCACACACAGAGAATATAAACCTTTACCTTCTAACCTCCCTAACCTCCCTTACCTTCACACATAGAGAATATAAACCTTTACCTTCCTTACCTCCCTTACCTTCACACACAGAGAATATAAACCCTTACCTTCTAACCTCCCTTACCTTCACACACAGAGAATATAAACCTAACCTTCTAATATCCCTAACCTCCCTAACCTTCACACACAGAGAATATAAACCTTTATCTTCTAACCTCCCTAACCTCCCTTACTTTCACACACAGAGAATATAAACCTTTACCTTCTAACCTCCCTAACCTCCCTTACCTTCACACACAGAGAATATAAACCCTTACCTTCTAACCTCCCTTACCTTCACACACAGAGAATATAAACCTTTACCTTCTAACCTCCCTTACCTTCACAAACAGAGAATATAAACCTAACCTTCTAATATCCCTAACCTCCCTAACCTTCACACACAGAGAATATAAACCTTTATCTTCTAACCTCCCTAACCTCCCTTACTTTCACACACAGAGAATATAAACCTTTACCTTCTAACCTCCCTAACCTCCCTTACCTTCACACACAGAGAATATAAACCCTTACCTTCCTTACCTCCCTTACCTCCCTTACCTTCACACACAGAGAATATAAACCTTTACCTTCTAACCTCCCTTACCTTCACACACAGAGAATATAAACCTTTACCTTCTAACCTCCCTTACCTACACACACAGAGAATATAAACATTTACCTTCTAACCTCCCTTACCTCCCTTACCTTCACACACAGAGAATATAAACCTTTATCTTTTAACCTCCCTTACCTTCACACACAGAGAATATAAACCTTTACCTTCTAACCTCCCTTAACTTCACACACAGAGAATATAAACCTTAACCTTCTAACCTTCCTTACCTTCACACACAGAGAATATAAACCTAACCTCCCTAACCTCCCTTACCTTCACACGCAGAGAATATAAAACTTTATCTTCTAACCTCTCTTACCTTCACACACAGCTAATATAAACATATACCTTCTAACCTTCCTTACCTCCCTTACCTTCACACACAGATAATATAAACCTTTATCTTCTAACCTACCTTACCTTCTTTACCTTCATACACAGATAATATAAACCCTTACCTTCTAACCTCCCTTACCTTCACACACAGAGAATATAAACCTTTACCTTCTAACCTCCCTTACCTTCACAAACAGAGAATATAAACCTAACCTTCTAATCTCCCTAACCTCCCTTACCTTCACACACAGAGAATATAAACCTTTATCTTCTAATCTCCCTAACCTCCCTTACTTTCACACACAGAGAATATAAACCTAACCTTCTAATCTCCCTAACCTCCATTACCTTCACACACAGAGAATATAAACCTTTATCTTCTAATCTCTCTAACCTCCCTTACCTTCACACACAGAGAATATAAACCTTTACCTTCTAACCTCCCTTAACTTCACACACAGAAAATATAAACCTTTACCTTCTAACCTCCCTAACCTCTCTTACCTTCACACACAGAGAATATAAACATTTACCTTCTAACCTACCTAACCTCCCTTAACTTCACACACAGAGAATATAAACCTTTATCTTCTAACCTCTCTTACCTTCACACACAGAGAATTTAAACCTTTACCTTCTAACCTCCCTTACCTTCACACACAGAGAATATAAACCTTTACCTTCTAACCTCCCTTAACTTCACACACAGAAAATATAAACCTTTACCTTCTAACCTCCCTAACCTCTCTTACCTTCACACACAGAGAATATAAACCTTTACCTTCTAACCTCCCTAACCTCCCTTAACTTCACACACAGAGAAGATGAGCATTTACCTTCTAACCTCCCTAACCTCCCTTACCTTCACACACAGAGAATATAAACATTTACCTTCTAACCTTCCTAACCTCCCTTACCTTCACACACAGAGAATATAAACCTGCACCTTATAACCTCCCTTACCTTCACACACAGAGAATATAAACCTTTACCTTCTAACCTTCCTAACCTCCCTTACCTTCACACACAGAGAATATAAACCTGCACCTTCTAACCTCCCTTACCTTCACACACAGAGAATATAAACCTTAACCTTCTAACCTACCTAACCTCCCTTACCTTCACACACAGAGAATATAAACCTTTACCTTCTAACCTCCCTAACCTCCCTTACCTTCACACACAGAGAATATAAACCTTTACCTTCTAACCTACCTTACCTTCTTTACCTTCATACACAGATAATATAAACCCTTACCTTCTAACCTCCCTTACCTTCACACACAGAGAATATAAACATTTACCTTCTAACCTCCCTTACCTTCACAAACAGAGAATATAAACCTAACCTTCTAATCTCCCTAACCTCCCTAACCTTCACACACAGAGAATATAAACCTTTATCTTCTAACCTCCCTAACCTCCCTTACTTTCACACACAGAGAATTTAAACCTTTACCTTCTAACCTCCCTTACCTTCACACACAGAGAATATAAACCTTTACCTTCTAACCTCCCTTATCTTCACACACAGAGAATATAAACCTTTACCTTCTAACCTCCCTAACCTCCCTTACCTTCACACACATAGAATATAAACCCTTACCTTCCTTACCTCCCTTACCTCCCTTACCTTCACACACAGAGAATAAAAACCTTTACCTTCTAACCTCCCTTACCTTCACACACAGAGAATATAAACCTTTACCTTCTAACCTCCCTTACCTTCACACACAGAGAATATAAACCTTAACCTTCTAACCTCCCTAACCTCCCTTACCTTCACACACAGAGAATATAAACCTTTACCTTCCTTACCTCCCTTACCTCCCTTACCTTCACACACAGAGAATATTAACATTTACCTTCCTTACCTCCCTTACCTCCCTTATCTTCACACACAGAGAATATAAACCTTTACCTTCTAACCTACCTTACCTTCTTTACCTTCATACACAGATAATATAAACCCTTACCTTCTAACCTCCCTTACCTTCACACACAGAGAATATAAACCTTTACCTTCTAACCTCCCTTACCTTCACAAACAGAGAATATAAACCTAACCTTCTAATCTCCCTAACCTCCCTAACCTTCACACACAGAGAATATAAACCTTTATCTTCTAACCTCCCTAACCTCCCTTACTTTCACACACAGAGAATTTAAACCTTTACCTTCTAACCTCCCTTACCTTCACACACAGAGAATATAAACCTTTACCTTCTAACCTCCCTTATCTTCACACACAGAGAATATAAACCTTTACCTTCTAACCTCCCTAACCTCCTTTACCTTCACACACAGAGAATATAAACCCTTACCTTCCTTACCTCCCTTACCTCCCTTACCTTCACACACAGAGAATATAAACCTTTACCTTCTAACCTCCCTTACCTTCACACACAGAGAATATAAACCTTTACCTTCTAACCTCCCTTACCTTCACACACAGAGAATATAAACCTTAACCTTCTAACCTACCTAACCTCCCTTACCTTCACACACAGAGAATATAAACCTTTACCTTCTAACCTCCCTAACCTCCCTTACCTTCACACACAGAGAATATAAACCTTTACCTTCTAAACTCCCTTACCTTCACACACAGAGAATATAAACCTTTACCTTCTAACCTCCCTAACCTCCCTTACCTTCACACATAGAGAATATAAACCTTTACCTTCCTTACCTCCCTTACCTTCACACACAGAGAATATAAACCCTTACCTTCTAACCTCCCTTACCTTCACACACAGAGAATATAAACCTAACCTTCTAATATCCCTAACCTCCCTAACCTTCACACACAGAGAATATAAACCTTTATCTTCTAACCTCCCTAACCTCCCTTACTTTCACACACAGAGAATATAAACCTTTACCTTCTAACCTCCCTAACCTCCCTTACCTTCACACACAGAGAATATAAACCCTTACCTTCTAACCTCCCTTACCTTCACACACAGAGAATATAAACCTTTACCTTCTAACCTCCCTTACCTTCACAAACAGAGAATATAAACCTAACCTTCTAATATCCCTAACCTCCCTAACCTTCACACACAGAGAATATAAACCTTTATCTTCTAACCTCCCTAACCTCCCTTACTTTCACACACAGAGAATATAAACCTTTACCTTCTAACCTCCCTAACCTCCCTTACCTTCACACACAGAGAATATAAACCCTTACCTTCCTTACCTCCCTTACCTCCCTTACCTTCACACACAGAGAATATAAACCTTTACCTTCTAACCTCCCTTACCTTCACACACAGAGAATATAAACCTTTACCTTCTAACCTCCCTTACCTACACACACAGAGAATATAAACATTTACCTTCTAACCTCCCTTACCTCCCTTACCTTCACACACAGAGAATATAAACCTTTATCTTTTAACCTCCCTTACCTTCACACACAGAGAATATAAACCTTTACCTTCTAACCTCCCTTAACTTCACACACAGAGAATATAAACCTTAACCTTCTAACCTTCCTTACCTTCACACACAGAGAATATAAACCTAACCTCCCTAACCTCCCTTACCTTCACACGCAGAGAATATAAAACTTTATCTTCTAACCTCTCTTACCTTCACACACAGCTAATATAAACATATACCTTCTAACCTTCCTTACCTCCCTTACCTTCACACACAGATAATATAAACCTTTATCTTCTAACCTACCTTACCTTCTTTACCTTCATACACAGATAATATAAACCCTTACCTTCTAACCTCCCTTACCTTCACACACAGAGAATATAAACCTTTACCTTCTAACCTCCCTTACCTTCACAAACAGAGAATATAAACCTAACCTTCTAATCTCCCTAACCTCCCTTACCTTCACACACAGAGAATATAAACCTTTATCTTCTAATCTCCCTAACCTCCCTTACTTTCACACACAGAGAATATAAACCTAACCTTCTAATCTCCCTAACCTCCATTACCTTCACACACAGAGAATATAAACCTTTATCTTCTAATCTCTCTAACCTCCCTTACCTTCACACACAGAGAATATAAACCTTTACCTTCTAACCTCCCTTAACTTCACACACAGAAAATATAAACCTTTATCTTCTAATCTCTCTAACCTCCCTTACCTTCACACACAGAGAATATAAACCTTTACCTTCTAACCTCCCTTAACTTCACACACAGAAAATATAAACCTTTACCTTCTAACCTCCCTAACCTCTCTTACCTTCACACACAGAGAATATAAACCTTTACCTTCTAACCTCCCTAACCTCCCTTAACTTCACACACAGAGAAGATGAGCATTTACCTTCTAACCTCCCTAACCTCCCTTACCTTCACACACAGAGAATATAAACATTTACCTTCTAACCTTCCTAACCTCCCTTACCTTCACACACAGAGAATATAAACCTGCACCTTATAACCTCCCTTACCTTCACACACAGAGAATATAAACCTTTACCTTCTAACCTTCCTAACCTCCCTTACCTTCACACACAGAGAATATAAACCTGCACCTTCTAACCTCCCTTACCTTCACACACAGAGAATATAAACCTTTACCTTCTAACCTCCCTAACCTCCCTTACCTTCACACACAGAGAATATAAACCTTTACCTTCTAACCTCCCTAACCTCCCTTACCTTCACACACAGAGAATATAAACCTTTACCTTCTAACCTCCCTAACCTCCCTAACCTCCCTAACCTTCACACACAGAGAAGATGAGCCTATGCCAACAACTATAGTTGAACTACTCGAGTGTCAGTTTATTCAAGGCAAGCATTTTCTTCTAGAACAAGGGTCTTATTATGATTGTTAGACTTTGTTATATTTAGGTTTTCTCACTGATATCTTAATTGTTAAAAAGCTAAATCAATTTTAGTTAATAGCAAATAGTTTTTATATTATAATTTATTATATGTATTAATATATTATATATTATAATATATTATTATTATGAATTATTATTATAATTATTTAAAAAATATCCATATGAAACATTTCATTGTTTGACGAAACTATCTCCTAATATAGTCATAACCTCTATTTAACTATATTAAACCCGCTATCCTAATACCTAGGATAGTCCTCTTCTCCTCGTCTCACTCCAAAATTACGTACCCCTCTCCTAGTTGCCTCCCTGATGGATACTCTGGACAAGATACACAATGAAAACCTGATCATGGAGAAGACCCTTCATTTACTGAACAAGCGTAGAGATCATCTGGTCAACGTAAACTACAGACTCAACCATCCATCCAATCAGAATGCTATACACAACACTGCACTCCTCGACACCAAACTCTTTATGGAACTGAACGCTGTAGCGCTGGTCGGTGGACAGCTTTTCTTTTACAAAAACTAATATCCACTACTATTGTAATAATCATAATATAATTAATAAATTACTGTATTTTAGACCATTTAGACCAACTCAATTTATGAACTTATCGATAAAGATTATATAGATTTAATGTATTTTTTTAATAAAAATGCAACGCAATTAGTTATACAATTTCTTCACCTTTATTAAGAAATTGTCTGTAAAACTGATTTATTTCATTTGCTAGGAAAGTCTCTCTAAATCAAATCCAAATCTGGAAATGAACGGTCAGTTTACTTATTTGAATATAATTGTAGAATATTTAATAACTTGCTTTTATATTATATTATCTATTTTGTTACTACTTATTTTTATACTATACTCCATTTCTACTTTACAAAACTCCATTTCTACTTTACAAAACTCCATTTCTACTTTACTATGCTGCATTTCTACTTTACAATACTCCATTTCTACTTTACAAAACTCCATTTCTACTTATACTATACTCCATTTCTACTTTACAATACTCCATTTCTACTTTACAATACTCCATTTCTACTTTACAATACTCCATTTCTACTTTACAATACTCCATTTCTACTTATACTATACTCCATTTCTACTTTACTATGCTGCATTTCTACTTATACTATACTCCTTTTCTACTTTACAATACTCCATTTCTACTTTACAATACTCCATTTCTACTTTACAATACCACATGAAATTGAATCATTCCCCTTATAATCAATCTATATATCAACTTTATTTCTTTTCATGCTTCTTTGTATTCAGCACTAAATCATAACATGATCTTCATACTATATTGTACCTACTACATTTACTCCAGATACAAGGACAAGTACTCCTTCGCACATACCTCGACCTAATTCACACTCCACCCCTGAGAATACACCTATAACAGCCAATCATTCAGGAAATTCTCCAAAGGTTTGAATATTATAATCATTTAATATAGATATAGACATACTCAGTACACACAATTACTTATCCACTGTTTATTTAGTGAACTCAATTACTTATCTGCTTTTTATTTTATTAATTCAATTACTTATTCCTTTTTTATTTACCAAACTCCTTTTTAACTACTTTCACTGTTTTTTACTTATTTAGTAAACTATTTTTTACACTTAGTCTAATTTTTATTTAGTGAACTCAATTACTTATCAACTCTTTATTTTATGATACCAATACTTACCTACTGATTATATAATGGAACTCAAATATTTATCAGCTGTTTATTTTATTTACTCACTTACTTATTAACTATTTAACTATTATTAATATTATTAATATTACTATATTACTATTATTAATATTTAACTATATAACTATTAACTATTTATCTTATTAACTATACTCTGTTTATTTTATGAACTCAATTACGCTGTATCTATGAACTCTTTATTCTATAAACTCAAATACTTTTCTCTTTATACTAATATGTATCACATGGGTTATGTCTATTTAATCTGAACTTAAAATCCCAAACAAAATCTAAAACATTAGTATAATAATATTGCTTCTATTATTTCCATCGATTATAATCACGTACAACTAACTATTGAATTATTTCTCTGTCTAAATATTGATATATAAATTATGTTTTGAATTTTATAATATTATTAACTGAATATAATTTTGTATGCGTTATTGAACCCGGATTTAAATACACTACTCTACTTCCGTTATCCGTCACAATAGGTTATGCAACACAATGTAGCATTAGACGCGATGACCATTTGTCTCTTTTGCCCGACTAACTCCTGCTCCGTTCTGTACAGATACCAAATGGAACTAGTTGCGCTTCGCTAGCATCTGGTAGCCCCGCCTCCTCTACCTCCACGGCCACAACCACCACCGTTAGCTCTTCGGTCGTGCTGAATACTTCGCAGCTCGCTGAACAGTTCTGGATGTTACAGAATCAAGCTGGTTTGCTGACTCCCCAGCTCACGCCGGTTGGTGACGTGTCGCAGTTGTCATGAAATGCATTGTAACGAATGAGACACTCAAAGTTTTATATGTCACCCGGAATTCAAAGTGACACCTGGCACTAATATAGTATGTCGGATGTCGTGTTTTGTAATAAGTTGCATTCAATATGTAATAAAGTGCATTATTAACTACACAGTTATCTATTACAACAATACTAATACTATGTATAATCTTATCATAATAATGTATCAACTATTTCACAATCGGTATTAATTGTATATGAATTTTCACATCTACTTTTACTGTACAAATATACATTAATGAACAGTATTTTTTGTACTAGTAATTGAAGTATATTATATAGTCTGTATATCTAATGCGACCTCCGTATGACCTCTAGGAGCAGAGAACAGCCTACAGATTGATTCAACAACAAATGCTAGCACAACAACAACTCTCCTCTCAAATTCTTCAAGCACAAACTTCACTTCCCAAAACTCCAAACCGTCAGTGGAACTTTTTTTTAACCTTATCTCACACCCGTACTTAAGTAGTCTACTCCTGTTTATTAATAATGTTTACCCTATACTTTTAACTCGCGTTGATAGGTCCGCATTCGAGGAGTTCGGCAGGGACCCCTCAATCGTTGACTACCCCGCCTATACCGGCACATGTCGATACCCCTGAAAAAACCCCTTCCGTCGATAAGTAAGCCACAACCACAAACCACAGAACCTCGTTTTTACACCAATCGATTTTTATTTCTTAAAGAATCTATGAATTATTATTATTATCATTATTTTTTATTGCGTCAGAAGCAAATCTCCCTGTAAATATAATTTATGTGCATTTGTATTCTGCGTGTATGCATAGACTAAATACTACTTTGTTATGCATCAACCACTGAATGACTAGCGACAGAATCAATTGAAATTCCTAACTCTCGCATTTTAGACCACACTGTAAGGTGGTATTTATAAAATTAAAATTTACAATATTGTCGTTTTAACGATATTTATTTAATAAAAATCAAATACATGCTTAAAAAGTAAATCACTCGCTATATTTATTCAATTATCAATTACTTGTGATTCCAATAATAAATGATAAACAAATAATATATGAAATTATATGAATTTTTATAAATAAATTATTGTATTTATTAACATATTATTTTATAATTTATGAATATTCTTTATTTATGATTATTGATATATATAATTACAGTATGAAATAACTGATTAATTATATATTTAAAGAAATTATTCAAATAAATGTTCTTTTTATAATAATATTTGTCAACTAAAAAATGTCTTACAATATTATTTTTAATAAACAATTATATATCTTTGACTGAGATAAATAAAGTTGTAATCAAATACCTATCACCAATATAGCATTTCATAAATAGAGATATTCGCATCTTATATTATAAATTTTACTAAATAATTAATCTATTTTTGATAGAAGTAAATATTATTTACTAAATAATCTATTCTTAATTGAAATAAATATATTTATAATGTTGTCTATAGAATATTAGCCGAGATAGGATAATAATAAATATATTTATTTATTTTTTTTATACAATTAAAATTATATAACGATAATCTATTGTATTACTAAAATATTAAGTAAGTAGTTTGTATTAAATCCATATCATTTATTTATTTGATGTTATCAACTTGATAATGAGAATATCTATGATTACTATATTTAAACGGATATTATTTATTCTTTGCATATAATATTTTATATTACAATTTTAATATTTAGATTGATATGTCTAAATTGTCCATAGAGTATGTTTATAAACCTGATCATAAAGCACAGATTAAAGAATTGGCATATTGTAGATATTGTATAAAATTGAGATCTCGAAGTTGTACTAATAAACATGTTAATAAACCAAATATTTAAATTGAAATTCAAAATTAATGATTGATAAATCTTTTTATTTTTATTTATAATAGCAATATAATATTATGTTATAGTTATATTCAAGATTAATATCCTATGCCAATATTAGTAGACTCATTTATTCTATATTATAATATAGTTATAGTAATATAAGGTATATTGTTGTAATGATTATTGTATATTAATTATTGTGAATATAAAATATAATAAATCATTTAACTCAAATTTATTAGTATATATATATACTATTACTTATAATTATGATACATTATTGCATGCACTAACTATGAAAGGATTAATTTAATTAAGCCATTGGATTTATTCAGTCGATATCACATTTTGTTATTTCGCTATTGTGAATGTATTCTAAAAAGTACATAAATCAATGCTATTAAAATAAATATTTATTAATACTATATTTACCATAGAATATTATTTTGTTGTCAATTGTGGTCATCATGAAATATTAGGTATGCCTTCATGATTGTAAGATTGTCATCATTTCATATATCTCTATATAAATGATATGACCAAAATAAATTATTTATATTCTTTTAATATTACATTATTGCTTTTATTTTGATAGAGAATTATTATTGTAACTATAATGTAAAATACTTATAAAATGATCATGATGACATTACTTTATATGGTTGTTATCTTTTGCACCTATATAGCGTGTGTGTGGAATTAATTATTTACAGATTTAGGATGATTATCCAAATCTCGAAAGTAAGAGATGTTTTTATATTAGCAGATTAATTTATATTTATTTTTGACCTACATATACATTTATTCTGAAATCTCTCCTTACATAATAAGACAATAATGTCTCTCATTACTATCTCCCAATATTGTAGTTTATATTTAAATCTAATACCTTTATATATATTATTTTGAGATTATTTATGTAGGTTGATTTTTGTCTAAATATAAATCATTTATATTTTTAACTTTGTGCTACTTATACTTATGAAAAATGTTTTTTAACTATTCTCCTTAAACTGTTTTTTTACGTAATTATTATAAAAGTAGTAATTATATTAAGGATTATTTTAATGTTCCCAATAATTTATTTCAATATATTAATAAGCATTCATTGACCTCAAACCAAGTAGAATTATTTAGGCCATATATTTACTTTAAATTGTACATTTTAGAAC
Source organism: Osedax frankpressi (assembly GCA_964035775.1). Taxonomy (NCBI): domain Eukaryota; kingdom Metazoa; phylum Annelida; class Polychaeta; order Sabellida; family Siboglinidae; genus Osedax; species Osedax frankpressi. The sequence continues at coordinate 22,512,518 of OZ038313.1, forward strand.
ACCTTTTTATGTCTAATAGGAATAATTCTATTGACCATTAACTGCTAATACAGGTAAATAATAATTTTTGTCCAAATTGTTTGGTGAACGTGACTACAACCGAAACCAAAATCTTAAATTACTGGTAATTATTATTGTGCATAACTTATATCAAATATAATCTATCTAATGCGTATATGATAAACCTTTACAAAATAATCGTTATTAAATAACATACAGTGTTATTAGTTTATTGATAATCTGATGCATATTGTAATGTCCTAGTAGACGGCGGGCATTGCGTAATAAACGTATCACTGTTTCAGTTGTTCGGTATGTGTAAGATGTCCAAGTTGTTTCACAACTATGATAAAAAAAGGTTGCCTGAGGAAAGATCTGCCTGTTGAGTTTGTAGAATATTGAGATCAAAAAATACAGATTAACAATTTTAATCTAGCCCGTATTCAATAACTAATTCTAATCAAAATAGATAATCAACTTAAATACACTATATGTCTTGTTTGTTTAAATTTATTTTACGATTTCAATAATCACATATTTTAATATAAAACATTTGTTTCTATTATCGATTACTAGAGAAGAAACTAAAGATAAATCATTTGTTTACTATATGAAATGTCAAACATGCAAATGGTCAACTAAAGAAGCCAATATTCCTATAAATGACTGTTAGTTTTTTTATATTATTATTTAAAATACATAGTTCATATAACATATATTATATTGTATATATATATTGGTAAACATATCTAAAGTTAGAACTATTTTATTATTCATTCATATTAATGTAAATATTATAATTTTACATAATTATATCAAATGTTCTAAGCCAATTCTCCAACTTTACCTCTGAGAGAGAATGCAGCCATGGTTGAACAGGTTTTAAATTTAGTTTCTTTCACTATTTTGTTCAATAGTTAAATTTATATTCTATGAGTAAATTGTTTATCGTCTGTTTTCCAGTAAATAATCGTACTAGTAAAATATTCAATAATCAATTCTACCGGCAGATACTTGATGGTAATCGCCTTTACAATACGTTTATATAACTCCTATAACATGCAATCAGTTACTTTATTGCTGAATATTAAGACTGTCTGTTGTATGCAGTATAACAAGGCTTTGGAATTTAATCGTAAATTAGCTGCATACAATTCTAATGAGAAAATTGTTGAGAATCTGAAAAGTTCCCCTCATCGTATATTGGTTAGGATATTGAAATATTATAAAACTGCTACTATTACTACTACTACTACATATACTTCTACTACTATTGGTACTAATACTACTACTACTATTGCTACTTTTACTGTTATTGGTGCAGTTACTGATACTGCTATTACTGCAGCCATAATTACAATTGCTGTTAATTGTTAATATTGCTTCTAATTTCATTTAAAGATTGCATGAAGTCTAATATAATATGATATAACCTAACAAGCTCAAATTGGTTAAATTTAACTGAATATTCTCAATTGTCTCTCTTGAATATTATCTTATAATAATGATATTTATTTAAATTTTTATTATATTTTTTCAATTTAATATACATAGGATTGTTGATTTATTTAATTGTTAAGATTTCTAAAATGCTTTATATATAAAGGAACATTGTGCTCTTCAATATCTTCATAATTAACCGTTTTCAGGATAAATGTAAAATCTCGCCTTCGTCGCGAAAGGAAACCATACTCAACATGATGCCTTTGAAGTAGGTATTACGCACCTATCACTGTAATGAGCTATTAATCTAAACTCACATATACAACCTCGTATACAACACGTCACGATACTACATAAATATAAAGCTACAAACACTTGTGTATACAACTCGCTCTAACTACGGTGTCCATTATAATATATATTAAAAATACAACTACAACATCGTGACCTCGATGGCGGTGTAATATATGTTGTTCTTTCAAGGTCGAAGAAGATTCCTGTGGTAGAGCGTCCGATGCCTGTCAGCGCCACCTATATCAACGTAAATGAACCATTGCCCGCCTACTTATTTGAATCTTCAAATACACAGAATGGTTTATTGACTAGATCCATTGTCTAGTGGTAGTATTTTAAATTTGGAGTACAATTTTAATTGATTGGTTACAAATAATGTCATTTCACAATAATTTAATGCTGTTACATAATTTTAAAATCAATTAATTTCAAAACCTATCTTTGTCAACATTTGTATTTAACATAAGTTATAATTATTTATTTTCAACTTTAGATTTTATCTCTTTTATTATTTATATTCTTATTTAAAACCTAATTAATAAATATTGATTCACTTTTATAATTCTTGCTATAATTATGACTTACATAGAATTTAAGATTTACAATAAATGCATATCATAAACATCATATTCTACCTAATCACCAAATGTTGTTCAGTTACTCCAATTAAATTTACATTCACTATCCATTTTCTCTTTTATCATAGTCTATTGATCAAATATTCATACTCTATTAACATTCCACTACAAGTACTCTCCTTACCTTCCCTTTAATTCAATTCACTCTCCTTCAATCTACTTTTAATTCACCTCTCCTTTACTACCCGTTCGCTTGCGTTATATCCCTCGTTAAACTCCCTTCGCCGTTAACCTCGTCCCCGTTACTCTCTCCTACTCCGCTTGCAGTCACTACCATCGAACAAAGGCTTGCCCAGCCGGACTTGCAGCCGAATACGTACGCAGAGATGCAGCCTTTGCACATGCTCATGCAGCACAACCATTTCCTTCGCTGCAAGGTGAGTCCAATTCCATGTGAGGACCTCGTACCTACTTCTTATAAGTAAGGTACATTTGTCGATATTGCTGAATCGGCGTAGAAAATGTGAATTCATAAGCACAACGTCATTTTGGGAGAGTTTCCACTTGGTCGAATAATTTCAATATTTAACTTGTTAATTACTACGTTAATTACTATGTTAAATACTATATTAATACTACTTTAATTACTATGTTAAGTACTACGTTAAATACTATATTAATACTACGTTAATTACTATGTTAAGTACTATGTAAATACTATATTAATACTACGTTAATTACTACGTTAGTTACTATGTTGAGGCTATATTAAGAATTAAGTTAATTACAATGATAATTACTATATTAAGTACAACTTTATGTAATTTATTAAGTTTTATGTACTGTAACAGTAATCTCAATAATGTCCTTTTATCCCAAATCATCACTTAGAGATTTTCTCTAAACTTATATTTAACTAAACATATTTATGTGAATATTATTTGATTGCATAATAAGAAAATTACATTAGTTATTATACATTTATCATAACAACTGCCCTTTGCCTAGAAATGCGATTACACACTTATCAGGCAGGAATACAACCCAACTTCTTCCAAGTTCAAAGTTCAAAATTTTGCCATGTTTGTATTATTTATATTATTGATATATACATATTTATATTATGTATTTTATAAGCCATTTACTTGTATAGCAAATTCATTATTTTGTTATTATTAATTGATTAATTGGATTGATAAAATAGATGAAAATATATATATATAATATATAAAATATATATATATATTTATTTAAATATATATATAACATATATTTCCATTGCAGTTCATACCTACCAGTGTTGACTATATTTAATTTACCAGAATTTCACCTTAATAAGGTTCATTCCATTGCTTTTTATCATCAGTAACTATAGATATACATTAATATAAAAATATGATATATTTTAAACTACTAGGAACCATATATGAAGTGAAATTTAAAATAAATACCAAAATACTGAGCTAAATTTCGATACTGATAAACTTACTGACATACTTTCTCCAACGCATATATCTTACTTCGTAACTTTCACTCTTTTATTAGGAAAGCAGGGTGATCATGACTTTCACAAATATGTCTTCAAAAGAAATGGTGGTGTCATTGCAAGAATGTGAAACACCTTTCACTGATTGGGCAAATGCCAAAGTTATTATCTTTCTAATCTATATTATTATTTCTTTACTTCAAACTATTTAATCTCGCCTAAATTGGATACAATATGATACTCTATTATAAAAAATATTGTATTTATTTAACATAAATAAATTTATAATTAGGAAAAGATAAATAGTATTTTTTTTAATTTAATAATTCTCTTTATACTTTTATTATATTTTATAATATAGTTTATTTGGTATATATATATATATATATATATTTATAAGGTATATATATATACATATGCGTATATATATAATTCATAAATTCACACTATTGTAAATAGGATTCAAACATTTTAGAAGTGTTAATTCCTAGTGAAATCGTAACATATGCACATATTATTTCATATAAAACTGCTAAACAGCTAATCAATTAATCTCATCTGATTTTAATAGTAAATGTTGGTAATAATTAATAAAATGTATTAAAACATGATATTATTGTATTAACTTGTGCTATTCTTATATTAATATTAAGTAAAATCGAATATTTAGGTCAAATTGCCAGACTCAAAATTCACATTAACTCCCTATTCTGTGATTCAAAGTCAAAGCCCCGTAGAAAATGACACCAGGTTTTTTGGATTTGTTTTATTATAATTAATATATCTATACATAAGATAGGCTCATATGGGGTAATAATTACAATTTGTTCTGTTTCAATACTATCTAGTACCTAATCCTATAATATATATACTTAATATATTATCTTCGAAGTCTTTACAATTGTTATAGAATAAAATGGATGTACAATACATATCAATTTATAGCAACACTTGAAATAATTTGTGTTTTAATTTAAAGAATTTTTTGAATTCATGAAATTTTTATATTTGGAAAAGTAATATTACTATTTTAATGTATTTTAATGTATTTAAATATTTGTAGTCAAGGTGTTAATTTATATTACCTTTCAACTTCATTAGAATGATTTTTTTAATCATGTTTAACATAAGTACAGGAATATCTAATCATAAACATTTACACATATTGATAATTAATTATAGAAGAAGCAATTTATCGTAAGGTCTTATTTATTTTTAAAGTAAAAACATTAATATTAATGCAAGGTATATATTATATAATAATATAAATGTTTTTATATAGTATTATGAATATGTTAATATGTTAATAGTATTTCAAAAGTTTGAGATAATTTAAAGATTAAATCTCATTAAATCAGTATGAGTTGTATATTAAAATTTAAAACTTATATTTATTATTAATAGTTAATTAAATTATTAATGATATTTAGTTTAAATAGCCTCACATACTTCTATTACATGTTCTTTATCCAAAAGTGAGATCCACAGAAGGTTCAAGAACAAACTGAGTTTCTATATACACGTTACCCCAACAAACGAGACAGCTGAAGATATCCGGGTATTACAAATGGATTTTAACTCCTATACCCAATATAGTGGGAGGGAGAACTAATTATAGATATATTGTTAAGAGAACCTTTGTTATGCGAATGTTCAAATCTATTTCAAAACTATTTATTGTGTTTAACGCATAATGTATTTACACTCAAACTCGTGAAACCTAATATCTATTACAGTTCGGTATTTAATTATAAGTTTTAAGGGGGCCGTTAATTCTATTATAAACAATATCGCTGTAGAGTATATTTCTGAAAGTGTGCAATATATAATGTACTTTATACGGCATATAATGCCTTCTTACTCAATCTTTGCAGATTGAATTCGCCGTTTGCATGGATATGCCGGTCATAGAGATCAAAAGTGACGTGGTCACTTACACTAAGAAGGCATTCGACATCTGCCTTAATCTTGGCAGGTCTGAAAACGTGTCGGTTGTTGAAACCCAATAAAGACCGTGATTCTTCTTTTTCTATTTATTTATAAGGTTGCTAATTATCTCGATTATTAAATAATAATGATAGTACAATCTGTTATCACGCGTTTATTAATCATAATTATTACATTGTATTGTATCGTGTAATATTAATAAAATTTATGCTTCATGTAAATTGCATAATAGAATTACGTTGTATCACAATTTATAATTTATTACTAATAACTTAATATCATTCATTGGGTATTTTTCTCATTTTAAAGCATTATTTAACTCATTTTAAATGTTCTATAAATTTAGAATGGGTATATTTGCTTTTATAAAATTATATCTATATAATATAGATATTTACAATATATAAAATATATATGTTCATTAAAAAAATACTATTCACAGTAGAAAATCCTATGAAAGTTGTGCAAATCATATAAGTTATGTTCGGGTATTATCCCCGGGGTAAGACTAATGTAAAATCGAGCACGTCGAACACATCAGTAGGCTGAGAATTGCAGTTTATGTAGAGTGAGGTTGTCCAGTGTTGCCGAGGACTTCGTCCGTTCGTCGGAGTTTACCCTCGCCGCCAACGGTTCCACGGAGAGTTGTTGTTCGGTGGGCGGCGACGTAGGCGTCATTGTGGGCGTTATTGTGGGCGGAGTCGTCAGGGAATCGTACGACTGGTGACACGAATGGTAGACGCTGCATCGTCGAGATGCGTTATCGCCACCGTACGGCAGTTCTGGGCGATCGCAGGCAGATTAATCAATAGATTGCTACAAGTTTATTGAATTATAGATAAGTGCAAAGAATTCTAAATTCGCCGTAAAGCAATTACGTGTTGTAAAGCTGGTAACTTGCCGTTGAATTAGTGATTGCATAGTTCTACTATATAGTGTAATTAGTAAACTTAATAAAGTATATAATATAGATATGCAACCACTTAAAGTGTTAATATTTTTGTATAGATTAATATGTTATTGATAATATTGACCATGAGTAATGTTTATAGCGATATTTTTTGAAACATCCGTTCATTAATGAAAGAGTGAATTGTTGCTAGGATATTCAGTATATATAATTACTAATGAATGCTATACAACTTAATATAATTATTATGATTAAAATATTTGCCTTAGTGAGCATGTCAGAACTTTTGTTATAGCGATATAATAAAATAGTATAAACATCATTATTGTAATCCTATAATAGTTTAAATACTAGAATTATTCTGGAGATAAATTGAATGGCCTTTTTCAAATGAAATTCTTTTTAATAGGTTATATAATTAATAGTGATATATATATTTTTTTAATTAATACAATATTTAATAAATCAATATATTATATTTAATAATGCAATAATAAATTAATGATAGATTAGAAATTATTTATTATTTTCAATTCAAACTGATGTCCATATAAACATAAAAGGGACAGATAATAATATATATCTTTCATTATAAATAATATTTAAATCTAATGAATGATATAGTTGTTAAAAGTAAATTAGTTATTGCTAATGTAAATACCAAGTTTAGTAATTATAATTTTACTATGATATAGATTAATGGCCACATTGTACTTGGAATGTATTTATATTTGTGTCATAATATATGCATAGATATAGATATTCATAGATACAATGATGGGTTATTAATAAAGCATTCTGTGTACCTGAATATAGCTGAGTATTCAGAAAGCTATGGTATTAATACTCATACATTAAATATTCATATCTCACAATAATACGACTAAAAATTACATAACAAAGTATTAAATGCACTCATTTAGGTTTTAACGCACCTTATATTATAGATAGATATATATCAATATATATGTAATCAAATTAATAATATATATATATATTATTGTAATTTAGTAAACATTCCAGTTAATTTCATTATTTGCATTGCACTATTTCTTTTTTATTATTTATTATTTTTGTGCACTTCAAAAGCTATTACGTAACTATTATGTCACCCTGTTTAATGGGTTTGGGTTACTTCAAATATTTTAATAATACCAAGTTGCTTTATTATATATAGTTATCATTTCGTATAATGTAGATTTACTTATTTCATATATCTATTATTAACTATTGTAGTTATAGTTATATTTTAGGTAGTTATATATAGGTATTGATATTATATCCATAACTATTATTGAAATAATAATAATAATATTTAAAATATCTATAAAATGTAATTAAATATTCTAACTCCTATTACTGTGTATCACGTTTGGTGACGTCATTTCGATACGAACCTATTGTCAAGTTTGTCTGCGATTCAGACGTGGTGTTCTGCGTGTCGCGCGAGATGCGTGCGTCGTCTTCGTTACGCTTGACCGGCGATCCTACGTTGGGGTGGTGTCGACTCCCGCGTGTACACGCCAGACACACTACCAGACCTACCAGCACAGCGACGCCTATCAGCGTAACCACGCCCACCACGAGCGAATGGAGTCTGTCTAATTGGGCGGTATCGAACTGTCTCGAAGGCGAAGGAAGGTCCGTAATGCAGGTCCACTTTAAAACAGCTGGTGGCATATCTTCTGGTTAATTTTCAATTGATATATAGAAATATGAGAGATACCCTTTGAAGGATGATATTTGCATATATCTGATAATATATCTGGTATCGTGTTCAAAACTGTATTCGTGAAATCATATGCTGTCTTGATATATTTCCTAGAAATGTGAAACTCGCGAATAATGATAATGTATATTGGCTATGGTCACGTATTACAATCAATTGTTATTTGGTATTTATTTAAATGCGTCAAAATTTCGCCAGTTCCATCTAAATCTACTTATATTAATAAATCATTAACATGCCGTAAACATATGTAATATTACACAATCATGAAAAAATTACAATTTTTACTTGTTATATATTTTGAGTAATTAATATTTGTATTATAATTAATTATTAATTTAACTATTTTACCTGAAATTTATATCTATAGTTTATTAAAGATTATTAAAATTAATAGTTCTTTCAAATAGGTGAGTTGGATTTTTAAATATTCAATAAATACTTAATATAAATTATAATATATTGGATAAATCCATAACTACTGTTATAATAACTACTATTAATGAATACAACTACCTTTAAAAACTACATATCATAACTAAACAATTTACATATTAACTATTTTGATTTTATAATGTTATTATCTATTTTATTCAAATACAATTCAATGGTATTGCGTGTGTTTCTGGGAAATCGGTATAATATTCCGTGAACAATAGCCTGCGATTTAAAACTATGCAATTTTTGCAATACAACTTATCTTTTTGATTTATACTTCAACACTGAATATAAATCCTTGTTTATATTTCAATGCCAACCTACGTCATATATCGAAAGATCTCATTTATCTAGTTACATATAATGTTAAATATATGTATTGTGTATCATATATTCATAGAATGTATACGATGAGAAATCATAAAACATATGTCTAGTAGATATGATATATTCTTCAGACATCGCTAGACTACGTGTGATTGATCGATACAGATTTACTCCTCACCTAACGGTGGTTACCCTTTATATATACACATATGTATATATATATATATATATATATATATATATATATATATATATAGAAATATTATATAATAAATATATTTTAGTAATTTTCAGTTAATTATACATGATTTAATATAAATAACTCAACATAATCTTATGATAAATATTAGCTTATATATCTACTTTAATAGATAATTTAACAAGGTATAATACTACCCAAGATTACCCAAGATTACCAAGATTAATCTTGGATACCTTATAATAAAATTAATATGCGGTGGTTATGATTATAGACGATTATCCTATTAATTAACTACAATTATAGCAGTAACTTAGTAATAAGTAAGCTTAAATATATTTAATTCTATAAATTTAAACATTTAGAAATATAGCTATATAACTTTTATAGTTTATCAAAACTTTTGTAGGGAAAATAAAATATGTGGCAAATATATATCTATTTAGTTAATAACTCATGCTATATTTACTTATCGCTTGAATATATGTATACTTATATATATATATATATAAATTCAAACGTATACATCGTAATAATATAAATATACAATCAATATTGATTTGTGGATAATGTTCTTAACATATATCTTCCTAAAAGAACTCTAAAATGACAAGATTCATATATTATTTACGTTTTTTATTATCTAATACGAATTTATTGATAAATATTTAATTGTAATATTATTTTTAAAATATTTTTTAATTTAAAATAAATGTTTAATCAAATTGTAATGTAATAATTATTTATTAAAATTATAATACATTTTTAATATTAAAAACACAGGGTATAAACTAGTTTATTATTTTTTTAAATACAAGAAGAATCTCCTGATAATATACATCGTAAGTTACTCGACTTATTAATCACTATCGACTTATCATACATATATATATATATATATATATATATATATATATATATATATATATATATATATATATATATATATATATATATGTGTGTGTGTGTGTGTGTGTGTGTGTGTGTGTGTGTGTGTGTGTGTGTGTGTGTGTGTATGCACAATATTTCGCATACTCTTGCTCGCATGTGTGTGTATATAAGGTATATGTACTTAACACTATCATAGAGTATACACCATTACTGATATTATTAAAATAGTAAGTATAGATATGTAGGTTTCAGATCCGTACGGTAGTTTAGTTTAATATTCAGGCGAGTTATAATATAATTACTTTTTTTTTTGCTTCTAGAGGTTTATAATTTGTATGTGATTATAATTATATTTATTTTGTATACATTTATATTATTTAAAAATAAATGTGAGGATTAGCAACTTACATTATATATAACATTACATATAACATTACATATAACATAACATTACATATAACATTATATTGGATATATTAACATTTTGTAATCGGGATTTTCTTAATAATAAAAATAATTGTTGTTGAAAAAAAATGTTGTTAACATTTATAATTATTATTCTAAAGATTCCCAGATATATCTTCGGCAAAGAACATCTATTTAATCATCATTTATAATATGGTATTCTCATATATAGTAAGTAATACAAATTAATTTTTTAAGATAATTTATATATATTAAATGTGCATTTTCAGGAATTTAAAATAATATAAAATCAACTAATATGTGTATAGATATATACTTCAATAGGTGATAATACATCAGACTCTAGTTTATTTTAAATAAATTAATAATAAATAAATGTTTTTATTAATTAATTTTAATATGAGATTAAACATAAAATAGTATAATAATAGCAAATAATTGTATACTTCGATATTTTACAATAAATAGAATAACAAAAAATACGTATACATGCTATTATATATATATCATATTATCAAATATAATACATTAATCAATACATTAAATATTAAATAACGTGCATATAATATAATATAATATAAAATTATTATAAAATTAAATTTTGTTTTATTGTGATTTAGAAATATAATTATATTATATGTATTATTAAAATTCAGGTTTGTATAATCTATATAAGTTATATTGCCTGAATACAATATAATATTAATTTAGATACAATAATAAAAAAGTTATGCAAAGTTATATAATACTATAAGTACATTTGTTTGAAATATTCAAGAAATATTTTAAAAGTATTAAAGTTTCTAGTATATTTCAAACAAATGTACTTAATTCGTATTTGTATATCAATGTTATTTATTGAATAGGTTGTACAAAATAAGATGTATTAAAGTTGATATTAAATATTATATAAGAACATAATAAATAGTCATTTTGTAATAATCATTTTACTCCACTTACAGGTGAAAGAACAAACGAAGTAATATCAAGGGCAGTGTTACTTCGAAGAGATGCCACGAAACCAGGCACTAGTTAAACCTCGACTACCCAGAACCTCAGGTAGTCGTAGAGTTCGCAAACCCGTAGTCAAGAAGCCTAACGAGATCAAAGTCAGACGAGGAAATAGTCGGAATGCGAGTTTGGTCAATCGGTTATCGTCGGACCCGAAACGTAGACCATATGCAGGCGAAACCGATGCGAAATCCTCACCGTCGTCGAATAGGAATACCAGAAAAAATAGCAGCTCCAAAGGAAACAACAAAATGGCAGCGAAAAACAAAAGTAAAAACTGCGCGAAAAAAAACAAAATCGCAGCTGGAAACAAGACGAAAAAGAGAACTATAGGTTTACCTTATAAGGTAATAGGCAATAATGTTTTGCTGACCACTCGGATGGAGAGGACAAGGCGGAGTATCCTTTCACATAATCGCAGGACTTCTATGTCAAATTCTAGTGCCGTCTCGCATGACTCCAAGTCGACGGTCTCGCTGGACACTACTGTCTCGCTGGACACTGCGGTCTCGCTGGACACTACGGTCTCGCTGGACACTAAGAGTTCGACGAATTCCTCGATTTCACCAGAATATCCAGGCACTAGCGACGCTAACGGAAAATCTGAGGAGATGGTTAGGTCTTCTACCGCTATGACCACGGCGAGGACTAAGTCGATTCTGAAAAAGAACCGTCGATCGCATAAGATAAGCGATACGATGGTAGGGACGGAAGATGATTTCGCGTGGGGCGAAGGCGAGGCCAACGTATCGCGCTGGCGGCCACCTACTATCGGAGGTCGTTCGCCCCAACGTCTGCAGTTTCGCTCTAGAACCGAGATTTTCGGCGCCAGCTCGGATTCCGAGTCCGGGAGCGTTCGCGCCTCCCCGTATATCCGTTGTAACCATAACTACGGCGAAGCCTGTCTCACGACTGCCCAGACCACTCCGCCAGGTAAAGGCTCATCTCGTAAGCGGTCAACGACCCGTAAGAGTATGCGCGAATCGTTGCATAAAGAATCGGCGGATGCCGGCGATATGAAGTCAGAGAGCCTTGAAAATGTTTCAAGTAAACGACGAAGATCGCCTTCGAAGAGCGACTCGTATACCGGCGATTATGAATCGTCGAACAGGAAATATGACTCACCACGGAAGAGGTCCAGGTCAGCTCTTACTAGAAGTGACTCGTCGAGACTTCATGCTCCTCAATACAAAGAATCAAAGTATATGGTGCGTATACATAGTATATATAATAATAGCCTTACTTCACAGCATTCCTTAGTATCATAAGTATGTCTATACACTTAAACTTAAATTAATTCTTAGATTTTTAATATACGAGTACATCGTAATTGTTGTATTTAAAAGATATTGTCTATTATCAATAGATATTTTATTTTATATATATAATTAATAATATACTATTGATAATTTTTAAAAGGATTATAAAATTACATACACACATTACTACTATTTTTGACAATATCGCTTATCATTTTTTATTTTCAATTCTAGTCCTGTTCTTCCCATACCGGTGACCAGGAATTTCGTAAAATCCGCATAAGTGAAAAGAGGCGAGAATTAAACGAGCTGGGCGGTTCTTCTACTAGTATTGTTTCCAAGTCATCTTGGCGGAGTTACGAGGACGAATGTACGCAAACCGACACGGTATACGCTGACGTAATGTCCGGAAGTAGCTCTAACGAACATATCGATCTGAAACCGATGCCAAGTAACCACCACAATACGCGTAACGGAGCCAAACAGCGTTCTCCCGGAGAAGAGGATTACGGCAACAGCGATGCCGACGGTTGTGTTGGCATTAACGGAAACGCGCCGAGTGAGTTATCGAGTTCTAACGGAAATCCCCCCAAGTGCGACGTTAACGTAAACGGCGGTTCCGTTAGCGTTGCGTGTTCAACGCGAGCGACTGGAGTTGGGAATAATCGGGCGCACGTCAAAGAATCGTGGTGCAAACTCACCGTACCAGCTGAACCCCCTAACACCTACGAAGCGCACCCTAGCGTTATTTACCAGCCTTCCCTGGATGAAAAAACGAGTACGCGAGAACGTCGCGACGTGCATGAGCAAATATCTGTACGAAATAATGACATTCAACCCATTGAGTCTAAAGGTCAAATATCTAATAGCGATAGGTTAGAGAGTAAGCGAACGACACCGGGTAATGGTTTCAATGTAGAGGATATAAACGCTAGTAATTCCAGGGACGTGACTAGAAAAATAACGAAAAGAATAACGGGGAAAAGGATATCGGAATCCAAAGTTAAACTGTATCAAAATGCTAGAAGTAATAACGATATTGTTGGCGATAAGCATATATCTGTTTTTGCGCGTAATGAAAGAATTACATCAAAGAAAGACTATCTTGAAAAAAATTCGTCCAATCAAGTCCAGCGAATAAGAAAAAACTCTAATAAATACCAAAATAACAAAATCAACTCTAATAACGAATATAGCGAACAAATCTTATCTAAATATTCTAACATCGAATTAACCAAAACTGATAAAGCACTGAGAAGAATACACGAATCCAGCGACGATGCATTTGCGAAGAGAAGACGGAGTCACGAAGTTGCAGAAGTAACATATGATCCGATACCGAGTGACGTTCGCACCTGGAAAACATACCCGTTGGAGGACGGGGATGGTGTGGAGATTGACGGAGCTGTCAATTCCAATACACGTGTTAGATTAGCCACGCCCACATCACCGATATTCTCCAGGTCCACTTCACCTAACGGCCATCGTGTTTACCGCACCGCCGGATACGAGGCTTACAGATGCCCAACGAGGACCGTAGCATTGGATCCAGCTGCTTCCAATTATAACCTCGAGAAGGATGACTGTGATCGTGACAAGGGATTGAAACTTAGACAAGAGTCGAGTAGTAAGACATTGCAGAGCATTAAAAGATATGTTGGAAATGAAGCACTAAATAGTGGAGGCATATATAATATGGTTCCAATTAAACAAGATGGAGATGCGGATGTCAATCATTCGAAATTCGAACTAAGCGGACCTCGGAGTTCAAAACAACATCGAGATTTCCTTGCAAAATACGCTAGAAAACAACCCGTCTTGGAAAACAAAATAAAAGCGGATAAAAGCGGAAGCGCGATCACGCTCCGCCGAGTAAAAGATTCTGATACTTCAAAGGATCTCGGCCAACCCTGCGGTGTAGACCGAGTGAGCGCGGATGGAAGAGGCGGCGATAGTAATCGCAATGAAAGGAAAGAAAAAATCAAACGAGGACTAAGTAGGCGTGTTACCGTTACGAGAACGGCAAACGATGACGAGTTATGTAACGCTAGCGGCCACCCGATGACGCAATCGGCGGTGAATTCAAGGCGCAGTCCGTACAAGATCAACTCAGATGTTTTCAACTCCAGCGGAAATGATTCAAGACATTGTCAACCGGTCGTCACCGTATCCCACGAACCGCTCTCGACTCACGAACCACTGAAGCAGTCGGAAAAACTCGTTGGAAGGGCGCGCTCACTTCACGTTCGTCCCAGTCATGCGTACCATTCCGAGTACGTTAGTAAGTTGACCACGACGAGTACGACTAACAGACGAGCGACTTGTATTCAACCCACCTCCGATACTACCCTGCCAGTTCCCCGAGGCGGGAATGCGCAAGTCGTTGTTAATGGGAAAAGACACGGCAGTGTGATATCGAAACTCGCCGGGAATTCGGAGTTCCAGGGTAACCACGGCAACCGCAAACAAAAGGAAAACAATGGAAGCGAGTCGTACTATCCGCGCACTCCTCGACCTGCGTTCTACTTTTTTTCTCGGGAGAAACGCCTTTTCGACCACTGCTCTTTGGGCCAGTTGACGAGGCGCCAAATGCGTACTTATTCATTAGAATTAGCCGATGAGTGGCAGGCCATGGTACCTGACCGGAAGCTATATTACAAGAAACTCGCTGCCAAAGACAAGCGACGATTCGACATGCAACTCACTAAGATCATAGAATAAGATAGTCTGTTAAAGCTGCGGTAACGCAATATATATAATATTAGAGGATAGATGATTTATTGTTTTAATAAATAATCAAAATTGTCCAAATATAAAAATTAATGAAAATAGAACATTATTAAGTTAACAAATTTTACGAATAAAATACAAATCTATATATAATTATATTTATATATATTTTCTTTTATATTAAAACTAGAAATATATAAATATCAATATTAATATTTTAAATATTCTGTTTCTGAGAAATTAGGTTTAATAATATATTTTAACTATATATATATACATTTATGTGGCTTTATATATGTTATACACACACACACATATATATATATATATATATATATATATATATATATATGTTATATATATATATATATGTTTAAAAATAATATTAACACTTATTTATAAGATTCAATAATTATAAGAATATATAGGGGAACAAATCCTGTAGAATGTAATTTACAAATAAATAACTTACCAATTACCTATAATAATATTTGTCTTAATTCTCTGCTACTATAGAGGATTGATTATTTCAAAAATGATCCGAATACTGTCTAAATTATGATATTTATTTGTATATTAAATTACTGTATGTTAATTAAATTACTGTATATTAAAAATAGACGAATTGTGTATACATTTATAACTTTATTTATTTATTTATTCACTTATGGTAAATTAAAAAATAATAATTTTTAGAATAAATATGACTTTGAATAGTATTATCTATTATTCGGTAATATTGATACCTATACATAGAGTTGGAAATTATATAATATAATTGATTTACTATATATATATGTTTGTATTATTAAAATAATGATATAATATTATTCACAATATTTGCCCAATAAAGAGAGGTACAACGTAATTAGTTTGAATAGTTATTCTTAGAAACTTTAAAAAATTTTAATTCCATAATTGGCGAAGGTGCTTTTAACAGTTTATTATGCTTCTTCTAACGCAGTTCTTCTCTCTTCATCAATAAATTCATATTGGTCCATCTATCGACGTAGATCAGTTTTACTTTTGACTTGTGATTTATTTAATGGCTGTAGAGATATCAAGTTATTCATAGGATCCATTGATTAGTGTATATAAGTTAATAAATAATATATTATTGAGATCATGAAGTGTATACGTCTATAGTATCCACGTATCGCATTTACAATGAACGACGCGTGACAATATATTAACACCCGACACAAAGCACATATTTAAATTGTAATTATTTAGAAGCGTGTGCAATTACTATTCACTATTTTACCTAAGAATCCCGCATTGGTGTCGCTTTGATCTAATTATTAATTAACATGCCCACCTGCATATGACATCCGATTTGATATTTAGTCTGTTTATGAACATATATTGGAGATAATATATAGCAATTATTTATATATATATTAGTATACTTCTATATATAGGCAATCATATACATTTTATTTAAAGAACTACGGTATATGTATTAGTTTATATATTATACTAAGTAATTGCATAATTAGATGTAAATTATTAAATAAATAATATTATATATATAGTAATTTACAAATGTGAAAATAATTGGGACGTCATATTATCTGTATTTCTTCAGTGTATCAAGGGAAAATGTTCAAACTATTAAATTGGATAGAATTTCTATTATCTGGAATAACTACAAATTAATCTTACAATAAATGAAAAAATATTTCCCAGGTGATTTTAACACCATTTTAACACCAATAGAGATATTTTGCTTACTATCTATTCTTAATTATAAATTTAAATTAAACGAACTTATGATATGCTATTATATATTGTTGTATGTAAATGAATCTATCGTGGTATTCGGAAGAAATATAAATCAATGCATTTGTTTATTAAATATGTAATAATTAACGTATACAAATATGTTCAAATATTCACTAACCATGTCGTTTGTATATTGATCAAAGATACACCAATGCGAGAATTCTTAGATATTATTATCCCCCCGTTGAATTAAGTGAATATAAATCGAACACGCTTCAATTCAATTGTAATTAAACCGATCACTTTTTATTGGTCAACTAACTCCTATTGTCATACGTCGAGTGCTATAAATGATAGCGACTGACCACTGTGTCCCCATTTCTCCACCACATACCGCGTCGATAACTTACACATCGATACTATACACTGCCATAGCATGACACCTAAACACACATCAACTATATCTCAAGTCGAACGCAAGCTTAACTTGTTGGTAGATCAGTGCGAACTTATCGACGTAGAGATTCGACGAGAGGAGATGCGTTTGAAGAGCTACCGGAATAAGCGAGTTTTCCGAGTACCCGCCGAGATGAGAATGCTAATACTGAAGGGAGTTTATGAAACCTACTTTATCAACGCACATCGAACTGGTGTTCATTTGACTTCTTTACTTTTAGCAGAAAGATTATCTTCTGAATAATGTTATTATAATAGTATTATCTTTATTCCTGATTGCCTATAGAATTTGCCTATAGGATATATGTTAAATTTGATTAAAATATATGAAATATAATTCAAAGCTTCTTTATTATTCAAATATTACAAAAAGATTAATAATATAATAATTGGATTGATACTTCTATAAATATATTTCTGATAACCCAATATATTTAATAATAAGTGATTAATTAATACTTATAGCATTGTTTTTTAATATTATATTGATATATAGATAATGATTAAATGTAAAAATAAAGGAATTTGTCATATTATTAATGCTATATAGTGTATATATGTATGGACTATTTAGGAAATAAATAACTTATAAGTTAACTAATGCATTTTTTTATTTATAAAATACATTCATCGAATTTGTTCCAATATTACAAAATCCCTATAGAAAATATAGAAAAAGCACTATAGAAAATATGATATCTCACCAAATTTGAAGAGTACCCTGTATATCAAAAGATCAAGTATTCAGACTACCGGCCGAATTGAATATATAGATATATATTAGTTTAAAGGTTTACCTTAACACATATGATTAACCATTGATCTATTAACCTTTAGGCTTTATAAAGAATGCTTATTGTATATATATGTATATATATATATATATACATATATATATATATTATATATATATATATATATATTATATATATATATATATATATATATACATATATATATATATATATATATATATATATATATATATATATATGCTATTATGATATTTGAATTTGTTATTTGCTTGTGATTATATTATTACTATAATATATTTCCGAACCTACATTGTTTCTAGTCAACAAATATTGTTTCAAAATAAATATATTTCCAAATGTTAGAGTATTTATTCTTCATAATTATATATTTAACAGTTATAGAATTATATTACACTCATATTATTGCAGAAACTTAGTTATATTAATTTAATTTATGAATAAAATCAGTTAAATGGATGATGATGATACAAAATAACTAAATATAATACTGTAAATGTATTAAAAACGTTTTAAAATATATTAAAAATATTAATTGCATATTGATTGCATATTAAGTAGGGGAATATAAAAATGTATGGTTAGAATAATAATACATTGGTAACATAGGAAATATATATATATATATTTAGTAGTATAGCAATTATTATTTACATTATTATTCTAATTATTATTCTAATTTGTGTTATAAAAACTGTATAAACTAAAATGGTATTTTAAAATTATTATTATTAATGTTTAATTTTGAATATTTCCAGTTATTTTAAATAGGGTTAGAATATTTTTATAATCAAATAAGTTATAAATTCTAATATATATTTAATTTAATAAAATTATTAAATAAACTAGTGATTAGGTTATTCATTTTTCATTGATATTAATATTGATAAATATGGTTAGAAATATTGCAATATAAGATATAATATATGAATAAAGATAATAATCCTATCATACATTTCATACTATAAACTTTCTGCAACAAAATAAGTCAAAAGTCACCAGTTAGTCGTGCAGTAATAATTCATAAAATTCTCACGATATTATCCTATTAATTTATATAGGAATTTCAATTGCTTTATTATTGGTAGATCTCTTCAAAACAGTTATTCAGGGCGATAAGTTGAATTGATCTACTATAATGTTCATTTTACTTTTGACTTGTGAAACAATTGAAAGCAATTAAATATTACGTTATCCGCAGGTTAAAAGATTAATGTAAATAGTAAAGTTTAATGAACATGTTAATAATGCATTGTATATGTTTGAGAGGTAATAAAATGACAATAAAATGACAACATTGACTGACTTTACAAATGTTGACGCGTGACAAGATATGTCGTCTGCCAAAAAAATGAATATTTAAATTGCAATTATTTAAAAGAGTGTACGATTTCTATTCACTGTTCTACTAAATAAATCTCGCATTGGTGTCGATTTGACAAACTGTGCATTAATATTCCAACTTGCATATGGAATGCTATTTAATAGATATATATTATTATCAATGATCTCACATTATATCCTATTAATATATATATATATATATATATATATATATATATATATGTATATATTTATTTATATAGTAAGATATATATATATATATATATATATATATATATATATACATATATATATATAGGCTATACACATATACACCTATATATAGCTATGTATAATTATAATCACATAGTTCATAATAAATGTATATCAAATCATTAATTTGGATTGATTTGAAGATTTTTTTATGATTTATTAGTCTAATATATATTTTCTTTTATTATAAAAAAAAACATCACAATAGGAATATATTTTTATATCGCTAAAATATAGTATACAATTATTATTATTACGTATGAAATAAGATTCATATTTTGTAATTATAATCATATAAATAATTTCGTATACATTAAAACATATTTCAGAAGAAAAGAATTTAACATTTTATAACTAAATGATAACATTTCAAATAAAATAATACAATACAATTATAATTAGACTAATCCATTTACCATGATTTATATTAATATTTACATTATTAATATACGTAAACACATATACATATCGATAAATAATATATAGTCTATATAGATGATTTAAATTACCAAACAAAATAATTACTACAGGAAAGATTACAAATATTGATAATACTTTTGTATTAACTTAATTGTGTATTAATTAATCTCTGTATAACATTTATTAAAATTTAATTTTAAAATATATGATGTTAAATATAATTAAATTATAATTTTTAAGAGTAAATCAGTAAACAATTACATATTGAATCTACTGATTAATACATAATGTATCGCATTATATAGTCATTCAAATGTTAATTTGGATTATATTTACAAATATATTTCATTGTTTATATTTTATGGTTGAACTATATATATATATATATATATATATATATATATATATATATACATGGATTATGTGGGCAATACAATTAACTGTACAGATTATTCATTACACATGCTATGATCTGATTTCATCGTATATGAACATATGTATCTGTAATTTTTATAAATCTAGAGTTATATAATTATTTTTGTAATGTGTAATTTCATTTCATGTATTATTTCATTTCATGTATTATCCATTATTAAATAAAAAAAATGAAGTTTTACTTTTTATAATTTAATTCAATAAATCTCATATAATTATTATATAATTATTCTAGGGATGACGAAGAGAAATAAATTATAGGGGAACATTAAGGTTATGAGTAAATCTCACAAATATGCTAAAATAAATTATTTATTTTCTAAATTACGATATTCTGGAATTTAATATAATTATTATAATGATATATATGTATTATATTTCTAAGTAACTTCCTATAAGTATCATTAATATATAAAATTGATATAAACATGAGAAAACTTTCATTTTATGGCTTAGAAGAGTGTTATTGTTGATCATTTCAACTAGTATGTTAAAAGATTCGGGATCTCGTCATATTGCCGTGAGCATCAAATTAAAACAAATGTAAAATATATATAAGTACAAATTTAGTAAAATAAATACATAGTTAATAGTATAAAAAAAGTTGTGATAAAAGACTAAAACCACTAAAAGATATAAACTAGTAAAAAGATTAGTAAATATTAAACATTTATGAACAATTTTTGATAGAAGATCTTCAGATCCTTCAATGGATTATTTTAAACTGGCTCTTTAAAAATTATTTTGGATATTCCTAATTCTTCTTTTAGAATATAATTATAATTTGATCAATAACTAAGATAACCTATTAGGCAAGGAATGATTAATACTAAATCGCATTGAAAAATTGTAAATACAATCATACCCAGAGAACACAGCTCAAATAATGAAAGTATTTCTATATATCAGCATATTATTAGATAGAACGTTTAGTATTCAAGTATATCCTTCAATTTTAACTAATATTACTGTTATTAATGCAATAATAATTCTCTTATTTAAAATAGTTAATTTCATTTATTTATTTAGTTATTTATTATAATTTAGTAATATATACTTATTATATAATCACCTATATCGTAATAATATTGTAAATTACGTAAATCTCTTGTAAAATCTCACATTAAGTTTAATTTAGTTGCATGTGGAAATGACTCTAATAATTGGTTGATTTACCGATTACATTACAATACATGCATGTATTTAATAATAATACATATAGAGTGATAACAATATATAAGTAATGTATATTTAATATTTAAATATGTAATAAAATATATATATTGTTACAATATACGCATCTTATTTATATAATATATATTTACTTTTGTAGCTCGATCAAACCTACTTTATAGAATACTTAAATGATCCCAATATTCATGACTAGTTATTTAGAAATCAGACATACTTAAATTTAAAAATATACTTTTGTGATATTTAAAATAATATAATGGCCGTATTGTCTATATCTGTAATAATATAGGTATGCTTATTGATTTGTATTATCCACACAAACACACATACACACACACATACACAAACATACACACACACACACAAATACATATATATATATATATAATAAAGATATAAACATGAAGTATCTATTATTGTAAATTAAATACAAGTATTCATATCATCATTATAAATGTAATCGCTAGGATTACTTCGGTATTTATTATTGATATCAGGTAAATTACAGGTAGATAATTTTAAAATAAAATGGAAATCTAATTCACGATTTTTAATAAAATAGTATACAGATATATATTATATTTTATGTATTGACTTCCCATTCAATATACATACCATATATCTTATACACGCATATAAAAGGTTAATATATAATACTTAATATATGATATATAATTAAAGTTATTACAATAATATTTAAAATCTCTATAAAATTCCCAGTATAATCATTAATTAAATCATTTAATTAAATTGTTGTGTAATATATATATAACTCTATATTTAGAAATTTATATATAATTTATAATATTATTGCAAAGAAAATTATTTTCATCAAATGTCTGTATATTATTATATTATAACAGATGAATACCAGGAATGGTTTTGAAACAATACTTCTTCTAGTTATTTATATAATATACATTGTTTCAGCCGGGGATAGATTTGGTTAGTTAATTTAAATGTTCGTTTATTGTATATAGAAATAATATAGTAGATATAATTATATCATTAGATTAAGATAATAACCAATATTTCATATACATTTATAATATTATTATGTAATAATTATACATTAATTTTATTATTAAAAATTAATTATGCATACCCGTTATTTAATATTTTATATATTATAAACTTTAAATATGTCAAAGTATAACATTTTCCTAAATATAATATATCAATAAAGACTGCCCCAGTCCATGGACAAGATTGGGCCTCGATAATACAAAGTATTGCTATAGGTTTGTATTCGAATCCAAGTTACCATCGGATGCCGCAGATACTTGTAAGGTTAGTAATATCATGAGAAGAATTATTATAATCTGGTACTAAACAATTTATTTATTCAATATATATTATAAATATTAAAATAATATTAATATTAACATTACTAATATAATATTATTGTTAATGTTTACATTAAAATTTTGATATTCAAAATATTTATTTAAAATGTAATGCATCATAATTTCAAATAATATTGTTATTAAGTTTACCTTACATCTATATCAATTTAAGTTAAATATATAATAATTTCATGTTCTATTAATACATTAGATTGATGGAGCTACTTTAGTGAGTATCAGCAATCCTCAGATTCATTTTAATATTCAGAATTATTTGAATGGATTAGCTTCGAGGTATGATATTTATTTTTTGTCTGTTCCTCTAAAATTTAAATTTATAAATCAGGTTCTTAGTTTGGAATATTATGTAGTAAATTACTATAATTTATATAAATATAAACAAACAATGTTAAACTTAAATTATGCTAACTTAACATTATAACATACTGGTAACATTGTATTAATGTTGTGCAATTTCTCAATTGTATTACTATATTGTTATTATAAATTACTATATTGTTTATTTGATATAGAATGGGAACATTAACATTTAAAATTCTCCACCATCCAGATATTTTCAAATATATACTCACTAACTCATTACATCTATTTACACACTAGATATCATACATTCACATACACATACATTAACGCACTAGCAATAACATAATTTCACATATATACACAAACATTTATATTTACTAAACTCCTTATTAATAAATACACCTTCACATATAGTAAATGCGCATGCAAAAATACCTTCAAGCCTAAATTTTCACATATTTACCTTTAGCAGAATTTATTCTCATTATTCTCAAAACCGTCGAACAGGAAGTGGTTAACCAGCGGCTTTAAAGTAAATGGAAAGTTTCGCTGGGCTAACGGCATCGACGTCAGCGGACCTTATTGGGCTTCAAAAGCTGCTCGAACCAGTACTGGAAACTATCTCGTCTATGTACAAGGTTGGCTCTATTCTGCCAGCTATTCTACATTCACACTAACATATTCACTTGAATACGGAAGATGGAATGATTTTCATTGTTCCATATTTAGAAAATATTGTAAATGAAAATCCTCACCACAAATTCAATGAAATTCCTAGTTTAACTCGACTAGTTCTCTGGTACACGGCAGCAACTCTATGTGAACAGCACATGATTTACAAATGCAATTAAAGCACTACAAACAAGCTAACTTAATTATACCAAATATTATATATGTACATTTTTTATAGTATATTTCTATAATATGAATATTCTATTTATAAAAAAATAATATACAAATTAGTTTTTATTATCAATGCCCTTACAATTAATATATTAATAATTAACCCCAACACCAGCTTTATAAATGTCCCTTCACACCGCAGATGATAACAATAAATGGATGTGGGCTGTTGATTCAGGTAAACGGATGCTGCCTTTTATCTGCGAAACTGACGACGTAGACAATATCCTTACCAAGGCACGCGATTTTGGTAAGTATTTTATTCACCGACGATTGTACTTAGCATTTCCCGTGTTGTAATGTATACCCCGCTACTTTACCTATGACCCCTTATATACAAACCATACCCAAAGGCTATGGTGAAAACCACATAGACCCTAACAAGTATGAAATGGGACCGCAAATGGACCGTGAACCAAAGCGCGCAATCTACGACAACTCGACGGCGAAATTTCGAAAGTATGTGACCTTTGACTGTCACGCCCGGGCCAATCCCCAGGCTATCTACTCTTGGTATATACTCTCTTCGAATAACAGACTCACTGCAGTTAGTCAGCATGATTATTCTCGACCTCGATGTGACGTAATCATATGATATATTTAGATTATGGGTTTATAAACAAGAAATATCTATTAATTATATCTTTTCTTTTATTATGAAATAAAAAACTCAAATAAATTCAGCTATAATCACCTTTATAATTCAATATAATCTCCTTAAAATGTATCCAATTTCCTCTATAATCTAGACTTTCTTCTCAATTTCTCCTATAATCACCTCACATGGACATCGCTGAAGTATGCTAAAGTAATTCATTATTATAATACGTACGGTATATAATATAGTATGCATCTCGTTAACAGGTTAATCTTCGCGACAAGAAGTACTCGATGGCAAACGGACTGCTCATGATCAATCAACCGAACACGCTGAATGCTCTGACCTACCAGTGCATGGCCACTAATAAGTTCGGAAGTGTTCTCAGTCAGCCTGTGAATCTTCTACTGGCTTGTTAGTGACGTCTTGAGTAGTACAGTTGATAATGAGGCCCGATTAGTACAGTTAATAATGAGGCCCGATTAGTACAGTTGATAATGAGGCCCAGTTAGTACAGTTGATAATGAGGCCCGATTAGTACAGCTTTTTAAGAGATTTGGATAGTATAATTTTTTGTAAGGTTAATAAAAATATTCTCTTTTATTAGTGGTCTGAATAGTACAGTTAGACAACAAATCAGTTACAATTATATCTATTGTGGCATTACAGCATTGGGCAGTTTCTCCAAATCGGACAGGAATACAGTGAAGGCAAGAAGCTACAGTGGAAAAGCTATAAAGTGTACTAATGCCAAGAATACTTACCCCAGTTAGTATCATTAATCTATCTACTTCAATTATTTCTGTTTTATTAAACTACTTCTACTTTTTAGATACTTCTTGCATTTATTTATACTTATAACAATTACACTTAGCCAGAATGACAATAGAAACTTATTTTGTATAAATGCATTATCTTTCTTTGAGTATTTTATGGATTATTATTATTATCGTTGTATCATTATCATTATATTACCTTTTCTATCACCAGGTGTAATATATGCATGGTATAAGGATAACACAAACTCATTCATCAATACGGACTCGAAACCGTACATCTTCATATCAAACGATGGTAAACTGTACTTCTCTATGGTGACGAAATCTGATGAGGGATACTACTACTGCTGGGTGTCTTTGCCATCCTACTTAGGTTCCGGGTCCGGTAGACTCACCAAACCCATCAAGATGCAGGTGTTGGA
The DNA here is from genome assembly GCA_964035775.1 of Osedax frankpressi. Classification (NCBI taxonomy): domain Eukaryota; kingdom Metazoa; phylum Annelida; class Polychaeta; order Sabellida; family Siboglinidae; genus Osedax; species Osedax frankpressi. Next base: position 22,539,157 of record OZ038313.1, read on the forward strand.
GTCCAGTTAGTACCCGCCACCTATACAGCTCGTACCCGTCACCATGCACATGCCTGTATAGGGCAACACAATCTCCTTCTTAACGATCTGTCACTTTTATTAATCCAGATTTTCATCGTGACCATCGTCTCATACACTCTTTCTACCAAATCATCCCACCGCACACAGCTAATAGTATCCAGGAGCCTGAGATTATCACCGGGTTTCCTCACATCTTCCCATCCTCACCGAAACGAGGAGATGATATTCGCATAGAGTGTATGGCTTGGGGAACGTTAGTGTCCTCCCATCCGATACATTGTATTTCTTTCCTGTAGATATTGATTCAATACCTCCTATCAATATCTCCTATCAATATCTCTTATCAATATCTCCTATCCATATCTCCTATCAATATCTCCTATCCATATCTCCTATCAATACATCCTATCAATATCTCTTATCAATATCTCCTATCAATACATCCTATCAATATCTCTTATCAATATCTCCTATCCATATCTCCTATCAATACGTCCTATCAATATCTCCTATCAATATCTCCTATCAATATCTCTTATCAATATCTCCTATCAATATCTCCTATCAATACGTCCTATCAATATCTCCTATCAATATCTCTTATCAATATCTCCTATCCATATCTCCTATCAATACGTCCTATCAATATCTCCTATCAATATCTCTTATCAATATCTCCTATCCATATCTCCTATCAATACATCCTATCAATATCTCTTATCAATATCTCCTATCCATATCTCCTATCAATACGTCCTATCAATATCTCCTATCAATATCTCCTATCAATATCTCTTATCAATATCTCCTATCAATACGTCCTATCAATATCTCCTATCAATATCTCTTATCAATATCTCCTATCCATATCTCCTATCAATACATCCTATCAATATCTCTTATCAATATCTCCTATCCATATCTCCTATCAATACGTCCTATCAATATCTCCTATCAATATCTCCTATCAATATCTCTTATCAATATCTCCTATCAATATCTCCTATCAATACGTCCTATCAATATCTCCTATCAATATCATGCAGTAAATATACTTGCCCTTCTACAAACCAGTTCCCAATTGATCCCATTCACTAATCCCACCCCTATGAACCTATCTCCACCCCGTCATGTAGTGGAGATCACGTCGGAAAACTCGACTACACTTGGACTCGACTGATGGGCAAAGACATCGAGATACCACTGCCGCCCCAGGCTAAGATCCAGGACATCGGGCGAGTACTCAATATCCCCAAGATCCGACTTATCGATTTCGGTTGGTAGAGAAACAGAAATGACTGGACAAGCGACCTTGACCTATTCCTTTACACTTCCTTTAATTGCAGGTACTTACAGATGTACGGTGAAGAGGAGACACGGTCAATCTGATTCCGAGAGCGTGACTATTCCAATAGCGTGTTAGTTGTTATGCATACTGACATCTCGGTGAGTTCACCTCTAACCTCTTATAAAACTGAAGTTTCTATCATCATTTTGTAAAAATTAGTTTACATTACATCTATGAATATCATTTTTCTAAATCTCACATTTCTATATCTCCCATTTCTATAATTCTCACATTAAATTTCACACGTCTAACCCCATCCCATTGTCATTTCCCTCAACCCATATATTCTATCTCGAAAAAGTGAACTCTACTGAATTTCCTAGACATATCAGAATCTCCATATATTATTCTGCCTTTATATGCTATCCATAATATAAGCACTATGCTTGTCACCTATCTATCATTATATGTCGCCTTTATATCATAACTCTAGACCTATCTCTACCCCAAGCCCTACCCCAAACCCTATCCTAAATCCTATCAATAATAAAATATTGATATTATATCCAATAGCACACCACCCACCACTATAACCACCGCCGCCACCACCATTACAATTACCACCACCACTTTCACTACTACAACCACCACTACCACCACTACTATCACCACTACCACCACCACTACTACCACCACCACTACCACCACTACTATCACCACTACCACCACCACTACCACCACTACTATCACCACTACCACCACCACTACTACCAGTACCACTACCACTACCACCACTACCACTACTATAACTACCACTACTATTACCTCTACCACTACCACCACCACAACTAAGATTACCACTACTCTTATCACTACCATCACCACCATTACTACTCCTACCACTACCACTTCCATACTACATCTATCATCCCTACTACATCTACCTCTACCGCTAACCACTCTATCACCACTCTCACAATACAGCCGCACCCTACTTCATAAACCCCATAATGGACAAGATCGTCGACACTAAGACCACTGTGAATTGGCGTTGCATTACCGGAGGAACTCAGAATCCGATTAATGAAAAGAAATTATGGTTATTCTCATCGCAACCGACCTCACGTTCTTTTAACAACTCCTTCAACTCTTCCCTTAACCTAATATCGCCCGCTGCCCGACCTCACGTTCTTTTAACAACTCCTTCAACTCTTCCCTTAACCTAATATCGCCCGCTGCCCGACCTCACGTTGGTTTAACAACTCCTTCAACTCTTCCCTTAACCTAATATCGCCCGCTGCCCGACCTCACGTTCTTTTAACAACTCCTTCAACTCTTCCCTTAACCTAATATCGCCCGCCACATTCGCCCCGCTGCCCGACTCCGCGGCTAAAGGCTCTTCCGACCGCGACCAGGTTTAAGAACGGCAAACTGCTACAACTCACCTTGGACAAGATGAGGTCGCAAGACCGAGTCCGTTACTCGCTGAACGCGGACAAATCGCTGTTGACGATTCGTTCAGTCCGCGACTCCGACGAGGGAATGTACCAGTGCTTCGTCCGCAACAGCTACGGCATACGCATCAGCAGCGGTCAACTCAAGGTGTTAGGTAAGCGGTCAACGAGGCCGTAGTTGACACCCGCGCACGTTTTCGGGTTTCGCCGGAATTCACATTTTCTGGTTGCGTTGGAAAACAAAGAGATATGAATTGAATAATTTCACAGATCTGATGCCGACTTTCCGGAAAAAACCCGTTCAGCCTCACATGTACGCGACACTCAAGTCGAAGAGTACCATAATCTGCCAACCAGAAGCCTCACCTAAGGCCTTGATCTCTTGGTTTAAAGATGGTTCTGCCTTCAATATAGGTCTGATGCTATTTGTGAAATCCACTTACATTAAACTTTAGACCTATTTTATCTGTTTCTAAATCTACTTACCTCTACCCTACTGTATCATATTTTACCCCATTCCCTCACTCTACCTCTCTCTACCCCATTTTACCTCACTCTACCCCTCTCTACCCTACTTTACCTCACTCTTCCCCTCTCTACCCCTACTTCACCCCACTTTACCACGTCTTACTCCAATTCTATTACACTGTTTTCCATTTGTACACTTTACGACTTTAACCACATTCTAACCCTACTCTACCTTACTCTACCATACTCTACCCCACTCTACCCTACCCTACCCTACCTTACCCTACTCTACCCCACTCTACCTTACTCTACCCTACTCTACCTCACTCTACCTTACTCTACCCTACTCTAACCCACTCTACCCTACTCTACCTCACTCTACCCACTCTACCTCACTCTACCCTACTCTACCTCACTCTACCTTACCTTATTCTACCATACTCTACTACCACTCTATTCCAGTTCTACCCCTCTCTACCCCCCACTAACTATCACATCAGATGGAATGCACTACGAACAGTTGACTAATGGAAACCTTCGTATAAATGATATCAGAAAGAGTGATTCTGCAAACTACACTTGTCTTGCTGAGAATAATCTGGGAGAAGCTAGTAGTCATGGAGAAATTTCAGTTTTAGGTTATCTCTACTCTCCCTCCCTCCCACTCTCCCTCTCCCTCCCTCCCTCCCTCCCTCCCTCTCTCTCTCTCTCTCTCTCTCTCTCTCTCTCTCTCTCTCTCTCTCTCTCTCTCTCTCTCTCTCTCTCTCTCTCTCTCTCTCTCTCTCTCTCTCTCTCTCTCTCTCTCTCTCTCTCAATACTTATATATCATCTCTACCAGAAAGCACCACCATCACACACCTGCCGCAGATGTTGAATATTGTAAACATTGGCGAGAATGCTTTCCTCCGATGTGAGGCCAGTTACAATCCTCTGCTAGACCTTACCTACGACTGGTACCAAAATGGAATCAAGGTGAGTCCTTTTTAACTCTATCTTTGATTAACTCCATTATATATAATATGCTGATATGATATTAAATAATATTTAATAAACTTTAATAAATTAATAAATATAATAAATCTGTTAATTAAATATCATGCAATTCTTATTTAAGATTTAATATATAAAATAATATAAATTATTGAATTATTAAATTCATATATTGGTTATTTAAAATGAATCTTAGTTGCAGAAATGATGTCTTAGTTCACCTTTCATTGACCTTTGCAGATAATCTTCTATCGTATAAAGAGTCAAGCAGACTACGTTTACCTGAAACAGGATAAACATTACTTAAGAGTTAGAAAAGGAAATAATGTCCTTTTTAATTCATCAAATATACTTCAACTATTTTTTATTGTTTTCTTTGAAATTTTTTATTATTTCTGAATACAATTTCCTCCTCTTTCGTAACGGCATATAGTATAATATTCTCTTTCATATATCACGAGTCACTTTATCACAAAATATTAAATATGGTACACCGATTAAATCCAGACCTCATAACCTCAGCATTTCACTATTACTCTTCGATTGGTTTTACTTTGTTGACTGGTCAGACATATTACAATATCCGCACGCAGGGCAACGGTCTCAACATCGGAGGTCTCCACATCATAGACGCTCAGTACTATCACTCCGGTACCTACAAGTGCATCGCAAAGACAACTTCTGACCGCACGGAGGCGCTGGCAACCCTCACGGTCAAGGGTAAGTATTTGACTTCGCATTCGCTGACCTCTACATTAAACGCTAAGCTAAGAATTACAGTAACCATTACATTAACAACTGCCCTGCCGCTACACTGAAAATTACACTGAGTATTTATACCAACTAACCATTATATTAAACACTAAACTAATGACCACACCAAGAATAACAATGATCACTACAATAATTACTACAGTAAGAAATACAATAAATGCAATACATTAATATTGATATTACCCATTCGCTGAACACTATACTGACCGCTATACTGACCACTACACTGAACACTATACTGACCACTACACTGACCACTACACTGAACACTATACTGACCACTACACTGACCACTACGCTGAACACTATACTGACTACTACACTGACCACTACGCTGAACACTATACTGACCACTACACTGACCACTACACTGAACACTATACTGACCACTACACTGACCACTACACTGAACACTATACTGACCACTACACTGACCACTACGCTGAACACTATACTGACTACTACACTGACCACTACGCTGAACACTATACTGACCACTACACTGACCACTACACTGAACACTATACTGACCACTACACTGACCACTACACTGACCACTACTTTACTGAGCACCAAATTTTAAATCATTAAACTGTTGCTAACATTGAATAAATGAGAAAAGAAACATTAATCACTGAATCAAGTCAAATTACATCAGTAGATATACTACAGTATACAAGTATACTGTTAGATTGTACTCTGAGATACCTACGGTATGATGTAATGATGTAGGATACATTTCATACTTTATCAATATATTATAAGATAGCTAATATTATTATCAATTAATATCTTTCAAAATTAACAAATAAAATGAAATACATTTTTCAAATAAATAAAAAGTATTTCATATTTTGAAGAAATATTATATATTAATTATATTTAACTTACTAATTAAATTTAACTTATTTATATAAATTAATAATCTCATCGTTTACAAGTAATTATACCTTTTAGAACCATACTTGCAAATAAGTAGTGAGTAAGTCAATATATATTTTTACATTGCAATTTAATAGCTATATATTGGTAATTAGAATTATAATACATTTATTCATTTGCTATCTGATATTAAATGTAAAAATATGTGAAGATACATTTTAATAATATTAATAATTACTTCAATTTGTGAGAATAACAAAATCAATTTTTTTTAAAAATAATTTATAATATTTATAATGTAATTTGAAAATCTAACATAAACATAACATCTAACATACGTTGAAAGTTAGATATATTAACGGCAAATAAAACCTCTAACTAACACTTGATTTACAGGACCTCCTTCGCAACCAGCTGGCATCTACGCAGATCAGACCACTTCTTACACCGCTGTCATTCACTGGTTGGAGGGAGGGTCTAATGGCGAACCCATAACTTCTTACATCGTAGAAGCCATTCACTATTTCTCTAAGCAATGGGAACCTCTGTCAATAGGTTTATTATTTCTATATCGTATATAGAAGTATTATTATCATTCAAGTTTTAGTGCGACGTAGGCTATTATATAAAGTGTTAAATATAAGGCCTATCTAGTGGTTTCCTGTTGTGCAATGGGTGCTGTAATAGGGCAAAGGCATATCAATTTATATTTTTTGACTTAACGCAGTAAATAATATCTAAGCATTTATGTAACGCTTTTGAATACAATAAATATATTAATATTTATAGAAACATGTATTCTTTATATTTATATTTTATAAAGTATGTTGCATCTATGTACACCACGTTGAAGCAATTGCTAATAATTGCAAAGTTTCCTTAGATTTCACTTTCTCACTCCCTTTTTTCATTCCCTCGCTCCCTCGCTCCCTCGTCCGCTCCCGTACCACTTAAAGCTATCTCCTTTCCTCTTCCCGCTCAGTTATTTCCGGCCAAATGTTGCATGAAAAACAGGCTACAGTCGATGGTCTGCATCCTTTCAGTGAATATCAATTCCGTATTTCGGCCGTTAATATATTGGGAAAAGGTATTCCCAGCGACCATTCAAGTTAGTTTGTTAATTACAATCTCCCCTCTTACTCTCTCGTCATTACTACATTGTCGCCTCTCCCACAATCCAAAGCAAACGTCACAACGCTAAAAGCTCCGCCCAGTTCACCTCCTACCAACCTACGGGGAGGCGGGGGCAAGGAAGGCCTACTAACCATCCTCTGGGATCCTATTGGAGTGTCGCAACGAAATGGAAAAGATATTAGCTACTTCTTAAAATATCAACAAGTCGACATGGAAATTCTGGAGTGGGTTCGAAATAGTACATTTTATGCAGCGTATGTTTTTAAGCTATATTTGATATAGGTTATTGTGTATAGGGTATAGGGTATTGGGCATTGGGTATAGTATATTGGGTATAGAGTATTGGGTATAAGTTATAGTGTATAGGGTATTGGGTATTGGGCATTGGGCATTGGGTATAGGGTATTGGGTATATGGTATTGGATATTGTGTATAGGGTATTGGGTATAGGGTTTTGGGTATATTGTATTAGGTATATGGAATTGGATATTGGATATAGGTTATTGTGTATAGGGTATTGGGTATTGGGTATTGGATATAGGGTATTGGGCATAGGGTATTGGGTATTGGGTATAGGGTATTGGGCATTGGGTATAGTGTATAGTGTATAGGGTATTGGGTATAGGGTATAGGGTATTGGGCATTGGGTATAGGGTATTGGGTATATGGTATTGGATATTGTGTATAGGGTATTGGGTATAGGGTTTTGGGTATATTGTATTAGGTATATGGAATTGGATATTGGATATAGGTTATTGTGTATAGGGTATTGGGTATTGGGTATAGGGTATTGGGCATAGGGTATTGGGCATAGGGTATTGGGTATTGGGTATAGGGTATTGGGTATAGGGTATTGGGCATTGAGTATATTGTAGTAGGTATAGATCATTGGGTATAGGGTATAGGGTATAGGGTATTGAGTGGTATTGGATATTGGATATAGGTTATTGTGTATAAGGTATTGGGTATAGGGTTTTGGGTATATTGTATTAGGTATATGGAATTGGATATAGGTTATTGTGTATAGGGTATTGGGTATTGGGTATAGGGTATTGGGTATATGGTATTGGGCATTGGGTATAGTGTATAGGGTATTGGGTATAGTGTATTAGGTATAGAGCATTGGATATAGGGTATTGGGTATATGGTATTGTATATTGTGTATATGGTATTGGGTATTGTGTATAGGGTATAGTGTATTAGGTATAGAGCATTGAGTATAGGGTATTGGGTATAGGGTATTGGGTAATGTGTATAGAGTATTGGGTATTGAGTATAGGGTATTGGGTATAGGATATTGGATTTATGGTATTGGGTATAGGGTATTGGGTATAGGATATTGGGTATAGGATATTTGGTATAGGATATTAGGTATAGGGTATTGGGTGTTGGGTATTGGGTATAAGGTATTGGGCATAGTGTATTGGGTATAGGGTATTGGGTATAGGATATTAGGTATAGGGTATTGGGTGTTGGGTATTGGGTGTTGGGTATTGGGTATAAGGTATTGGGCATATTGTATTGGGTATAGGGTATTGGGTATAGGGTATTGGGTATAGGGTATTGGGTATAGGGTATTGGGTATTGGGTATAGGGTATTGTGTAGGATATTATGTTTGGTGTATTAAGTGCGATGCTGTCAGACAGATCCATTAAGACCGAACTATTACCACGAGGTCCTCGCTCCAGCACATAACTGAGATATTAGTTAGGTCTAAATAGATACGCTGTAGATTCCGTTAGGTAACTGCGTCGCATATTGTCCGGACTCGGCCACGCCCACAATTCGTAAACCCCGCCCACCATTTGTAAACCCCGCCCACCTCGCAGAGTTCCGTTGTACTCTTCGGTGCCAATCAGAACATGTTCGTGAAGAACGTGGGCTTAATGCAGAACTTCACCGACTACAATGTGATGTTGAGTGTCCGCAATGAGATGGGCAGCAGTGAGATGATCTCGGCCGTTGTGAAGTCGGCTGAAGCAAGTCGGTACAACGCTCTCTAAATACGCGCTGAACTATGGGCTAGATGGTCATGCGCTGAACTATGGGCTAGATGGGCATGCGTTGAACTATGGGCTAGATGTACATGCTCTGAACTATGGGCTAGATGGACATGCTCTGAACTATTGCATATATAGTCGATGCTGAACTATGGGCTAGATGAGCGGGGAACTGAGCGAGGTCACGCGTATACCAGATTTGGTGTCTAACATTGAGAAACATGTTTATAGTGAAGTTGAATATTTAAACAGATTGAGAAACAAGATGTTCCATAGTTCTATCTCTATATCATCTTTACTTGACTAACATCCTTGAGATCATTAATATTTTTTGATTAATTGAAATTTTCAGGTTTCATTTGTAGAGAAAATGATGAGAAAATGCAGTTCTAAATATTTATATATTTCCCTGTAAATTAAACTAGATACCAAAGCTTATAATAAACACTAAATATTCTACGTTTGGCTTTAGTTCCGAAGGGCACTGCAACTCATCCGACTGGAGAACCCTTCAACTCGACGGCCTTGAACATTGCATGGCTACCAGTATCTAATAATCGGTCATCCATGCCTGGAATTCTTTTAGGATACAGGGTTCTCTACAATATAATGATGTGTATTATCTTATTATATAGTATTCATACTAGAATAAATTCAACCCTAATTCGGATGACTAGGTGACTAGGTCATAAGGTTAATAGTTCACTAGGTCACTAAGTGACTAACTGGGTCACTGGGTGACATCTATATTTTTAATATAATTCTCGTATTTGAGAAGACATTTATCTTAACACCTTAATTGTAACACCTTTATCATAACACCTTTATCTTAACACCTTTATCATAACACCTTTATCTTAACACATTGATCTTAACAACTTTATATTAACACCTTTATCTTAACACCTTTATCTTAACACCTTTATCTTAACACATTGATCTTAACACCTTTATCATAACACCTTTATCTTAACACCTTTATCTTAACACCTTTATATTAACACATTTATCTATATAACTTAATGTAACATCTTTAATGTAACTCATTTTTAATATTTGGCTAATCTGAATTAGGTACCAATTTTAACACTTTATTGCAATTGAATTATATATTTATAAATGAATGCCATATTGTATATAGGTAATATGACATTTATAATTTATTAATATTTTAATACCTATTGTTTACAATATTTATTATTTTTTTAAAATCCATTTGAAATAGTAACACTAGATTTTATTACATATTCTTTATAACTTGTATTCTACGACTATGAACAGACTACCCTTTAATATATACCCTATAAATATATACCATATTAATATATACCCTATTAATATATGCTCTATTAATATATACTCTATAAATATATACTCTATAAATATATACTCTATTAATATATACCCTATAAATATATACCATATTAATATATACCCTATTAATATATGCTCTATTAATATATACTCTATAAATATATACTCTATAAATATATACTCTATTAATATATACCCTATAAATATATACTCTATTAATATATACCCTATTAATATATACCCTATTAATATATGCTCTATTAATATATACTCTATAAATATATACTCTATTAATATATACCCTATTAATATATACCCTATTAATATATACCCTATTAATATATGCTCTATTCCAGGTTAACTATTGGAGGTGGCAAGTGGAAGCGGAAACTGATTCTATGTTTAGAGATTTTGAAGGAAATGTTACATCCGGAATGTTGGTAGGACTTGATATCAAAACCTACTACCAATTTAACATACAGGTGAGGATATACTTTATATATATTTATTTATTATTTATTTATTTCTATATTTATTTGAAAGGTACATAGGATAAAGCGTATAGTGTATAGTGTGTGGTGTGTGGTGTGTGCTGGCATAGAGTTTGGCATGTAGTGTGTGGTGTGTATATGTGTGTATGTGTATTGATGTATGAGTGAAGAATTTATTATATACAAAACAATTTAACATTTTGATAAATATTGACAATGTGTCAACGAATAAAATAAAAATAAAAGTAATATTGCATGACTTGGTAAATGTAAGTGTTATAAATATAGGGGAGGTGAGTATTTTTTATCTAAGCAAGAAGTTTTTTAGCCTACTCTTAAACATATTAGTATTTTTGTTACCAAACAAATTTAATGACATTGTAGAAAGAGAGTTTTATAAGGTGAGAAGATCGCAGTTTTCTTCAATTTATTCATTACATATCTTAATTTGTGTTGTCGTAAGTTACAGTTCTTTTTAATATGGTTAGTAATTTACGAGATGGAGTTAGCAGTTGTCATCAAGTTAAGTCCGTAATGCTTGTAATATTAGCATGTAATATTTTTTGAATTTATAAATTAGTCTTATACTTTTGTTAATAATTACGTCAAGTCTTTTAAGTGTAGCCTTAGTCTGTCCCGTGAGTAAAGTATTGGAATAGTTTAGTCGAGATAGTATTAGCGAATGTGTAAGTAAATGGAAGTATTTTTATTTATGTAAGATGGGAGTTTATATAAGTTGTATACATGGTAGGTAGTGTAGTCTGTTTCAGTTATAGAATATAAGTTGGTCAAAGTTGAACTTATTGTCCAATTCTACTCCAAGGTATGATGTCGAAACAGATGTTTTAATTGTATCATTAATGAAAATCGTTGGGAATGCGGGTTGTGTATTTATTTTAGCAGTGGATATATTGATGAGATCTGTTTTAATAAAGTTCAGTAGGAAGTCATTTGTTGTCAGCCAGTTATGTAAGTTATGTAAGTTATGTAAGTTATGTAAGTTATGTAAGTTATGTAAGTTATGTAAGTTATGTAAGTTATGTAAGTTATGTAAGTTATGTAAGTTATGTAAGTTATGTAAGTTATGTAAGTTATGTAAGTTATGTAAGTTATGTAAGTTATGTAAGTTATGTAAGTTATGTAAGTTATGTAAGTTATGTAAGTTATGTAAGTTATGTAAGTTATGTAAGTTATGTAAGTTATGTAAGTTATGTAAGTTATGTAAGTTATGTAAGTTATGTAAGTTATGTAAGTTATGTAAGTTATGTAAGTTATGTAAGTTATGTAAGTTATGTAAGTTATGTAAGTTATGTAAGTTATGTAAGTTATGTAAGTTATGTAAGTTATGTAAGTTATGTAAGTTATGTAAGTTATGTAAGTTATGTAAGTTATGTAAGTTATGTAAGTTATGTAAGTTATGTAAGTTATGTAAGTTATGTAAGTTATGTAAGTTATGTAAGTTATGTAAGTTATGTAAGTTATGTAAGTTATGTAAGTTATGTAAGTTATGTAAGTTATGTAAGTTATGTAAGTTATGTAAGTTATGTAAGTTATGTAAGTTATGTAAGTTATGTAAGTTATGTAAGTTATGTAAGTTATGTAAGTTATGTAAGTTATGTAAGTTATGTAAGTTATGTAAGTTATGTAAATTATGTAAGTCAGTAACAGGCTCTTCACATAGCCGAACATATAGATAAACGAGATCCGTTTATTTCTCCTATTCACGCCATAGCGGCATATCTCGCGATAGACAACAAAATACCTGTGTCTAGTATGCCGCGTATATTTGCTGGATAGACGATTGAAATCATAAAACTGTCAATCAAATTATGCCGGTGATTTTTAATTTTGTACTATAAAAGGTCATGCAGCTAATTTACCCGGCATGCAATACATATTTAATAACACTTCTATTATTGTTGATATATTTAAAATTTACAAATTTAATTAAAATTTATAAATCTAATTAAAATGGGTCAATCGAAAGCGTATTCAAATGAAAAAAAAGTTTACTTAATAGAAGCATGGGGCATAAGTTTTAGTATTAATAATAACATAATATATTTAACAAATCAACAGATTATTATTGGACATTTTTTTATAATACAATTTTAAAAAAGATATTTTATAAAATTAATAAAAAATATTTAATTAATTAAAATAATTATTATAATGACAAGTCTATGATATTAATTAATATATCTTATTCAAGTGTGACCCAAGTTGTAATATTAATAATAACATATTTATGTTGGTAAATAGTTATTTTAATAGTATTAATTCTAATAATTTAAAAAATAATTTCCCAAATATAAATAAAAAAAAAAAACTCTTTTAATAACAATTATTTTCAAATACAATCTACATATTAAAGTTAGACTATTGTATTACCTTTATCTCCCAAAGGTCGATGTTGAAATACTCATTTTAAAATGCTTATAACTCAATAAATACTTATCCGAATATTAAATTATAAACACATATTAACAGAAAATTTATTTATCTATTATATCTATTATCATAAATAGCTTTATATTTTATTTATTTAGCTATTACAAAAAAACACAGGTATCAGTAAAAATATTTATTTGGATTTCGAAAATGTTCATAATGCTTATTATAATTAAATATTGTAATTAAAATGTTTAATTTTAAAATATCTAAAAATATACATTGTATTTTAAATTTGTTTATTTACAATTTCAATAAGAAAACATAAGGAATTAAATAGTCAATGATCATTAATTATTAAAAAATAAACCTTAAATTAAAAAAAAAAATTACATATTATAAGTATGATTTTTAATATATAATATTATGATTTTACATTGAATGTATATTATTTTTTAATAAATGTAAAGAAATATTATTTATGAATAGAAATAATCAATAATATGAATTCCGATTTTAATAGTATTAATTATTCTAATAATTTAAAAATAATTTGGATAATTTCCAAAATATAAATTATCGTAATTTTTTTAATAACAATTGTTTTCAAATACAATCTATATATAGAAGTTAGGCTATTATATTACCTATATAATGGTAAAAAAAGTATAATTAGTTAATGTATTATATACATTAGTTATGTTATTCAGTATAAAATATATATATTATTTTGTAAATAATTTTATTTAATCAATAATAATTAATTAATAATTAACTATACATCATTAATATGAATTTCATTAAAAAGATAATTAAATTCTCTTTAAAAATATGATAACTTATAATTATCGATTATTATTATTTGATACTGTAAAAGTATGTTATGTGAGTAATAGTATAAATTTATAATAAATACAAAAATCCGCGGGAAGTATAGGGTTAAAGCATAATATCTTCTTAGCATATATAATTACAATTCGCTCATGTTTTAAATAACTATTTAAACGCTCATTTAAATTATATATTACAAATGTAATTTAGAATAATATATCAACTTAATACATTTTAAAATACAACAAATATTTAATGACAATATTAATAATATTGTATCGATATAATTATATATTAAATTATATATTTCAGTTGTTGTTGTATTAAAATATCAATAATAATAGAATTTAGATAGTCTGGTAAAATAGACGAATATGTATTTAGTGTGAAGCATGTTTGTATATAATTATAGGCGTGGCTTATATGTACGATGTTTAGACGAATCGTCTATCTGATGTGAAGAGCCTGTAAGACAATTTTGTAGTTGATCTGTTGAATCTGTGTGGTATTCATTTTATATGGTGTGTAATGTAGTGTGTAGTGTGTTGTGTAATGTAGTGTGTAGTGTGTTGTGTAATAGTGTATAGTGTGTAGTGTATGGTTTGTGGTGTGTGTAATTTAGTAGGTGGTGTGTGATTTGTTGTGTGTGGTGTGTTGTTTGGTATGTGGTGTGTGGTGGTACTCGGATTTTTTTTATTTTTGAATATTTAGTGTTAATTATTTTGTAATGGTTATTCTTATAATTTATTTATTTCAATCTATTGTAATTACGGTTGTCTAGTTTTGCTATTATATAAGAGGATGTTAGCATTTTGATAGTTTCCTATTTCAGAACATTTATTTCTAATGGTTAATTTTATTATTGCATTATTGATAAAAAAATGTTTGTTAAATACTCGTATGTGTGTTTAGTATGTATAATGTGTAGTGTAGTTGTGTGGTATGTAGTATGTGGTGTATAGTGTGTGGTGTGTAGTGTGTGGCGTGTAGTATGTGGTGTATAGTGTGTAGAGTGTGGTGTGTAGTGTGTGGTATGTGGTGTATAATGTGTAGTGTGTAGTGTGTGGTGTATAGTGTGTACTACACACTGTGTAGTGTGTGGTGTGTAGTATGTGGTGTGTGGTATGCGGTATGTGGTGTATAGTGTATGGTGTGTTTCTTTTGTATTTTCTAAAATTTTGATAAAGTTTGCTTATAGTAGAATTTAACTAAGGTGAATTTGTGTATATTGAAAAGTACTTGATTTTAGTCAGATCATGTTTGTCAATTAAGTATTTCTGTGAAGTGTAAATTGTTTTTTACAGAAATGTCATTTTCTTGCATGGAATGTATTAAGTCGAGTGAGAATGAGTCATAGTCAATTTTATTAATAGATTTATACGTCGTAAGTCTTCTTGTCAGTCTAAGTTTAGTGATATTAATATGGCAGTCAATTGCATAATGGTCAGTCAATAAAGTCGATTGTGTAATTCGGTTGATTAAGTTCGAGGAAGATAGTGTAAGTATAATGTCATGTAAGTGTATGTCCATGAGAGTGAATAGGAAAGTTGACATGTTGAGTAAGATTAAGTTCAGTGTATAGTCGTTTAAAGGTAAGATATTGATTAAGGACGGAGTCGAAGTTAGAGTTAAAGTCCCCAAGTATTATAAGGATGGAAAATGTAGAATAACCACGTCCACGTTCAGTTTGTTAAGATGTCGGTATATTAGTAAAAGTGTGATAATGCTATTGTTGTAAGTAAAAATCGTACGGAGTATTTCGCAGTTAGATTTACAGTCTACGCCAGTTGAAGTTATTAAGTTAATGTCAGGGCCTAGGAGTGTTGCTATTCCACCACCATGTCTACAGTCAGTCCGTAGTCTCTGTATTAGTCGGTAGCCCATAGTTTCTAACGTCGTAGTAGTAAATGTGTCAAGTTGGTTTAGCCAAGGTTGAGTCCTTGCTATGAAGCTGTAGTTAGAGTCGAGTATATATTGCTTAATAATATTAATGTTGGCAGAGAGTTTTCTACAGGTTATTAGGGTCAATGTAATGATATAATCGTCATTATAATCAACTGTAAAGTCGTTGTCTAGTCATTGTCTTAATTTATGTTCTGTTTCGTTCTTAATATATGCATTGTATGATTCTGTCCAAGTTTTAAGTTTAGTACTATTAGGGGATAGTGAAGGTTTAGACGAGTTAGTATTATGTATTATGGAATAATATAGAAGGCTCTGCTTATCATTTATTGAAATTCAAATCTATTATAGGTCTACAATAGTGCCGGGTATGGTCCGAAAAGCAACGATTGGCTAGCAGAGACTGTAAGATCAGGTTTGTTGGAACACCAGTTAGAGTTAGAGTTAGAGTTTGAGTACACTCCAAAACTCTGAAAGCCCAACACTGCGACTACTAACCTTCTCGTAATCACGAGCCCGTAACTCCGGAGATTTCCCAGCGCCGTATCATTGTTATCCACGTCTCAACAATGACAAATATAATCTCCGTACGCTGCGCTACACTCTTAGAGAACCCTTTCTCTAACCAGGCACTACAATAACAATGAATGCCTACCAATAACCTTACTTCTAATATACCACTCGACCACTATCCCATAGAATAATCTGATGCTCTTACCTTCTTACCCCTTACCCTCTTCCATAACCCTTACTCTATGTAGCCCACCTACTCCTGTACAGCGCCAATGGACGCTCCTGTAGAGGTAAGTCTGCGTTCTGTTAATACCAACGCCGTGTTCGTGAAGTGGAGGGGCGTGTCTACAGATCAAGACGAGGAGCCTCTCGAAGGCTACATGGTCTACTACTGGAGACAGGGTGAGAATATCTACATCGCAAAGAACTACCCATCGCAAAAGGTTGACACCTCCTTTATTGTGAAAGTGAAATTATATTATTTTAAATATTTTGTAATTCTTTATTCTTGTATAATATATATATATATTATATATATATGTATTATATACAGCTTAACCTATACTAAGTCCATTTACTTAGTCCCGACCTTGACCTACTCTGACCCTTGAACTCTATTCACCCTTACTTTCACTATTACCAATAATTAAACTCTTATTCGTATTCCATCTCATCACCGAGTCCATCTCCCATATCCTCCACAGAGAACCCGAGCGGTAATTGAAGGTCTAGACATCAACACGCTGTACAATCTAAGAGTGGTAGGTATCAACAGAGGAGGCGAAGGCCTACTTAGTTCACCTACGCTGCAGTTTATCGTAGGAGAAAACTGTAAAGTCACCGAAGGTTTAGCATGACTCCATAATCTATTTTCTAAATACGATTTAATATAATATGATATGCAACAATTCCCCTAATTCGCTTTTTTATATTGGTATTCATATAGATTTCATTTATTTCATATAACCCGCGTTTCCCCACTGATTATAATAATCTTGATATTCCGTAGAATCTCCTGACAAGGATTATATCTACAGATGTTCGGCTTGTTCAACGACTATTTCCATAGCTCTGTTTTGTCTGATTTCTTTATTGCACTTCCTATATTAGTCTTATCTATTATGTATGTTATCGTGTATATTTGTAAATACATACAATTATATCTGCAATGTATCATTCCTATTTTAAGTATGTTTTTAAAACTTTTATCCAGAGATATTTTATATTATATGTTAAATTTTATATCTTTTACTTTATTTTTTTAATAAAATGTAAAATATATATTCTGTACTAATAATTATTATTGATTGAACAATTTATTATATTATATTTATTAATATATATATATATATTCAAAATGATTAAGTAACAATTTATTTGTATTTTAATAATATAGTTTTTATTATACATATTATATGTATAATTATATAATTAAAGCTATTAAAAGTTAATGTATATTTATTTTTCAAATAATACTGCACGTATATATTATAAATATAAAACAATATTGATAAATAAACATATAAATGTATCCATATTTAAATAAAATAACGAATAATATAGAATATAATTCATTTAAATATTGACATCAATGTGTAAGATAGTAAATAATTAAAATAGTAATAATAAAATGTATATCATTTATTTCGGAGAATATATTCAATTGAATGGTCTGTTAATATAATATTTGTATTATCTCTGGTTCTATCTCCGTAAGTATTATAATTTGTATTTGTATAGTTCATATTTTCATTCCCAAGCCAATCACCTGAATCAATCCAACTAGAACGTTTCAATTCCAGCAGGATTTCAGCTATCGTTTTCAGACTGGGAATACCTATGAAACAGCCTTCAAGTAATTAATTCTTATATACTATATAGCAACAATCTTCCTCACCACTTGTAAGTATAGCAATATAAGCATTGGTAACATTACAAATTAATATCATAACTTGAGAAAATGATCATTATTTAAATATTTATAATTAAATTCGTGTCTAACGTATTTGTAAGCAATCGGATCGCAAATATTCGTGTATTTCTGTATTCGTAATGTTATTGTTTGATTTGAAACAATGCACAATAATATTCAATACATTGTCATCGAATAATTCTTCCTTCAATTGTATTTATAATAGTATACATTATTAATTTTGTTTACATTAGGTTATGGCATATGCAGACTTGTTTTGAGAAATACTTATATCAATTATATATTATCAAAATAATTGATAATAGAATGCATGCAATGAAGAAACGAATATACCAGGTTTTATTTCTGGGTAATATAAACATAATTATTTATATGCAAATATTTCATAAAACTTTTATTATTTTGATAAGTTATTTAAAACATTAGAATAGTGATTTTGTAATAATCATATTTTATATATATAAGTTTATTAATTTACATTATATAATGTATAATAAGAATTTAAATTAGTTTATTTTGTCTTCTAGTAATCTATGTCACACTATTAATTGACTCTTATATTGTACAGGTAAACTAATAATTAACAATTAACATCAACTATATATGTCTATTATAAATATAAGAACAAATAATGTTATGACTTGTCAAAATATATAAATACTTTAATTCTATTTAATGATATGTACTATCAGAACATTAGACTAAACCAAACTGAACCCCTGATATAAAGAAACCATATAAATACTAGTAATACTGCAGTAATCTAATTAATATAGTAAGTGAATTATATATATATATATTATATATATTAAGTAAACGGTTATGATCGACAAACACATACAATTAAACAAAATCACAATATATTCAATGAAAAAGTGGGTACGTCCTTACACCAACGAGACAACATCTGGAATAAATAACCTATGTAACTAATGATTATATTTATACATGAGTTGAGAACAGTATGCTCTATACCATCTATACCATCTATACAGTATGATCTATGCCCTTTACTATCAAACCCACCGTTAGACCACATACACCGGCTACTTACAACGTTTATGAAAAATATAAAATTAATGTTTTTAAAAACGAAACATCATATCTTAGTTATCATTTATTATCATTGATATAATACATGCTATAGGTAATCAATCAATGATATATATATATATATATATATATATATATATATATATAGCATATGTATATGCATGAGTATACAACTATAATCATACATACCTTACGCAAATAAATATTAATTTATGAATTCATATAATACCAAAAATATAATTACCAATATTGATTATTGGGCAAACTGAAAATATATTTTAAAACAAAATTTGATATAATATGTGAGTCTATTTATTTTTAAAATATTTTATTAATATAATTACATATTTTTATTTTTTGACAAATAGTCAGAATATTATCTAGCTATAATTTATCGCAAATATTATCTATAATTAGACTAAGAAATATATTTTGGATTAAATGAATTATATACATATATATATATATATATATATATAATTATATATATATAATGATAATTGATTTAAATCAATTTATAACAATTTTTATATATGCATTAGCTTATAGCTTAAAGTTAATGAAGATGATAACATTATATACCTTATTTGAATGAATAACTTTCGTTCGATTTCCACGGATATTACGTAAGTGTGATAGAGTTCCAGGTAGTGTAGATCCAGTTTCATAATAACGAGATAATATTTTACTGACACATCCATGAGATACCAACAATCTATCGCAAATTGTCATATATTTACTAATAGTAAATGTATATCTAAATAGTATTAAAATAATAGTTATAAATTAATATCAATTTAAAAATTGTTAAACGATAATTAAATCACCTTGTTTGATCGGTATATACTTCATTAATGCATTGCATTGGTTATATGTAGGTCATATATTTAATAATTAATTTGCATATTAATATCGCCAAGTTAACGAACTAATAGAATATAGTTTACAAAATACTTATACAAAATTTAAAAATAAAGTTATTACAATAAAGAAAGTTATTATATTATACTATAATTAATATTCTTTAGGATTCCGCATTTTTTTATAATACACGCATACTAGAATTTTTTATAATAAAATCATATTAGAAATGACATGTTAATGATATAAATCAATGTTTTATTAGAATATTGAGAAATTGTTAAAAAATAACTAACTAATTGGAGCAATTCTGATAATGTTAGCTATTCCAGCAAAAACATCTTATTAAATATAGTATAATATATATATATATATATATATATATATATATATATATATATATATATTCTAATAATTCTAACCTACGCGATATGTCACATGGTCTAACTCCATAGAGTGCCAATTCAACAATTCGGGTTCTGATTTCATTCGGCAAAGGTCGCCCGTTCACAAATACGCCCCCGAGCTGGTTGACCCCGGTTTGACCTATAAACGAATTTATTATTAAACTAATATGAATGTACATTATTTTATTATTTTATTATACTATATTATTTTATATTATATATACAGTATCCATAAGACCTATAATAAATTGGTATATTTAAATTTATATGTATAAAATAATATTGGAATATTATAAAAATATACTAAATAATAACTATATTTAATATATTGTAATTATATTGTAAATAAATTAGATATATTATATATATTATCATTATTAGTTTATAAGATTGTGCATTTTAATATATGAACTAATGAATTCATTTTATAGAAAACATATTTCTGCTTAATATATATTATTACTTAATCACAGAAGCTTAATCAAATCGAACTTCCTAACATATTAATTAGATTTTAATGAGATAGGTGGATATTTTAAATCAACTCATCAACATGTAAATTTGTCATCATTCAATATTTTATAATTTAATAATCTTTATTTTCAAAAAAATTAAACAGATTACAGTTATTAATTTATATATTATATTATATTATATAAATTGTGTTACCATACTTAAAAAAGAAAATAGAAATAAAACGAATATTAACAACAAACTAGTACTAATATAATATACTAATGTACTAGTTTAATGATATGTAAAGATGTTTACATTTCCTTAAATAAATTAACATCTAACTAAAATTGTATAAATATAGAGAAAATATTATTACTGAGATTCTTTTAAAAGAAAATAAAAGAAAGGGAATTGCTTTAATGTTCAAGATTAGAGACAATATATTTCAAAAGAATTTTTAAATTGCAATTTAAAAATGTATTGAAAATATATTATTAAAGGTAGTGAAAACATTGTATTTAAAAAATAAATGAAAAATAAAATAAAATAAAATAAAGAAAATGAGCCAGGATAAAAATTGTAAATTAAAAAAAACTAATAATAAAAATAATCTTTAAATATGGCGAATATTTAAAATTACATTATTTTTAAAGATATTAAAAGGATATCAAATTGTAAAGTATAATTTTATATATATTTTTAATGTTGTATTTTTTATTAATGGATATACAAATTTGAATTATATCTTTTAATGTAAAATAGATAGTTAAATTAAAATATACATTTTAAAATTTAAATGTATTACCAGAACATATAGTTTTCAATATTTAAGCATTTAAAAATAATTTGATGTAATAATCTAATTAAATGAAAATCTTTTTATTAAGAATATTCGTATGTATAATTCTGATAGCCTTTTTTGTATTTAATTGTGTTATTGAGTTTAATATAATATATATGTCTCTATAGTTGAATATCATACAAGAGATTGGATAAGAAAAAATAATTATATAAGTTAGGTTTTATTTCGGTTTAGGAATTGTTGCAAAATATATTTTTAATATTTTATTTGAAAGGATATCTAGACAACACATGATAGTTAAGTTTATTGTTCAACGATTTTCTTAAAAATGTTTAGATAAGTTTTATCTCTCTTGTTATTTTCAATATTTTATAGTTATTCAGTATGATGTTTATAAAAGAAGTATTTTAGTCTTTGCAATTTAAAATTGTAATGTATGTCTAGAAAACCTTACATTAATCAGTTTAAATAGAATTTATATCGCTATATAGCTCCACACAAATATCAAAGTATATATACATTTAAATATAATCATTGTATTATTAAAAAATAATGTTATATCTACGATTTGTACTTTTAATATATATTTTTTATTTGTCTCAGAAGTGTACGCACTTACTTGGGTTAATTGCAATTAATCAAACTAGTTTTTAAAATATATAACATCTTGTCAACCAATAAGCCAATAAAATACTATAAATATCGCTAATAGATAAAATGTAATAGAACATGTAGAATAATGTAGCTTAGCTGTAAAATACTATTATGAACAAATACAATATAAACACATTTAATATTGTCTATTCATATTATTATCTCTCAGTATTTTCTTAGTGTTTTTTTGTTAAATTAAGTTAATTATATTATTAATAATAGTATTAATAATTAATCAAATTGAGCATTACAAATAAATGACATATTAAATACTTTAATTTTAAATTTAAATTGTTATTGTTTTTTTATTGTTTAATTGTACTGAATTATTCATGAAATATCTATATTTAAAATATGGATATTATATAATAGAATATTTCGAAATTTATGAAAATTCTAGATTTAGTTTTTCTATTAAGAATGATATTTAAATATTTTGTATAATTACACTATTTGAATTGGACTTTAGTTAAATTGGGAAATAATATATAATATAATCTACCATAACAACAGCATTTTCAATGTAAATTTTATTTACCTTGCCTTTTCTATTATTTATTTTTATTATTTAATAATTTATTTTTATTTTCTATAATTTGTATTGTTATTTCTGTGATCATATTATTGTCATCGACACTAATTATTATATATAACATTTACATATTATATATGCCTTATATATTTTTAAATAATGTTTATAATAATATAATTATTATATTATATTATAACATCATGAACATTTTTAAAAGTAATAATATATAATTACTTTTATATTAAAATATTTATAAATATATAAATTAGAAAATTATATTACTAGATTATATTACATAATTACAAAGTAATTTATTATTGTATTCTTCTATAATAATGTTAAATATTTATACACATATATATATATATATATATATATAATATTGAATTTATTGATATATTTATTTAATTATTTTATATTTTAAAATAATGGTTTTCAAAAAAATTATATTCTCAAAATTAATACTAATGTAAATATTATATAATATATATAATATTATATATTAATCTTAATATATATTGTATAGTAATTATAATTTCTCCTATATTATGTAATACATATATATTTATTATAAGCTAGATATTAAAAAAATTACCGTATGCTATTATACTTAAACCATTTCATATTCAAAAATATTTAGTATCTATACTATTTCTATCTTTAATTTAAAAGTTACATATTTTAATCCTAGAAATCTCAATTTATATATATATATATATATATATATATATATATATTAGTATTACAGAATTGTATAATATTAAAAATTATGTTTCACAACAAATAGCTTATTTATCACATACACTTAATAATTGTTTGATTGTTATACTCTTTATACTTTTTATTATTATATATTATAATCATTATTATTTAAATTGTTTTCGATTTAATGATCTATATAACTATATAATCATTTGATCATTACACATCATCCATGTTATCAAAATACAATACATTTATTATAATATATTTATTATAATGCGTATACGCATTACATTTTAATTGTTTTACCGAAATGTTTTATGAATTCAGAAGGCATGCATTTTATCTAAATTCGTTTCTATTTTTTAAAATTAATTTTATGTTTTTTTAGGAATATAATGAAAAATAATAACAGTTTAAATATATCCTAAAATATTGTAACAATTATTTGAAATATATTAAAATATACTATATATATCTGGAGATTTGCTTGTATAGAACATAAAACAAATATTTTACCAATTAATATTATACGTAATTAATATACAATAAATATATATATATACATACATATTTATATTGTTATAAACATAAAATAAAGTAAGACAAATTATTAAGAATTATTAACAATGTATAATAAATATATTATTTACTCAAATTTAATATATTATAATTACTAACTAACCAGTGTGTGGCATATTCCTGAACATGTGATCAAATGACCTGCATTAATATATTCTTTCATTATAAATGGTGCTTTTGATATCGACTGTCCAATCAAGTCACTCTATAAATATCACGTGACAATCTTTCTTGAAATAAAAACATATAATTTAATAAATTATATTCAATATATGCATATATAATAATATTAAATCTTATATATATATATATATATATATTTATATATATTTTTAAAAATAAATACAAATTAAATCGGCCGTCGGAATTAAATCGTCACCTTTGAATGAAAACATTTTATATTTACTCTTTTCTAATAATATTTTCTATATTATAGTTTAATTGTCGATAAAGAGATGGTTATATATATATAGGATATTCTCATCAAAATGACATTTATAAAATATCAAATAACTAATTATAATACAATATAACAATTGTTTAAAAATAATAGAAGTCATATATTCATATATGACTAATTTTATTAGTCATTTTGAAACTAGTAATATTGAATTATTATTGTATAAGAATAAGAAAAGTAATATATATAAAATCATATACAAATTATCATTATATAATGAAATTCAAATGTAAAATGTGATACTGAATTTTTTGAATTTGTTCGTGGTCTAATAAAATACAATAAAATATTTAGTTTAATTTCATATTAATTTCATTTATTTAAATAAATTATTTATATGGAAAGTTATTTCATTTTTGTAGGTATTTATAACATACTTCTCAATTGATATTATATATCA
This sequence comes from Osedax frankpressi, assembly GCA_964035775.1. Taxonomy (NCBI): domain Eukaryota; kingdom Metazoa; phylum Annelida; class Polychaeta; order Sabellida; family Siboglinidae; genus Osedax; species Osedax frankpressi. The sequence goes on from OZ038313.1 coordinate 22,564,453, forward strand.
AATGATAATACATATATTAGATAACTTATATTATTAATTAATATTGTTAAGAATTTTACATTTAGGAAATATGACAATAAGTAAAGATAATACTAAAAGAATTTGTATATAAAAAGGTGTTACATTTTCTAAAAAATAATACACGCGTAAAAAATTATATTTTGATAAATAATATATTATTAATAATCCCTTGTATATATTATTTACATTATATTCAATTAAAAATGAATTCGCTAAAACTATAAATTTCGAATATGGTGAAATAAAAGTTATTTAAACAACTAAATATATGTGTATACGTGTATATATGTTGAATTGCAGTTATAATTGAGATATTTGTCAATTCCATAATATATAATTATAAAAATATTAGTGTAAATATTAGTGTACATTATCAAATAAAAATTAGTTTTAATACGAATTCAATTATTAGATTAGTTTTAATTTACATGAAATAATTTTCATTGTTTTGTAATTAAAACTTTCCTTTAAAACTAAAGATAAATAATGTATTATTTAATCTATAAATTGCATTTATAAAATGTAATTTATGCAATTTAAATTCTAAATAGTGGTATTTTTCATAATATGATTCCATACAAATATAGACACAACACATTTGAATATTGTTAACATATTTAAATGAATTAATCAATACAAGTATTAAATTTAAATACAAATCATATTATAATATATTATAACATATATATATATATATATATATATATATATATATATATATATATATATATATACACTCTCTATTATATATTATAATACACAATTTATATCCGCTTATATAAAGTCGATACTTATAGCATTAACATTACGAATGTATTCAATATCCGTTTATACAATCGATTGAGCAGTATATATATATATGATATATGATATATATATATATATATATATATGTATATATATGATATATATAGTATAAAATGTATATAATGTATGTCGTATACAGTACTTTACACCGTATACGACATTGTGCTCGAAATGATACGATATTACCAGCGCGCTGGTTAATATAAACAACGTTTTAACGCAGCTACTACCGCTACTACTACCGCTACTACATTCACTTCCACAAGCGCCACGTTTACCACATCTCTCTACTACCATCGTCGCCCTAAACCACAGTACCACCGCGTGCCCATTACGACCTAGCTGCAAACGTACTCGCGTCGCCCATCTCGTCTCCGCTCTAACAACACCGCGGTACGTTATTATTGCGTAATTGGCTACAGCTACAGCGAAAGGCAGCTGCATCCGACCGACTGGGTCACGTGACCGATTGACTTCCGGTCGTGGACGATTCGAACGCGGAAGAGTTTCTAGGCGCAGAAGCCACGCCCCTTTTAATTAGTCGCCTCCCGCCATACTTACATCATCACGTGATCCGCCGGCCACTAATAACCGCCACGATTAACGGTTGTTATTGTTTCCAGACCCCTCCCGTACCCCTTCTATGGGGGCAGTATACTGCCCCCCATCTCCCACATCTTACTCTCCAACGTCGTCGTTGGCCACAGTTTGATTTGCTTGCGATTTGGAAAAGCGACATTCGGTTAATTGCCGCTATTCATTATTCATAACGGTAGCGTACGCTGAGTAGCTGTGAACACGCCGACACTCCACGCCATACCTTCATACCTTCACTACATACCACACATAACTGTATGCTGGTACATCAATCCAATTGCTGCTTGACCCTACACCCGATAGTTAAAGGTCTATACCCCATTCTCTATAGTCTTCAACTACACCCTACACGCTATATAACTATAGTACTGTAACCTCAACACAATATACTGTATAACTTATATACACTATACACCGTGTAATCTAATTCCTAAATCCTATCTTCTGTATCATATACTTTACATAATATATCCTACACTACGCGCCATATCTCTTACCTTACACCACCCAATTGAACACCCTAAACCCTACTCCATATGCAAATAAAGTATATGCATATAATTCATATTCATTATTATTTATATTAATTCCACATAATTATTCTAAATAAGTTGAATTAGGCAAACATGTTACAGGTAATAGTTAATAGTAATAGTAATACTAGTTAGTCTTATAATAGAGTTATTGTTCTGCATTTGATTGTCTTTATATGAGCTATATACAGCAGATATAGTAAATATATCATATATAACACATATAACATATATATATATATATATATATATATATATATATATATATATATATTGAATATATTAAATATTAATAATACGATGACGATCTATTATAATTAAAATGTGAAATCAATAACATAAAACAGTAAAATACTGAAATCAAAAACATTTCGACGCAAACTATTTACATTAAATGAAAATAAATATTAAACTGAAAACAATATTTCAAATATAGACAATATAAATAATTGTATTATAAATAAATTAAATTCAATGAAAAAACTTAGATATATTGATATATTGCGATGTATCCATGAATTATATACATTATAAGATATACCGTTAAATACACGGACCTATATTTAGAAAATCACGATGATACGACAATTAAATATAAGATTAATTCGATAACAAAAATACTGATAAATGTTCACATATTTTCATAACTTAGTGATGTATTATTACTAAATGCATTACTGAATACATAAAATCAATTCGGAATATTTAAAATAATAAAAATATATAGAATTTATATATAATAAATAGCAATAAAATATATAGTACTTAGGTTATAAATAATAAATATAATTGTTCATCATTTATTAAATCTCAATATAATAAATATCGAGACATCTAACGATTCTCCATGAATAGGTTTTCCGCAATATCCTATGAGGTAAATGTGAAGTAATACGGTATTAAGTACCGATATCCGAGTAATAATGATGAGATAATCGCGATATACTGAGTATACGATATCGGCATGTCTTCTAGTGGTCGTACATCATTTTCTAGGATCTTTTACGGCAGATTCCCCTTCTGAGATAATGATACCGATTATGTAATGTAAAGTAATATTTATTAAAATACTATTAAATATTATTAAAATACTTCGCGAAATCCTAAAATATCGAATTGTGTTATTTGGCTAAAGTAAAAGGACATATTCTATATATCATGGCAACTATAACGGCAATAGTAATTGTATATATCGTTTACTTACTCTTTACTATTTAACTTATGAAACTTAATCAAGAACTTAATAAATAACTTAATAAAGAACTTACTAGAGAACTTTATAAATAACTTAATAAAGAACTAAATACATAACTTAATAAATGACTTAATAAAGAACTTAATAAAGAGCTTACTAGAGGACTTAATAAATAACCTAATAAATATCTTAATAAATAACTTAATAAATAACTTAATAAATAACTTAATAAAGCACTTAATACATCACTTAATAAAGAGCTCAATAAATAACTTAACACATAGCTTAATAAAGAGCTTTATTAAGAACTTAATAAAGAACTCAATAAAAAGCTTAATAAAGAACTTAATAAATAAATTAATAAAGCACTCAATAAATAACTTAATAAAGTACTTAATAAAGTACTTAATAAAGTACTTAATAAAGTACTTAATAAAGTACTTAATAAAGTACTTAATAAAGTACTTAATAAAGTACTTAATAAAATACTTAATAAAGTACTTAATAAAGTACTTAATAAAATACTTAATAAAATACTTAATAAAGTACTTAATAAAGTACTTAATAAAATACTTAATAAAGTATTTAATAAAGTACTTAATAAAGTACTTAATAAAGTACTTAATAAAGTACTTAATAAAGTACTTAATAAAGTACTTAATAAAGTACTTAATAAATTACTTAATAAAGTACTTAATAAAGTTCTTAATAAAGTACTTAATAAAGTACTTAATAAAGTACTTAATAAAGTACTTAATAAATAACTTAATAAATAATTTAATAAATAAATAGCAATCATTGTTAGATCTTTATGCTAGCGGCGATGTGATGAAAGGTGAACTTTTAGGTGTAATGTGTACGGGATAAGGTGTAACATGCGCTATACGGTGACAATGCCCTATTTATTTACTAGGGACTTTGATAATGTATATATATTATTATTATCATGACATTGGTCGTACTTATTTTAGGTAGTTACAAATTATATAGAATATAATGAATTATTATTTAATCTGAATTAGTATAACATCGCTGAGGTTATTGATTCCGTTACAAAATATATTATGCATGCTCTGAAAACACGATACGAACTAACTTAGTACTACTAAACATTAGCTTGGGGAAGTTCACATTCAACTCATATGTTAAATCAGCATGAAAGTATAAACTAGTTACATACGAAGTAATATCATTAATTCACTTGGCACTGAACTAGACTAGACTTCTTTTTATGCATTAAAGTTTAGTAAAACTATATGTCCATCAATATACAATTGTAAAATATGAATATTTCAATTATGTTACTGTAGTTGAGGGCAATTCATCGATGAGTATTTATTATGTCTTTTTTATCGACCTTGGCTCGAATTCTCAGAAATTCTCGTCAGCGTACCAATGTCCAACTAATTATAATACTAAATATAAGCTAGTTTAATTACAATCCTTGGATACTTTAGTAAATATTAATTTTATATTTTATTAACATATATCATCTATTTATATAATATCTTTTCCACGTGTATAACGGGTATCATGCATGGCTTTATTATGAGTGATATAATATCAATAAGGATACAGAATAACATGTTATTTTTGATCTATTAGTCAGGTAGTATGTGAGGTAGGATGTGAAAGCATGGCTAACTGTATTTTGGAAATTTTTCGGACTGGCTTATCTTTTGGGTCGACAGGATCACGAGAGTTTTTCTGAAATAAATACATTATTACAATATCACTAATTTATGAATTAGTATTAATAATAAATAAAAAGTAATATTTGTGAATCAATACACTAATATTACTCATTTATATTACATACATACGAATATGCATATATATTTGTAAACTGTTATATTAATATTAAATTACTATCAATATTAAAACCTATTGCATATTCATATTTGTTTATGCGAATGAAACAATAACATATGAAATAAATAATTAGTTGCTATCTAAAATCAAGGAATCGTAAGTACGATATGTTATAATCATAATCATAATGATAAATACAACTAGTAACACCTCCTTAACATGCAAACACATTTTACGTGAATATCTATAAAAAATAAACTAATTCTATCTTTCATAATATGAAATATAAATTATAATTTATTTTTAATAAATTCATCTTGCGATAAACAAAATAAAATAATATCAGCAAAATTATATTTTAATCAAATTTAAATTCTTATTTTTTAAATATTCATATAATAATTCCCTTAAATTAATAAATGTATTATTTTAATAGTTCTATATAAATGTATAAGCCTATTAGTACGTAGACAGCCCTACTATAATATAATATATAATGATATAGAATTATATTTTTAAAATAAAATGTTTATTGTTCAGTATCTTAATAACTTAATCCATAACATACTTCGTGCTTCCCATCTAAATATACCACCCTAATACACGAATAACAAATAACCAACCGTACTCTTACATGCATATATAATACCGTACATATCCCGCACAATCGCATATAAACCGCACGAATGCACGCGTCTCTTAGCATTTCTAACGTAAATAGACAAGAAGATGATCATGCGGAACGTGTTCAGAAGAAAATAGTCGTCGGTTCTCAAGTCTGTCCAAGACAACGATATCACTATGGCAACGACGCCAAGTAAATGTATTTGAACGATAACGGGCTGGGAGTTGATGTAATGTGTGATCTGCGTGTACATGTAATCTATTAGCTCTTACATCATATTGCGGTATATTATAGGTCGTCGTGCGTAGACAGATGTGTACAACGTATGGCATATTGTATACGCGAATTTGATAACGCATATAAAGTTATATTTCATGTATGATCTTTAGTTTCGTTTATGCTAGCCTATATTTGATGTTTTTATCGATTAGATTATCTATTTTCAGATAATTATGCATATATATTTATATAATTGATATTATATTAAGTTTACTCGCAAACCACTAGTCGATACATTATTAAATATACAACACTATAAATAAATTACTTATCCGTATAGAATTATCATTATATACGAGCTAGGTATGTTTACAACCCAAACCCACAATGTGAGACCCATGCTATGAGACCCATGCCGTGGGTGTTATATATAACAAGTCGGATTTATTTTACTCTTTATTTTACTTAAGACATGTTACAAAATAATAACGATTTATATTAATAGCAAAATTATAATAGTATAAATAAAAATATTAATAAAGGTATAAACTCGGTGCGAAGAAGCCTGAAACTGACTACTTCGCCGATTAATATTTCCTTTATAGGTTGACCTATATATAGGTCTACTAGTATACTAGTCAAGCGTAACCGATAATAATATATACACCAATCATGTATCATTACGGCTAGCTAACTAAATAAGCGTGGTCAAATCCAGATACTGTGCTATATATTATATGTTTAAAATAGCTACATTATTATATAACGTACTATCATATTATATTATCATATTATCATATTATATATCGTACTATTCAATTTAAATGAATTAAAGTGAATTCGATTTGCAACTTATATATATACATATATATATAAATATATATATATATATATATATATATCTATATATATATATATATATATATATATCTATATATATATATATATATATATATATATATATATATACAAATACTAAAATGAATACGATTAGGATATGATTATAAAATCATTATAATTATGAAGAAACTGCATACATATGTAATGCATTCGTAAACATAATGTTCATAATTGTCTATCAATATAATAACCCGTTTATTATGATAAGTGTTAGTAAGTTACTAACCATATTGCAGTCTAGGTAGCCTAGGTGGTTCAACAAGGCACTTACTAAGAACCACAAGAACCTTATTTCTATCCAGTTGATGATAACTCGGATAGTATTACTAAGTACAACGAAGACTTTCCACTGTTCGTGTGAGATATATATATATATATATATATATATATATATATACATATATATATATATATATATATATATATATATATATATATATATCTAATATGTATAAATGCAATTAAGAGGTATGTCAATATATAATTCGTAGTATTATGAATTCAGTTATATTTATCGTCAAATTAGTGTTAATTCATAATGATGATTAATAATAGTTTAATATATGAATCAATTCGAAATAATATTTATTATAAAAGAAAATAAAAAGAAAATAATATATATATGGATACATTTCTGAGTATCACGTGGTTTTATATATATCATAATAAAACCAAGGAATAAAGGAAAATATAATTCACACAATAATAATAGATTGATACAAACGAAAACTTCAGGAAAAGATTTAATCTAGAAAATGTTCAACATAATTTTAGTTTTAATTGTAATTTCAAATAGACAAGTTGAGTATACAGTGGTATATATACAAAGAAGTTACTATATAAATACTAAATTTTTTCTTAATATTAAATAAATACCGAGATCATTAATATTAATTATATTTAGATACCTTTTTTGTGTAATATTTATGCTCGGAAAGATCCCGGATGTGAAAGTGAGATGGGTAAAAAAAGTTAACAAATGCTATTAGATAGAGCCAGGATGCGAAATCAATTCTCCTTGTATGGTGGATAGTGTTCTGTTATTGATAATGATAAGAAGTGTTATACAATGTTATACAATATACAATTACAATAATATGAATAGTATATTCAATAAATAATTACATTTATTTTAAATGTACATGAACTATATTGTATACATATAACTATGTATTCTATTATAGAATAATGGTAAACATTTATATATATGATATAGTAATTATATTTATACTTTTTTAAAGTAATCGTGTCTGACCTTAAGTATCACATGGGCCAGGAACTCCACCCACAATGCCGGATACAATCTGACGAACACCACAAATGCGCAATGCATAATCTGCATGCAGAGAGAATTTACCTTCGCCATCGTGATGTTGTTTATATTCCGGAGCTTTTAGCGACAAAAATGTTGTTTACGTTGTTTGCGAAATATTATTTTTAAATTTCTCTAAAAATATTTTCGTATAAAATAATAATTTAAATATTTTTAAATTAATTATAATACAAGGATATTGTTCGTTTACTGTCATCATAGACTATTATATAATACATATATATATTTAACTTAAAATAAAAAATACATTGTATTTATGTTAACATTATTTAATTACGAATTATTGATTATTAACCTCAAATAAAATGTATAATACATTGCTATTTAAATGGCAATTCCAACAATTATATAATATTAGTAGTAATGTACAAGTAGATGATTTTAATCTTTGATAATATAAATACTAATGATACATTTAAGACAAACATTGATATATATATATATATATATATATATATATCAAAATGGTCACTATTCTTCTTAAGCTTTATATACCAGCATTTCACATTATTTCGATATTTCTTTAATATATACAATCATATGATTAATATCATGAATATTTAAAGTAATTCATGATATTAATTATAAGTTAAAACGTTTTTTACTTACTGAACTATCCAATACTACACTTTTAGTTAGTAACTATGTATATTAAGTAAACTCTTACTCGTTCAGTTATATTTATAATTCCAAATTGACTTAAACTAATATCATCAATTATGATGACATGTGATTAATTAATACAATATACCATATAATATATAATAACAACTGACTTCACTGATATACCAATAAATAATACCATATTAGATAATTAATTTACTATATTTCGTAAGATATGTTATATTATATGTTATTCTAAATTATCAGTCTAAATAAAAAACCCGCGAACCTATAAAAATAAGAACAAATATATAACTCAAAATGAATTTACATAAAATCGAACTCATCAGATGGTAAAACACTAAACCTTTGCAGTTATGTTTCATCAGATAAATGGGTGAGTAACTACATTTTCAAAAAAACTAAATAAATTGTTTATTAATAAATATCTAAAATTCGTAATAAACTAACTACAAACCAATATCTACGATATGTACCGTATTTACAGTAATTAACTGAATTTTCTCTATCAACCTGATATGGACTACTTGACTTATATAAAATCTCAAAACTATATATTAATAAAATTATTAATTAATATTCTAAAATATCGTATAAAATATATATATATATATATATATATATATGCTGATTTTATAAATATAATTCTTAATACTAAAAACATATCAGACTGCATGAATAAATCTATCAAAAAACTCAAACTATGAAAATGTACCCAAACAATTATAGTTCTATAGTTTTATAGATCTAATAAATTACAGCTTCATAACTATCTTACCGTACTTTTCAAAAGTAATAGAAAATAAATTAAGAATCACCTAAAGCATCATATAAATTCACTGGACTTACATAACCCAGATCAAAACGCTTACCGAAAAGATATTCTACTGAAATAAAGTTGATATCAATACTAATGATTATTAGTATTAATCAATACTAATATTACAGAATAATATTAATAATGGAAAATAGAATATATTATCAATGGATTTGAAAACCAATTTCAATACTATATAGACCATACATGATTATTTATTAAACTATCTTATCACAGAATTTCTGATAATGCTTTTAAAAATAATACGTAACAAATAGATTATAGACTAAACATATACCTGAATGAAAACTACTTATAAACGAACAGAAAACTGAACTTAAAATATATATCAACAATAAATCAAAAACCGACCTATCGATCAACGTAACTAATTTAATTTAACCATACATATTACAGATATAATTTAAAATATTGGAGATCTGGTGGATAATAAGTTATCCTTGAGTTCAGAGATAAAGTTGATAATTAAAACTTCTAACTATAATTTATCAAAAATACGGAAAATACGAATAATTCTACTTAAAACATAAAACATTTATTATTGTATTGATATCACTGATTAACTAATAATGTAGACTATATACACCAGCTTAATAGACAACATAAGATAACAAATACAACGTTGCCAATAAAGTATAAGACTTAAACTAGCTAACATTTAACTAACTGATAAATTACAAATAATAATATACTATTGAATTCCAAAGGACAATACGGCTGTATTGGACTTAATAATATATACATACCAACTTAAACTTAAGCTCTTCTGATAATATTTATTTACAGAGTAAATAAATCCACCTAAAGAAATATGATGGAAGGTATTTTCTTGTAGAGCACTCTGTCTATAGAATAACTAACGAAATCTTAAGAATATTAAAAAAGGATATTATGAAAATAATATATGATAAAGTGATGAATTAATGAATGAAGTAAGTCTGAAATAATAATTTAATTCGATTTAAGTACATACATAAACTATATCATATATTTACCACATACACACACACACACATATATATATATATATATATATATATATATATATATATATATATACATTATTTATTATTTATATATATATTATTATCATAACTTTCATTTCAATACAAAGAGTAATAATAGAATATCGTATATATTAATACAGAACGTATACATAAATTATGTCCAACATTGGTAAGGAATATCCAAAACTATGTTAGAAATACAATTAAATTATTTTTTTTACAAATAATCATAAACTAATAATAATTTAATATCTTATTGAAATATGATTAAAAATAATTAATTACGTTATTCAAATACAATGATAATATTTCATAATTTGTAATTGATGAATAACAAATTGGTCGGGTTTAGGGAGATAAAACAAGTGGACAAAGCATAGTAGCTGCAAATCCGTTAAGTGAATAAAAAAATATAAATATATAAATATTAACATAGAGACTATATATATACTTTTGAAGTGGATGATTCGAGATTCGACTGCCCGATTACGCAATATCCAAATTCCATAGGTCTACGCACATGGGCACATCGTAGTGTTGGCGATTGCGGTAGTTAACGAGACGGAAGGCGTGGTTACTACCTCCCAGGGTATCTTGTCGAGGTGGAAATATGCCATACCCCATGTATTCGTCGCTATAGTTACAACAACTACACACATAAGATTCATCGCAAATCCTGCCTTGGCCTGTATATGTTGCACGGGGTCATTATGTGTCAATGTTATCTTAAACGGTTTAAATTGGATATCGATACCATTTAAATCTGATTTTTTTACTAAAATTATATCATAACTAATTTAAGAATAAAATAAAAATAACATATTCGAAACATTAGTTAATTATATTTTCACTTTTACTATATAACAACACCTAAACTTGCCATAGGCTAATATAATAAATTTAAAGTAGTGCAATGATATCAAAAATATAATTGTATGCTTTGTTGCGTAATGGGTATACATATATGGTAGCAAGGTATATATATATATATATATATATATCTAGCATATATACGAAGCAATAAATACACTTATGTATTCAATTTAAATGTTGAAATATTTGTCTATGCATTTTAAATGTATTCATTGAAACTACTGCAAAGTTAATAGTTTAATATACCGAGTTATCAGTGAATTAAATGTAAAATGTATATTAAAGAATATATATATAATATTTGAAAATATTCCTCCCTCCATCTCTCTAATATGTAAATTAAAGTCCACTCGATATGACTATATTCAATACTGACCATATCCGGTACTTTTAAGTATCCCGCGGCGAACACAATGGCATTAGGAGGTGTAGCCACGGGTAACATGAAAGCGAAAGATGCGGCGATTGTACCGGGGAGCATCAGAAATAAGGGATTCATCCCAAGAGAAGAGGACTGAGGTGTGAGTTAAAGTGCAGGGTTTATGTTTTGGGAGTGGTTTACGTATGATGTGCGGGTCCAACGCATAGTACTTAAATTAGGGTCCAGGAATACTATATCTAGTTATGTGAATACTAGGAAATGGAATTTCGGGGACAGTTTGAGTTCATGTGGATGCAGATAATTAGTACATCGTTTAGGTTTTGTTTGTGTGTTGTACGTGTAACTATGTTTGTATATATTTATATATGTGGTATATAGAATAATATACAACATAATGAAAGCATACCGAGATAGTAATACCGGATGGACGTGGTGGTAAGCGCACACGTAGAGGATTGCGGAATATAGAATTTAAGATTTACATTTGTATAACGGCGTGTTTTGTTGTCTAGTTGTAACAAGTAATGCTGACAAATTGTATTCGTTATTAATAGTTGTTTATTTCAGGAAAACTAATTATTTAGATGATAGCTATGTATAACTATATTGATAATACTTAAATTATATTTAGAAGTATGATCAGGTTTGTGGTAAATATCAGGTTTGAGGGTAATTTTAAAATGTCATATTCAATTTCATCAGAATGCTAACCACAGAGGCAAGAATGGGCAAAAGAATTGAAGAAGTTGCTACGTTTGACGTGAACTCCGTTAGAGCTGCTACCAGCGCCGCGACCACTCCAGCTATCATCCAGGTCGGCAAGTTATGTACTAGGAGTAGTTGGTTACCAATCAACTCCGATAAACCGGAAGTCTGTAATGGTAGTGTTTAGTACAATCTAATTAAAGCAAAATGTTTTGATAATTATAAAAATTATAAATTAAATTATATAATTTTTATTTCAAATAAATTGTATCTATTTCCTTTTTAATTTACTTACTGATTTATAACAATGACATAATCTGATAAATACGTATGTGTAACCAGTACATAAATAGTACTAAATAGAGTATAGTTAAATATTAAATTAAACTTGATCCTCAACTAACACTTATATGGTTATATAAATTATATATAATCTCACATAGAATTATATAATATATGATGTATAGACATATCTGATAGGAACATAATATTATAATAATCCTATATTTCGAATAATTTCAAAATATACTTTCATATGACGTACATAAATACTGTAATAAGAATTAATTACTAACTTTGCAAATTTCTGCAAGAGCAAATCCTCCTCCAATAAGAATTACAACTCCCCAAGGCATTTTAGTGCTAACAATATTCCAAGTCAATAGAGCTGCAAATGAGTTGATTTTTATTATTCAATTAGATAGATTAATATCTGGGGTTAATTAATTAAAAATTGTAGTTATATTTGTTAATAAATAGTAACAATCGAGGGTAATATTTTATTTAATGACTATCTAGTTACTGTTTGTAGCTAACTCGGAGGAGGTCCGGTCTCTCCGGGAAGTTTATTCCTCGAAGGAATGATGAACAGGAAAATGCAGACAATCAACGCCATACTGGAATCCCTCACGTACTTTTTAACGTGACCATTCTCTCCTCTGTTTTCGAGTTGAGATCAGTTGCGGAAATGAATTAGATTTTAACATTGCATAGTAATTGAAACTCGCGTATTCATATATGCACCGCTGTTGTAGTGCTTTATGTTAAAACACTAACACGGTGGTAAATAAATCACCCATCCAGTAATAAACTTGGGTTCTCTAAAGAACCATCCGAGTGCCATTATAAGGAAGAGAAAACCGTTGATCATTTCAGCCCATCTAAGTGAATAGTATAATAGTTATATATACATATATAATATATATATATATATATATATATATACATATATATATATATATGTATATAATATATATATATATATATATATATATATATATACATATATATATTATTGTATTAAATTATACCACGCTAAGTAACAAACAGGATCAATAGTTATTGTTATTAAACGACATTTCACAATTTTATATCGATAAATTATGATTATTGTAATTACTAATAGAAATCATAATATTAATATTTGTAATAATTTAAAGACATGGAAGTTTTGTTTACCTAAATGTAGCCCATTACCATGGTAACCTTACGGGTCCGAGTTTTCGATATTCATCGTTGATTACTTTCTTGATATCGGCATCAAGTTGTGGCGTATTCTCTTCACTGCAGAATATCACGTTACGAAAACCAAACCTAGGAACTGGATCTGTAGCCAAAACCAAGCGATTATGACGCAAATCACAGATCCAGGCACGGCAAATACCATCCAACTGGCATAACTTATTGGTGACTCCATATTGTGGCGCTGGTATTCACTGTAGTAATTAGAGGTGAATATATGAGTAGAGGAGATGAGAGGAGAGGAGAGGAGAGGAGAGGAGAGGAGAGGAGAGGAGAGGAGAGGAGAGGAGAGGAGAGGAGAGGAGAGGAGAGGAGAGGAGAGGAGAGGAGAGGAGAGGAGAGGAGAGGAGAGGAGAGGAGAGGAGAGGAGAGGAGAGGAGAGGAGAGGAGAGGAGAGGAGAGGAGAGGAGAGGAGAGGAGAGGAGAGGAGAGGAGAGGAGAGGAGAGGAGAGGAGAGGAGAGGAGAGGAGAGGAGAGGAGAGGAGAGGAGAGGAGAGGAGAGGAGAGGAGAGGAGAGGAGAGGAGAGGAGAGGAGAGGAGAGGAGAGGAGAGGAGAGGAGAGGAGAGGACTAACAGATCGATTTGATTCTTAAATACCAAGTTAGTCCCAGTTCCAGTCAGAGTTGCTGTACCACCGATATTAGCAGCATATGCAATGCATAGCGATAACGCCTTGCAGAAGTCAGCATGACTCATCCCAGATACGGGAGGACGGTTCGACGAAATAGTATTCTCTGTAAATGATGACTCATCGCCATCTTTAATAACGATTTCCGGTAGTCTGAAAATCAGTTTCGATATATATATATAATATTACTAATTAGTAATATTAATATTTTATATAAACAATAACTTATTTTTTAATTTCATCAAGGGTATTTAGATTATATAAATTACATATAAATTACATACACAATTAACATTAATTAACTAACAAATCATACTATCTTAGGCTATATTTTAAAATCCATTTGAACCCGTTTTATTTATTCATATTTTCAAAGATAATATAAGAATTACTACATTATTATTTAGCTCATTTAGCTATTATTAAGATAGTCTTACTTGACATTCAATATTAACTATAATTACTTTGTATATTTTTTATTATATGACTAGTTTTGTATACGATATTGCAGATGTTGTTGATATTATACTAGTTATTGGTATACGTATCTAAATCACGATATTGTAATATGCAACTATGAGAGATTTGAGTATAA
Organism: Osedax frankpressi; assembly: GCA_964035775.1. Lineage (NCBI taxonomy): Eukaryota > Metazoa > Annelida > Polychaeta > Sabellida > Siboglinidae > Osedax > Osedax frankpressi. The sequence continues at coordinate 22,579,668 of OZ038313.1, forward strand.
AATACTATAAAAAAAATTTATAAGAATTACTAAATATATTTAACAAAAGATTTTTAATTAAAAAAAAAGTACGATTATTTAAATCCATTTAATTTTATTTTCTCTAATTTTTAAGTACATTCATTTTAGCAGTAAGTAAAGCTGTTAAATAAATAGTTCATAAAATGAACAGAAATTACATCGTAATAAATCATTAATAATAAACGAGAATGTTGTATGTGTTAATAATGATTATTTAGAAAGTCTCTTATAGCGAAAGTCATTTAAATTTATTGTTTTATTGAATCGTTGACCTGTATATTCACCATTAAAATAAATAAGCTACTAATTATTATATATTTCTTACTATATTTAATAAACATTTAATTAATAAATATACTTTGGTACGTTATATAGATCTTAGATTAGAATATATTATACGATGTTTTATATTGAATCGTTTATATAATGGGCTCAACAATTATTCAAATACATTTTGTTTTATACAGTTTAATAATGTTTAATCATTTTTATCAAATATTTAGAATTCATTTAATTTTAAACATATTATATAATGGTTACGTAACTCTGTTTACTGGGTATGCTTTTACACTATACATTTATAATATATTTAACTAATAACTAATAAAATATTGTAAGTAAATTATATATATATATATATGAATGAAACAGTTTATGCACATTTATTCAAGGAGTTATTATCTAAGCCTTATGTTAACCAATACTTACAAATATTGTTAATTAACAGATTTCATAGATATAGAAATAACTATATTCATAAAACATATTATAACTAAATTAAAATTAAAATTAAATATAAAGAAAATATGCTCACGAGATAGATTTACATAAGCATATTCGCTGCATTAGATAAACTGATTAAGATTATATAAAATGGTTTAAAATATATTAAATAATAATAAAATTAGTCAGTAAACAATGATAGATATGGTATATTTGAAGAAGAAATTATATAGAATGATTTAAAAATTATAGTTAAAATAAATGTAAAGATAATTTACAAAAAAACAAAAATGAATATGTAAATCATAAAACATTAAATTTAAAAGCACTTTTCTATGGGATAGTATGTACCAATAGTTACTTCATACACCCTCATACTCCCGATAGCTAGCATTATAACACATATATCCAAATGAATAGTAAAGTAGTCATAATAATAGTATATAGATATAAGTATATGTATATGTGTAATATACATTGATCTATATGTGATTACATTTATTTAGGTCAGATATCAGAATTTAAATAAAATACGTTAATTGATTCTATATTGAATCTTATCATTATAATGTAAAGATCATATGAATTTTTAACCAGAATGGTAGAAATCAATATACAATAGAATAATGATATTTAGTTATTAAATATTGAAGACTAAAGACATTTACTAACTCGTTAAGTTCGTACCCATTGTTCGTGTTTCCTTTTTTCTCTAGACTGTCTTCATCACTTTCAATTGTATTACCGCTTTCCATAGCCTTCATGCTCTTCTCAAACTAATTTATGGTTATCAAATAATTAGCCAATGTTGTATAATAAATAATATACTATGTTCATTGCATATTTACAAGGATTATAAAGGTTTTTATAACGGTTTCTATTGTTAAATTTACATTTAAAATTATAAATATTTATTTATACATCTTTTTCTTGAACTTTTTCTTTTAACATTTATGATTTATAGTTTTATTTAAATTACTTTATCAATACATCTTAAACATGAAAAATATATATATATATATATATATGTGTGTGTATATGTGTGTAAGTGTGTGTTAGTTTGTATATGTAGAAATGTATGCTTATATGTTGAGGTATATATGTACATGTTACGAAATCGTTACATAATTTTAAATCCTACCTGGTCTAAAACGGCTTGTGCAACAGGAAACATCATAGCCGTGGTAGCGGTATTAGACATCCACATTGATAGGAACCAGGTGGGAGCCATGAAACCGAACATTAACCTATCGGCGATAATCAGAATTACTATTTATTAATCAGATGGCGATAATTAAACGTAAGTATAATATTGTATATTTTATATATTTAAACAAATTAATTTACTCTGTTGACACCTTAGTATGTTTCTTCCTAAATTATATTAGTTTTTCTATAAATTCATGCTATATAAAAATATATATATGTATATATTTATATAAATAATAAATAATTCTTAAATATGATATATTACTATCATCATGCCATAGTAACCATTTCTTTTTAGCTCCTACGAATCTCAGGACACCTAGCGCCATCCTGCGGTGTAAGTTGCAATTCTCTATAGATAACGCCATCATCAATCCTCCAATGATCATCATGTTGGTGTCCTGCGAACATATAGGAATTACGTTCAACACGAGTATTAATGTTTAGTTGTCTGAGTGTAGATGCATTATCATGTCTGAGTGTAAAGCATTGTGCATCTTAGAAGACTATTTCACATGTGATTAAGTAGATGTGATAAACAGTTAGCGAGGAAGAGAGAGAGAGAGAGAGAGAGAGAGAGAGAGAGAGAGAGAGAGAGAGAGAGAGAGAGAGAGAGAGAGAGAGAGAGAGAGAGAGAGAGAGAGAGAGAGAGAGAGAGAGGGAGAGAGAAAGAGAGAGAGAGATAGGGGGAGATGTAGAGAGAACCCTCGCAGTATAATTACCTTGAGATAGAGCACCGAAATCTTCTTCGCCGAGAGCATCTTCAGCATCGGGAAGATAAACATGGGCATCAGAGCCGTTATGGGTAACGGGATAGCTTCGGTCATCCAATAAACTGCCATGATAATTAGACCGTACAGTGCTTTAGTTGGCTGCGGGATTGGATAACTCAAATTAGACTTTCCTAGGAATGCAAACTATAAATTATGTAATGCAAACTATAAAGAGAGATGCTATAAGTTACTATAACTGTGACCAGATTACAATATATGCTGACCTTACTTCCAGTAAGGATTCCTTTGATAAACATACTATTTTTTTATTACTGGAACATAGAATTAGAACACATATTATTCATAGTTGTATTAGATAACATCAATTTTAAAAGTTTTCACAGTCTCAAAAAAATCCACGTAATTTTAATTTTTGCATAGCATAATTTGGTTATATTATTCAATAATCAATGTAATAAATAAAGCTATTTTATGATACTATTAATATCATTATATTTCCCAGGTACTTTGTTACATCTCAGACATTATGTAATTTAAGTTAAATACTGCAAATGGAGAAGTCATTTAGTGATGTTATTATTATTTTCAACTAAAATACTAGATTTAATATAGTAACAACTCAAATATTGACTAAGTGATATATGAAAATTTTGGAATTTCAAATTCATTGCTGCTATAAAGACAGAGTTTTCTTCAGAACAATTCAGAAGCATAATAGTATCGCTGTGTTGAAAGTATTATATGATATATAGATGGTTGCGGTCATAAAACTGATATGAAAAACGATTATAGATATATCTTATAATGGTAATAACCATGAAAGTTTCTAAAAATAGAAACTCATAAACTGTAACTTTTATAAATTCTAAATTTAAACTAATTTAAACTATCATATTTCGATGTAATAAACAATAGAAAAAACCGAGGTATTGTTTAGGATGTTATATGTTATTTAATATTGCTTTATTATTTGTATTACAATTAATAAGTTTATTAATAAGTTATTATATAATATGCACTATGAAATATATTTAGTGAATACGCGTAATATCTCAGCAATTGAAAAGATTTTTAAACACAATTTTGTACTAAATAAATAAAAAAGACTAATAAAATATGAAATGCAAAATCTTTATCAATTATATTATTTTTGAGTAATAATGGATGCATAATTATGTTTTATAAAGAAATAGACACATGTATTATTATTCAAATACATAATATATTAGTGACACGAAGTTATAATAATATAATATTACTTATAATAAAATGATGCAAAATTATTAGTTACATATGAATATAGCCATTCCAGTGAATAGTATATATAATTGCGTAATATTTTAATTAGTTGTATATATCTAATAATCATTGTAACATATGATATATTTGAATCATTTAGTTGATTGAAAACGTATTAATAAATGTATTCTCTAAACTGCATCGATCGCAAATAACTAAATTGTACAGTGTACATTGTACAATGTACAATGTACATTGTACAAATGGTCGATTAATTTATCTTAATTGTTATAACTAAAACAACTTATTCAACAATAATAACGAATAAATGTTAGGTTAATTTAATCTTCACAAAAGTGTTTGATAAATTATTAAATAATAAAAATTATATAATTCTATTGACTATAATGGAACAGAAACAGTATTATTATTATAGCAAATATTAATAGGATTTTTTGTTATTTTATATAGGTTAAATAGATATCTCGATAATATAATAGCAATTATAATTAATTAATAAAAAGCATTAATATAATTGTGAATAATAAAATTGTATTATAATATAAAATGTTAAATCAAATTATTATATATATTAACAACTCCCATAATCTAATAACAATTCAAAATTTATATAACTATAGTTATAATTATATATATATATATATATATATATATATATATGTATGTATATATATATATATATATATATATATTTATATTAAATATCATATATAAAAAAAATTAATGTATAACATTTTTTTAGAAAGAAGTATTTCTATTTAACAATCAAGAGAATATAGGTCAATTATATAATATAATAACCTCAGTATCGTATTGCGTCAACAATGGAATCAAGGCAAGTGGCGTCACCACGAACACTATCATCCTCCAGTAATTCGATACGAATCCCATGGTCAAGAATATACGGACTAGGTAGGTCTGAATGTAAGCTGACTTGCTCTAGTCGGGCAGTTAGAGAGGTTGCAGTGTTGAACTAGTACCGAGACGCGATGGGCTACGGTTTTTATCTACTATCCGTTACGCTAGAATGAACTCGGTCTCACGTGGTACAACCTCCCACCAGCGTAGTGTAGACTTCTGTGACCTCTGGGTAAACAATCTTAGGATGGTTATCAATTAAAAAGTTTATAATTATATCTAATAAAACAAAATATATATTACCATATAATTTTAATAGATATATTGAATTTATATACTATTTATATATAAAATTATATAATAATTTAGATATGCAAATGTTGTAATAGATTATCTATTTTAATAATGTTTTATTTAGTTAATACAATATATAATTATAATGCATACACTAAAGTATCTACTGAATTTTGTAGTAAAAAAAATGTAACCTTAAGTTAAGTTATGTTTTAAATTTGATAATAAAATATAATAGTTAATGTATAATATTTGTATTACAATTATTTCTAAAATTGTTATTACTTTCAATGTTCACATGCTACTTTCATTAATAATTATCCATAGATAATGCATACATATGATATGTGTATAAACTCTAAGTTAATAGTACATAATTAATAATAACGTGACTATAGTCACAAGTATACTTATAATATCATATAATTTAAAAAAAAATATTACAGATTAATAATAAGCTTACTACGATCTTAAGCTCTTTTTGTATACAATTTGTTTTCTCAGATAAGGTTATGCATATTAAGATGTGTACGTTTCTACTATTGATAATACTTTGAATGTATAATTAGCAAAGACGACACTTAATTTGTAAATATTGAAAATACCAAATACCAAGGTTTATATTTATATTTCTCTTGTTCTTCATTTAATTATTTATAAATTAATTATCTTAAGGACTATTAATCTTATAACAATGTTATTTGTCCATTACAAATTCGTCACTATAGTGATGAATTTGTGCTATAGCACTTATCCCTTTTATACAAAGTTATATAATGTATTATATAATTATATATATATATAAATATATATATATATATATATATATATATATATTATATATATACTACAAATTAATATGGAAACATTCATTAATAATAAAATATAACCAATATCATAAATTCATGTATTGTATTATATATATATATAAAGAAAACACTAAACACGTTTATATTATTTTACATTTACTAGGGTTACATACTACTAAAAATAATTGTAATACCGGATACAAAGATACAACAATTCTAATAAATCAGCAAGTTGCATTTCTATACATTATATAAATGCTGTTTCAATCATATATTGTACTTGGTGTTTCACTTTTACATTTTATGCAAATATTAATAGCATTCAATTACATTACATTAAATTTGAAATATATTTAATGATTTATAATAAGATGTATATTGCACTAAAATGTGTTAATTGGATTTGATATTTACAATTATGTACGCATAATTCATTAAAATCAATATTATATGTATTCAAACTTAAGTAATTTTAGTTTATATATAGTTAAAACTATTATCTAAATTATAGTAAATATAATATAATTAAAATAAAGTGAATTATAAATATTGTTTTATAATCTAAATATCTTAATAATTTCGTACCTCTATAAATATTTATAAAAATAGTATTCCTATAATAATTTTATAGAATTCTAATTTATAATACACATAATATATCATATTATATACAATATAATTGAAATTAATAGTTAAATGATTTATAATAATATTTAATAAAATTGAAGCGTTTGTTACGTGTTTGGTGGTTATATAATAGCTTTATTTAGACATATCCATGAATACAATTGTTTTATTTATTCTAAATATAAAACACATTTGAGATTATTAAAATTACAATGAACGTTCAATTTTAAAGAATTGCATACTCATAAATATCTTTAAATAGTTTATAGTAGTTTAAATACAAGTATCATAAAATACACGGTCACATATTATAAACTACTATATTATAAAACTATAATATATATACACCTATAATATCCTTCATTAAACTAAATATATATCATACAATAAGATATAACATATATATAGTGAATAATAAATCCGGCAGATGATTTATAATTACAATACATCTATTTCATTATTCATTTACGGTAATATATTATTGAAGTAATACTTACAATCTATGATTATTTGGTTTGAATTGTTGAGAATAACTTACAACACATAATGGTTAACTAATCAAGATTGAAATAACATAAGGATGATAAACGTATGAAATACATATGAAATATATGTGTGGCAATTTATTTGAAATATATATATTATTATAGCAAATATAATTAAATCTAAGTACTTTTAAAATATTTTTTAAATCCGTGTACAATATGACTTTAATGTTAGCTAAGCAAACATCTATTTTTAAAGGTAGTTCTTTAATTTCTATTTAAAATCATTTATATTTACGAGTCGACCCTTGTATTCAAAAATAACTCATAATCGTTTTTCTTTATATCACTTTAAGATATACTAGACACTTATTAACAATTTAAATTGCACTGTAGTATATTCGCATATTAATTGATATGACCCAAAAATCAGATGATTATGTTGTAAAAGAATAATTATTAATTTCTTGATACATTAAATAATCTAATTTGATAACATCATATCTATATATATGTATATATATATATATATATATATATATATATATATATATGTAAACATTTAGTAAATATTTATAAATGTTTAAATATATATATATTGTCTCCAAGTTTCAAATAAATTCACAATTATTTGTAAACATTATCTTATACGATATATCTATATTTCTATTAAGATAAACTATTGTTTGTGTGTATGGATGAAATGAAATATTACCAAAATGTAGATAAAAACTGAGAAATATAATCTGATAAATATAAATTCAAAATATTCAAAATTGTCATTAAAACGTATTGTGAAATAAATATGATTACCAAATATATATTTAAATAATCTTTGTTTAGCATTTATGGTATAGCTGTAGTTCTATGTAATAATACATGCATTTTTGTTGTTTTGTTGATATTATATTAATTATGTTATTCTGTAAGAATGCTCTGTAGTTATTGTATATTAAAATACATGTTATCATTTATACATTATATAGCCAAATTAATATTGTACTAACAACATTGTAAAATAATAATTAGGTAGAAAACTAAATTTAAAATAATTTACTATATATTATTTACAGATATGAATGGACATTGTATACTAGATAGTATTTAAATTTATGAGTACCTTTGACAGCAATATAATTTCTCTGTCAAGTATTCGAGATGCAGAACATTTTGAGTATGCTGATGTTATAGATTATAGAGACATAATATTAAGACGGACGTATTATATACCTTGATTTATTATCATCAGTATAACAAACCTATATAATCGTATATAAGAAAAGATAAGTGATTGATTAGGAAAAATATTATAATTATAAAAGATGCCCAGTAAACAGAGATGTAAAAAAATGGCGTAAAACACCGTTTTTTCAGTACTAGTTTTTACACATCCCATTGTTTTTAATGTATTAAGTCTATTAACTATTAACTGATAACATAATATTATATTCATTAATTATGTTATATAAGTGAAATTTAAAGTGGATATTAATTTTGGATCAAAAAAATGGTTTAAAACAACAATTTTTCTGATCTTAGTTTTACACTACATATATTTATATTGTATATAGAATAAAATATTAGAAAATATATTCAAAATTATACTCATTAATTAACTCTTAACTGATGATATTATATTATATTAATTAATTATATTATAATTTTTATTGAAATTTAAATTAGGTATTAATTTGGTATCAAAAAATGGTGTAAAACACCGTTATTTCAGTACATATTTTACATCATCATATATTTATATTATATATTGAATAACATATTTGAATATATATTTTAAATTAATTCCAGTAAAGAAGTATTATATTATATTATATTATATTATATTACATTATATTAAAAAGGTATACATGTTATAAAATAGTATAAAATACTGTTATTTCCATACTGATTTTATACCATTTTAACTGTAAACAAGTATTTATGGTGGTAACTAGAATGACAGTATAAATTCTATGAAATAGTATTTAACCAATTGTTTATGAAATAATTATAATTTTTATTATTTTATATATATATTGTTTATAAACAAATTAACCAATTCGATGATATATAACCTCATATATATATATATATATATATACTCTATAGAGTCAGATATCGTCGATATCAATCGTATTAATATAATTATCTCGTAATATACCACATGAAAGAAGGACAGGAAAATATTTTAATCCTAAGGTATGTATTGTGAGAAAAAACATAAATATATTATTAATAATTATCTACATTTCAAACATAAATAAATTTATAAGCTCAATATACCATTAATATATTAGATAGATTAATATACATATGTTTATTTTATATATTATGTATAATATGGATAATGGATATACACATACATAATTGGTTATATACTATATATATTTTTTATATACTATATAGTATAATATATATTTATATATATAAATATATATTTTGACATAGAAAAGAATACCTAAAATTTATTTTTGTATTTTGATTATTTTTAAATAGATCACGATATGAGGAACACCCCGTACACTGTACGTTTAATAATAATAAATATACGTAATTATTAATATATAGTGAATGATTATATAAAATGTCATGCGATAAATATAGATAAAGTAAAATAAGATTAAGAAGTGAAAATAATTATTTAAAATATAAATATATAGAGGTACACTGTACGCCGATTTATATTAATGATATAAATAATTTATTATCCGAAGGTATATATGTTAAACAATGTAATTTTATAAAACAGACAATCCAATACAATGGTTATCATGGTTGTGATAGTTGTGATCAAATTTCAAAAAATATAGTTCTCCCTAATGAGACAAAAGGTAAAAATATATATTCGAGTTTAAATATTAATAGCAGTAGATATTATTCTTTTAGGAACAAAATTGATCCACATCATCATATTGGTACAACTCCTTTGATAAACCTTCCAATATATATGATAAAAACCTTTCCAGTAGATTACATGCATTGTGTATTATTAGGAGTAGTTAGAAAAGTAGTTCGATTATGTTTTACTGGATGCTATCAATTCTGATAATAAATGTAATTATAGATTTAGAATTTCGAATAGACATTATTTATTGTTAAAAAATATATTTCAAGGGAGTTCTTTAGAAAACCTCGAGATCTCTCTGAATTCGATAAGTGGAAAACAACAGAAATCCGACTATTTTTAATGTATATTGGTAAAGTTATAATAAAGGTATTGTTAATTAGTTCTATATTAGTATCTATATTAGTTTCCGCAGATCTCGTTAATTCTTTAGAGAATATAGAAATAGCGAGGTATATGTTAAGATTATTTGTAAAATAATCAATTGAACTGTATGTAAATGCATTTGCATTACATAATGTGCATAGTTTATTACATTTACACGAAGATGGATATGGATCGTTAGATAACTGATCTTATTTTGTCTTTGAAAATTAACTACAGAAGTTAAAATTATTCATTAAATCTGGCAAAAACACTTTGATTAAATTAACAAATAGGATCGAGGAAAATATGCATATTCCAATTGAATCCAAAGATAATTTATTTGTAAATAAAAAACCACCTACTAATTGTTTTTATATAGATAATAAATATATATGTGAAGTTTTGGAAAATGATTTATTACTAATTAGTAATTAGTTAATTAGTTAATAATTAACAGTAATTAGTAATTACTGTTAATTATAATACTCATTAAAAATATAGAATTTATCATAATAAAAAGCATATTATATAAGGAAACTTAATAAACAAGAATTAAAAATATCAACGAATTATGATTCATCAATTATTGATTGTTATGAATCTAATATACAAGATTCGGAAATAAAAATAATTAATAATAACAAATTAGTTAAAAAAGGAATATTAATTAAAAAAAATTCCCAATAATGATGAAAGTATTGTGTTTATGAAATTGTTACACAATTAATTAATTGTCATTAATTGTCACACAATTATTAATAGACTATTTTTTAGTGTATATATCTATATTTTTTTATATATTTTTTTAGAACATAGTCAATAATTAATAGTATATAGTAATAATTTGTTTCTTTTAATATAATTATATGATTTATATAATCCTTTGTTATCTATTATAATTTATTCTTGGCATTATATGTATATGTTCCAATGTATTGTTTATATATATTTTTAGTTTTAATGTTACATTTATTTCTAGTTATAGCAAATATTTGCTGGAAATACTTGTTTTATTTTTCTATTTTTATTTATAATTGTGATATATGAAAGATAATTAATTCATAGAAAAATAGATGTTGTTATTCAATTTAAGAAAACAAAATGCTTGTATGAACTTGTACCTTTAAGTTGGATTGCTAAAGATGAATATAATGTTAGTACATTTTTTATTATTAAAAATATATATTCAGTATTATAATATTTATTCAAAATTAATATAATATTTTATTATGCATGTTATAATTACGATAGGAATCAATTGTATATTGGCCGCCATCAGCAGTATCACATGTTAACATTTAAAGACTAGTTATGACTTTTGGAATACAAAATATAATTGGAAGGCATACTCAATTAAAATATATTCATACCATTGTTAGTTTAGATTAATTATAATTCTAAGTTCAAAGTTCATATAATAAAAATAAATATAAATTAAATATACTATATGATTTGTATTGTAATTTATGTTAAAATATTAAATCTATTCTAGCTGATTACTCTTCTGGATATGAACAACTATTGCAAACCCATAATCAAAATACGAGCAGCTCATGTTTGTTTATAATTGATATTTAGATTAGATTATCTATATAAATAATTATATAGAATTAATAGTACTTACATATGCAATAACAGTTGTTTTAAATTATCATGTTACATTTAAAATAAAATATCTATTAATTTCTTAACACAGAATTATTTAATATTCTATAACACAGATGGGGATTATAGTACCATTGCTGTTAGGCCATCTGGAATTAATGGTTTTTATAATTATATTGGCAAGAAGCTTAATATATTAAACTATATATTAAGTACTATATATTACTATTAAGTATATATACTAACTTTTTAAATTTTAATATCCTTAAAGTAGTCTTTCATATATTTATATATGCTAATTTCTTTATATGATTATTTATTCATATACAATTTATTCTTCTATAAATAGATATATTATGAGCTTATATAACTATTTTATAAAAAAAATAATATATATATGGTTAAGAGTAGATTCATATATAATTATATTAATCTATTTGTTTATTATAATATAATATAATATAATATAATCAATAATATAATTTATTATATTTTATATAATTAATATTTTTTACAATTTTAATTTATAATCATACAAGAACAGTTATTAATGAAAAAAAAATAAGTTTTTAAAGTTACTATAAAATTCTATCATGATATATATATATATTATATCGTTATATATCATGATATCTATAATATCAGCATATTTATTTAAATAATTGAATTAAATACATAAATGTATTAGATATATCTAATTCAATTATATTAGTAAAGAAGATTATTGAGAAATATTGTAAAGTTAGGCTTCAACGTTATTATAAAATGATATAAACTATAAAAAAAAGATTTTAATAAGTGAGAAATTAAATCAACATGATAAATAGTAACCATAAAGGTGAAATATAATTTTAATAGAATTAAAATAGTAATTATTTACATTTTTTTGAATACATTAAAATATTATTTACACTAATATTTGAATATTACAAGAATAAATTAATAATTTTATAAAATAACTTTATTATTTATTCGATTTAAATTAAATTAATCAAAATTATAATTAACGTTTATTAAAATTTATATACGATTAAATTGCATACACTATTATATCTATTACATTGTTTCGACCATAGTAATATAATATATTTAAAATAATTACATTTTAAATATTACAATTATATATATTTTTATATTTATTTAAAGTTTGATACTTTAATTTAGCTTCAGTAAATCAGTGCTTGATCAGAAAAGTATACAGGAAAAAAGCCAATCTATATATGTTACTTGTTTAATTTAATTTACAATTTTTATAATGAAATAATAACATTAAATATAATAGGAGTATTGTAACATGTGTTAGAATTACATTCAACAAATCATGTACAGTTATGCGCTGCTAAGAGAGTGTTGAAGTGCATTGATCTGAATATCTTACAGGTTGTAGTTTATTTCCAATTACAAATGCCATCTAGAATTATCACTGCGATTCAGCTCAGTTAAACTAAATAATCATTAGTAGTAATTCATTTGTTACGTCCTCTTTGTATATATGTTTATCGTGGTTTTCGGCGTGTTTAGATTGATTTTCGTATTTCTTTTAATATATAATTTCAAAATTCTAAATTCTATTAAAACGTAGTATTATATATTTTTCATTTCTATATCAAAATATAATAAATTATTTATAATTATATCTATTACCATGAGATTATATATTATTGAATTTATCATGTATATTGTTCATTTTTATAAGGATGTCAATATATATAGCTTATTAAATAAACTACGAATACACAATACCAGAATATATAGTAGGTTTAGAGAAATACAATATTAATTAATGAAGTGAATATAATGATCTCATTGGTTCTTTAATAAATAAGTAATGATTAATAAATGCTATGGATATGGAACATAGTTAATCGTAATAAATAATACGGGTAATACTTTGTTTAATTTTAATAAATATACTCAAAATTATCTAATATAATATTCAAGGGTTGGACAGTGCATCGTGTGTATTCGCCAAAACTACGTAGATCATGATTACGTAAACATAAAATGAATTACGAAATACTGCTATTCGGGAATACATATAATAATTGTAAGGGTAATTAAAGATAAACGAAGATTAGTTGCCGATATGTGTCTGCTGACGTATCATTTTCCCTAGCATCTCCACGCTACCGATAATTTACAGGTGTCTGCTCCATTCTCACTACGGAAGAACGGGTCATAGTTCATACCGATATTAAGTTTAGGGGTTTTGTCGAAGAAACTGGATCCGCTGATTTCATAATTTCCCAGGGATGTCGATGATATTTTTATAGGCTGTTTCGGAAATTATAAATCATGTTCACTAATTATTATGTAATGCCTTAATATATCGATGAATATATATGAATCATGATATATGATTTTTTTATAATACAATTAATATCGTTTTAACTTAATCTGATAACGATCTTGAACTAACTTGACCAGGATTAATCTGAATGCAAAACTCGGTTCCGAAATTTGTTTTGCTGAATACAGCTGAAATTAATGCGTACCATTTTCATGAATTAATAATAATATGTTTGAATTAATGTTATATATTTTATATATGACTTATATATAGTCACTATATATTTTAATTAGACCTTTTGTAAACAATACATTAATAAATAATATGTTAATAATAAGACTAATCGACGTTTAATAGTAAATATTTACATAGTATTAATTAGTACATTATACTTAACAATATCAACATTTTTTATAAATATAATTAAGTTTTATTTTAAAACCTCCACTCTTTGTTGCATTTTTTGAGATAATGATGGAACTATTAGCCACTGAAATCAAAGACTTTTCTATCTCTCCTTTATACGAATAAAGTTGTTTAGATAAATTAATTCATTTAGTTCATTAAATTACATGTCATAGATTATTACATGTCGTATACTATTTATATTAATGTAATAGTCATATTACGATTAACTTTCTTTTACATTTGGTAGTAAATAAATGTAATCTAAGAAAATCAATTAGATTGTTATATCTTTTACACAATATACAAATATCATCACCGAATGCAGATTTTGTCTTTATGATCGCATTCCAAATAATTTAAATATTTTAGATATTATTCAGGATTTAATATAATTATCCTAGTCATCATGAGTAACGGAAAGTAATGTGCATAGCCAAGTGTGCCATCTTGACATCGGCTAACTTTGATCGGCCGCTATTCCAGCAGAAGAAAGGTCGTCGATACCAAAAGCGATGTTGTCTGATTTCACCGGGTGTTGAAGATACGTGAACTTCACGTTCACGACACGCGTGCATAGCGGTAAGTCTATCTGTAAACAAAGGGGGCATTGTAGTTTACGGTACGCGGGTCAAACATGCACATTTGCCAAGTTGCTACCGAATCTGGATTTTATTCGCATCGATAAAACTCCAGATAAAGGTTTCTAAATATATTTATAGATCACTAAATTCCCTAGAATCATGTACGCAAAATAGAAGATCCAGCTAGGTACATGACATGAACAATAACAGTATATATTTACCGGACAATAAAGAGAAGTGAATAAAGTGATGTCATAATAGAAGATAAATTTACTCATGCAACAATATCTATCTTACTTCGAATTAAGTGATATATAGGAAAATATTACTAACGAAATGGAAAACTGAATACCATGAAAATATATTTTAAAAAAACTGACTAAGTAGTCGATATATTTTACATATTATATAACTACTAGGAGAACAATATGCCTTGGTATACTAACGGTGTAGACAATAGGCTGGTGGCACTTGGCATTTCTAATCGGAATAGCTCCGGTAAAAGCATTTATCATTTTGTAGGGAGTTTGGCCTACGGGATATATGCTTCTCTCCAAGTTAACTTCGAGGGTTCCATCTGTTAGAACGCGCGATAGCCAAATCATTATGGACACCTATTTCTCGAGAATATAAAAAGTTTCGATGACGTAACATATCGCAGTACGTTACACAGCAAAGAAATATGAACAAAACTCAAAATACCATTAATCTCACCTACGACGTGGCACAAACTTACAGAGTTTACAACATTTGCACTGTATAATAACGTGAGTTTGACTATTAGAAGTCACCAGCAATCGTATGGTCCATAAAATGTAATGTAATTCGAATGCAATAATAATATACATTTATTTAATATATCGATATTATTAATTAAAGTTTTTAAAAATATGATAACGTGCTAACGTGATAACTTTTTTTATACGTCTATAGCAATATAATCGACTACAAATGAGATATCTATAAGCCGAGAAACCGTAGAATATAATTTATACTCTAAGTTTACTAACATAGAAAGATAAAGTAATATGGTAAATATATAGAGTGATCCTTTGATTGTATAATGAAACTCATACATCATTTTATAGCTATTTCTTTCACTCTCACTATCGCTCTCAATTTCACTCATACTCTTCTCTCATTTTCACTCTCACTCTTGCTGTCACTCTCTCTCTCTCTCTCTTTTAAGCTCGCTCTTATGATTACTCTTACACATACTCATATTCTCATTTTCACTCTCACTATTACTCATATTAATACGCACACTCTTATTTTCACTCTCACTCTCACTCATACATTCACTCCCACTCTCTATTGACACCACTAACATTACCCCAACCTACTCTACACACTCTACCCTACTTCACTTAATACACTATACTCGATAAACTACGCTATTCCAGTCAAATAACTTGACTGAATTAACATCACCTTAAAAGGTTATCCCCATTCTACTCCATGCATGCAACCCTACTTAATGTATTCGCCAAACTACACTAACCCTGCTCTGCTCTACTCAACCGACACTTCACTAACACTACCTACTTAAATTATCTTACCCTACTCTACTAATATCGCAGGTTACGTTGCCCCTACCCACTTCATTCATCCCGCCGGGTACCACCGTCACGCTCCACTGCACCGCCACGCTCCACCTCACGCACTCCATTACCCGCCAACAATGGAATGCATACAAAGAGGTGTATACGCAAGAATGCTAGGAATGCCGTTCACTAATAGCATATTATTAATTCGTTTCGGTAAAATAATCTAACGGCGCATCTGAGATGTAGACTACTTCTCAAAACGTATGGCTTTCTATACATCGGGTTAAGTTACCATTCGTACGCTTACCGAAGAATCTTCTAAATACGTAGCTAGTAAGTCTGGGTGGGTAGCGAACGTGCCACGATAGATATATGCGTCGTATAGTGTTTACAAAACAAATGTTCACCCAAAGGGCAACACAGCACAATGCTATTTATTAATAGTTCATACACCGAGTTAGGCAACTAGAAGTGGATTAAAGTGCATTCAACTAGTATATTAATGAATATAGTGAAATTGCATACAGTTTTTATGTGATACGAACGGTGATACATCCACGTGGGATTATGTTTATGTCATTGACATTTTGTTTCCAATGGAAGGGATATCGTCGTATGGATATGACTAGAATTTTCGTGGGGTGAAATTTGACAAATAAACACAATATATTATATGAATTATCTATTATCAGAGAATTTTGATAATCATAAATATTAGGCCATATTGTGTATTATTAAAAATTAATATATCATCCTTTTGTTTAAACCATTAATCGTAATGTTAATGATATATATTTCACAATCTATTGACAATGTTTATGATGAGAGATTTCGATGATAAAAAGTTAATATATCTCACATTTAAGGATATTCTATTTATATTCACTTAATATAAACATATCTATCTACATCTTCTAGATATGTATTCCTGTATGTCAGGTATCCGGAACTATCCGAGATATATGTCATATATAAAAAAACGTTAAAAAAGATTCTGTGACCTTGCGATAGTCCCACGGCAGACATCTCCAACCGTTACAAACTACACCGCAATAGTATTCAATTACCCCGTAAACACGACTGCTACACTCAGTGTATCGAGGGATATATGTAACAGAATGTGTGTTCGTTACTCGGAACGGCCTGTCCTATACGCGCCCCACATTAGTCACGCCCCGCCACCGTTCTAACCACGCCCCTCTAACGTTTCGGTACGCCGGGTTCCGGGCAGGTCTTTATCGAATACATCCTGTAGTCGCAGTACGATTTGCGGTCGTTCCACCATAGGCCTGGCGGGCAAGGTCGGTTGTCGTAGGTGTTCCCGTTACTGCAACTCACGTACACCTTGCAAGATCGACAGCTCTGGTAGAATCCGTCCGCCATCTTATTGCACGAAGAAACGCATCGTCTGTTGCGATCAATGGTACCGAGTTCTTTTAGGAGGTTTTCGTGGGCTGTTGGCGTTCGTGGCGTGGTTACGGGGAGTGGGGCGTGGTCTGGGAAACGGGGCCTTATTATGGGAGTGGACGTGATTAGGGAGCGTGTGCGTTTATGGGAATATGGAGTTGTTGGCAGATTATTAGTCAGGGTTTATGAGAAAGGGTTGTATTCTTGGGGTCGGGAGGGATTATTGGTAGATGTTGTAGGTCCTACGATGTAGGTATGGTTACGGGTGTTAGTATATGAGAAGTAAATGGTACCGAATTAGGTATAATGAGGATTGATAGGAGTGAGACAAATAATGTAATATGTAAGTATATTAATATATACTATATTAGTTACTTAGGGATGTACTAATAACATAATTCTCGGCACAATATTTAAGACGATATATGTGCAGTGAAGAGATAGAAACGAGATAAATACGATACATATATCGAAGATATGTTTGAGATAATTCAGGATTTACGAAAGCTAAATAATTGCGTAATACGATCTATTGCGTAAATACCTAATATCCATATAACATATTATATATAGTGCAACAATTAGGATATATAGGTAAATTATTATATATTTTTTAATATTTCAGATCCAATTTTTTAATAATAATATTTAAATATTTAATTTTAACAAAATATATTACATCTTATATATTTTACGATATTAAATTGGTATTAATATTATATAACATAATGTATTATCTAAATATATGTTATCATATATAATTAAAGCTATATCATGTTTATAAAATGTATATACAATTTGTAATATTAAATGGATACACTTATACGTAAGTTTTTAATATTATCATTTATTGAAATACTAAATGAATAATAAATACAATATTTTTATTTCATAGACCTGAATTTCATAATATATATATAATGTGAAAATGTATAAAATAACGAATGATGTAATGGTGTAATTAATGCTATTATCAAAAAGTGGTAAAGATCATTTCTAAGATTCTGATAAGATGGTTTTAATATAAAGAGATAACAGATAAATTAATATAGTGGTGATGATTTTTACCAGATAATTCGAGAGCAAAGTTCTAAGAATATATTTTAATTAATTACAAATATGTTTTAACAAATAATTAAGTCTTATTACGTTATCATAAGCTGGTAAATCCAGCTTGGCAATTAATCCATTACAATATATATATATATATATATATATATATATATATATATATATATATATATATATATATATATATTATTTCACAGTAAAAGGTATTACTTTATATATAATCCTTATATATACATTAAAATATAATCCATCACATTAGAAATATACCAATATACCAATGTGTAAATACATTATACTTATTAATATATGTATTTCAATATAATGACTACTACAATTGATGAATTGTGTTAGTCATTAGATGAATTGAGTTTTTATATTGCAGAATTTCCGAATAACATAGAGTTGTGATATTGCCGATGACAGCAAAACGTAGCTTGTCTATAGGAATCTTCACAGTCAAACAATGTATGTATAGTACAATGTATGTACAATGTATACCAGGTACAATAGGATATTATGTTATCAAATTGTAGCGTATTTATATTTGTTATATAAGTAAATATACGTATAATATGTGTGTACGTGTGTATATGTGTGGGTGTGTGTATTTGTGTGGGTGTATATATATATATATATATATATATATATATTTATATATATATATATATATATATGTATGTGTATTTATGATAAGATTCTTGAAATAATTTATAATATAATAGTACCAATATTATCACCAACGGCTGAATTGGGGATTAATAAAACAAATACTGAATGGTGCATTAATTGTTGTATTACTTCTAACTAAAAGCAACACCAACTAGGATATAAAGATGTACTTACTATAGTAAGAGGTCATCAAACTCATGCTTGTATATATTCAATTCTACCCTATATAGACATACTTTTATTATCTACCCATACATAATTCCTATCGTATGTATTTGACGTACTTGAAGTCTTTTCATCCCTTTATAGAGAACTTGGTGAAGTGAAACTTACAGTAATTTAGTACAACCTCCTATAGAATCCTTTATTGGTGAAGATTATATAATTTAATAAGAGCTGGTGAATCACTACTTCAGTAATTAAAAACTCATTATATCCTAATTATATATATAGACATATATATATATATATATATATATATATATATATATATATCTAATTGTATATAATATAGATAAATACTGTATAGATTCATTTGCATATAACTTTTATTTATTTAACTTTGCATGTTATATGCTCCAATAAGCAGTACATTATATTCTGTTTTCTATTTCATTCTTAAATTTGCGTTGTACTTAAATTTCAGAATAATATGATAGTGTATATTATCACATTAGTAATAATTGTTATTTATACTACGAAAATATCACGAAATAACAATTAATAAAATGTAATATCTAGTCAACAAAACAATATATTTGACTATCATATAAGTAAGTATTTTTACACAATTGACTGCAATAGTAACTCGGTTTTAATTGTGTACGAATGATATTGGTTAAAATAGAATACAAAAAGATATATATATGTATATATATTTATATATATGTATATGTATATTTATATTTATATATATATATATATATATATATATATATATATCTATATATATATATTTCCCTATCTCTATATTATCTACTCACAAATACTATCATGTATACACACAACTTCAAATATAAGTTTATCTTTCATGGGCCGAGACAGATAATTACATAACATTAATATATAAATAGACCACCGATGAAAATGATCAATAATATGATATGACTTAGAACGATGTTAGGATAAAAACAAAACTATGATTCTTTACACTAATATTAATTATATTAGTACACTTGAATTTTCATTGCGAAGTACTCAGAGTATAATCGAATGTAATTAGAATTCAGTATATAATCGTCGCGGTCATTACGATCTGTTAGATAGTCGGTTATAAAGTCTAAAGTACCTTGTGCACGTAATCATAACATGCTAGCTTTGTCTATGAGTAGGATTTTTAAGTAATAATTAACTCGATAACGAGAATTACAGGGCAATTTAACTATATGAGACATTTAAAAAAGAAAATATAGCGAGTTAAAAAGAAAAAACTTTACTCGCTCTATTATTCGTATCAGTTTGATATCGTCTAACGGCTTCGAGTATACTCCCCACTTAGTTGAAAGTAAACATTACAGTAATCATATCGAAATATTAAATTTCTCTTTGTATCCTGATTATTGACTGAATACGATAATTACAGGTTATCCGATATATATATAGTATATGATATGGTAAACTATGAAATATATAGAATAATTCATTATTAACGATAGCATAGTGAGTATATATTATTATGAGTAGCTTTCGATTACACAATTAAAATTTCTTAAACCTCGGGTGTATTATGCAATGCTAAGCAGTAAGGCGTATAAGAAATATGTTATTACCTAACAAAAATATACAAAGAAACCAAAACGTATATCTATCACATACTAAAGCACATTCAAACTGCGCATATCAATACTGAATCTATTCTAAATACAATCAGTAAACATACCCTTATAGAAATAGTGGGTCACGAGTTTATACTTGCTGGATTTACCCATGTATTATATACATACCACATATAGAGATCGTTACTCTACTTCCTTATGAATAGTGAATTGATCTAAAGTTGATTACAATTTGAAATTAGTCTCCGTTGGTATCCTAGTAGGTGTAAATTGCAGGTAAATCTGAAATTCTTTCACGCCCTGCATATTATTCACTGTGTGGTCTGGTTATTTTATAGATACTATTGATAAGGTATACCTTATCATTATCACCTTTAACATATTTAGTCTATATCATGGGAGTAATATACGTATACTCAATTCGGGTTTAGTAATTACTGGTTGCCATGGGCACCGTTATTAAATATAAGGTAAAAATATGATTGATTAACACCTGATAAATAATACGATAGAGGCCAACATCGATGGGTATGATTAATATTAACAGGTCCACAACATAAGTGGTGTGGGCGGTATTGAGATATTCATTTGGAGAGGGTACTGTGGATGTCAATGAAAGTACCTCTTCGATGTGGGATGTGAGTTGGTGGGAGTGGGTTGAGTAGTTTGTAGGTATGGGAATGTTTGAAATTGGAAGGAGTTGAGAGTGGTGTAATTGGAATAGGGTTGGGAATGGAGTGGGCTATTGGGTTAGATTGGCATTGGGTATGAATGTAATGGGTTGGGATAGCATTGGATGGGATAGGTATTGATTAGGAAATTGATTAGGAAATTGATTAGGAAATTGATAAGGAAATTGATTAGGAAATTGATTAGGAAATTGATTAGGAAATTGACTAGGAAATTGATTAGGAAATTGATTAGGAAATTGATTAGGAAATTGATTAGGAAATTGATTAGGAAATTGATTAGGAAATTGATTAGGAAATTGATTAGGAAATTGATTAGGAAATTGATTAGAAAATTGATTATGAAATTGATTAGGAAATTGATTAGGAAATTGATTAGGAAATTGATTAGGAAATTGATTAGGAAATTGATTAGGAAATTGATTAGGAAATTGATTAGGAAATTGATTAGGAAATTGATTAGGAAATTGATTAGGAAATTGATTAGGAAATTGATTAGGAAATTGATATGGGTCTAAAGAATATCTCCGAACATCATTGTTGTTTTCAACACTCCATAGAAAAGATAAAATTCCTAGACTAGCCAAATTAGTTAGGATATACATACTAATTAGTATTTCAACAATTGTCCATTATATAACATGATGAATGTATATTGATATGGCTATTCAATGTATATTGCTTTAACCATATTCAAAGTTCTGATCAAAATTAAGTAATTATAAATGAGGAATTATAAAATATATATTGAAACGTTAAATTTTGTATATATAATATATATATATATATATATGTGTGTGTGTGTGTTTGAATATATATATATATATATATATATATATATATATATATATATATGTGTGTATATATATATGTATATATATATGAATATCTATATATATGATAAGTATAATAATACATTATTTAATCTATGTGTGTAACTCATATGTCAAAGATTTTACAAAAAATATTAAATTACTGTGTTTGCTGTGCTAATAATCAAATATTTTGAAAATAAAGAGAAACCAAATATATTTAAATTACATAACTAGCAAAAAAAAGTATTCAATAAATGTATTAATATTAAAAAAAGATCCTAACATTAAATATCTTATATTAAATATACTTTTTATTAAAACAATTGTGATACTCTACAATATATACTGTTTACTTTACTTTACATATGTTAATCGTGGAGTCATATTCGCGCATAATAATATATTTATATGTATATAAGTATATTTATTAAACTCGAATATGTATACATACATCCACCACAGATCATTAAAGCCGTAAAAGCTTCACGTTTTGAAAGGTTACATAATTATCTCACGTTTTAAGAATATAATTAATAGTGTATGTTCAGGTTGATATTTGTAGGTATAAAATACGATAGGCCTATAGAAAATATAGGCCTGGTAGAAAATCAACTTATGAGTAATGCATGTTTAATGTATACATTTTTAAAAGTATATTATTTAATATAAGGTATAATTAGTACATAGATAATTTATAACTATAATTGATATATTATAGTAACTATTTCGAATAAACGATACAATCATTTTCTAATTTGATAATATATAAAAATATAACATATAAGGTATAATTAGTACACTATAGATAATTTATAACTATAATTGATATATTATAGTAACTATTTCGAATAAACGATACAATCATTTTCTAATTTGATAATATATAAATTACTGTGATATAGATATTTGCGGTGCTAAAAATATAACATATTTTAAAATTATATAAAATTATTATTAAGTATACTTATATAACATGATTATTGGAATAGTTTATTCGTACTTATTATGGATATGGTAATAGCAGAAAGCGGAAGTTCCCCTATAATATTATAATAATATCATAATTTTACTAACCCTCGCACATGTTTTCACCAATCTCTGTCACAATTGTATTTTGACTTGCTGCGTAATCGCTGAGTCCTGCAACAGAAAGGTAAAGCTTTAAACGTGTGTTCAAAAGTAAAATAGTTATTTATAATTAACGATATTATATTACACATCAGATTTTTATAATTATAATTATAAAAATCTTGTGTAATATAATATCGTTGATTGTAAGTATTAGGATTCTCGTATAAGTATTCTCGTGAACTTCATATAATAAAATTAAACTATTAAAAAGATTTTTTTGTTGAATATTAATTATAATTAAAATAATAGTAATAATAATAATTATAATAGTAATAATAGTAATAATAGTAATAATAGTAATAGTAAAAATAGTAATAATAATAATAATAGTTATAATAGTAATAATAGTAATAATAGTAATAATAGTAATAAAAGTAATAATAGTAATAATAGTAATAATAGTAATAATAGTAATAATAGAGTATGAAGAAACACAAAATATTATATTTAAAAATATCATTCAGTGAATAATATATAGATATATTAGGTAAACTAAAATAAACTGAAAATTAAAATATAAAAGCTATTATGCACGCCGTGCATTGCACGATATTATAATATTATGAAGTTATCTAATAATTAAAATATAAATATAGTTATACTGCTGGTACCTAATAGAAATAGAAAATGTAAAGATTGCAGATGTTATTATAAAAGTAAAATATTACAACTAAATACTATATTTATTTGTATTTATAAAATTTATTTATTTTTAATATTATATTAATTGTATTTATTTAAATTTCGATATAAATGATAGGAAAAGCACCCCTGATAAAATGAAACTAATGAGAAGATAATTTGAAAAACAATAATTTAAGTAAAATCACGATTTATTTTATTAAGGTACAATTACTAATAAGGTACAAATAAACTATTTATAAAATGGATTTATGAAATAATGTAGATTATGTAATTATTTAATAATGTAGTATATTATAAAGATATATTCTTTGCATATGAAAGTACTTATTTATATTTATATTATTTTATATAATCATTATTATACAAAAAGATGAATCTTTTTATTTATATTACTTCATATATTATATTTCATATATTAATTTAATTATAGTTTAAATTAGCAAAGTTAAAGCATGTACTTTTTAAGTTTGAGATGCATAATATTGAGATTTTCTGGTGAAATATTTGATTTGTATTCAATTGCAAGATATTTTATGCAATAAATAATATTTTTGTGTTATCCTTATTATTATATATTATTAAAACTAAATAAATAAAGTAACCATTAAATAATTAATAAATGCTCACCTTTATCAATTATAAAACATATCAATGGTATTAGTGCATATGTGAAATGCATAATTCTTTTTGAATACAAATTATTGTAATATACGATTTTGAAATAGAGTTTTAAAAATCATAGAATAATATTCTGATATTCTTTATATATCTTATGTTTTTATATAGCATTGAATCTGGTATTGACCAATCAGGTGCGTGTAAGGCCTGTCATTCGTGCATTTGATTGATTATTCATGTCTCTGTAAACACTACCTTTCATGAATATATTGACGTATGTGTTTTATTTGATTTATACATACAAGTATAAACAGTTTATTATTTATTATTCACAGGATTTTTCTCTATACATATTTTTTTCTTTTATAATATAATTGTATAGATATATTTCAAATATAAAATAATATGATCACATCAATAAATCATATGCATTAATGCAATAATTATTATTTATGAAGAGAAATACGAATATATATATATATTAAATAGTATAGACAAAGTATATAGTTTTATATATATTACACTATTGTGTTACTATTATTGCAAATATAGAGTATGGTATGTATTAATATCATATTTCTAGCATATATTTTCTATCCGATATGATCTTGGCTAATATTGGATCTTATGTTATGTTTAAATAAATCCATATTATTAATAATATCATTTGCTTCTACCAGGAATAATTATAAGTTAACTAATTTAACTGAAAAAAATAGTTCTTAAAATACATTTGCATTCATAAATAATTTATTATTTTTATTATGTATCAATTTTATTTATAATCAAATAAAGAAATATATTAATGGGTTATATTGTACACATCTCTGTGTAATACAGAAATATACTCTACAAAAATATATATTATATAGTTATTTATAAAAAGTATAAATAAATGATATCGATATGATATATAATACCTGAATTTGAAAGTACATATATTGTACAATTCGTCAATAAGGACGTCAATTAGAATAATTCTGTCAACCCCATTATATGCAAATACTTATTACGATAATTACCTTAATGTATCGATCTTCACAATAGTTTCACAATGGACACATTGTTATATATATTGTTTTTTATAATAATACAATTGCAATACCAAACATGAAACATACATATTATCTATAATAAAAGGAAACATGGTCTACAAAGAATTCTTTGATTATACGATAAGGCAACGATAAATATAATTAAACGCAAAGTTCATTATATTCTTAACCCGTTTAAATAATTGGAATAATACTAATAATAATATGTTGGATACTGTGCATCGTTCGTTATACACTGTATAATATACAGTGTACATTATACAGTAAACAATTGTGTTCAACATATTGACTACTTAAATATCATGTTTATTCACTTTTTTAAAGTGGATCTCGAAAATTTTAAGATGTGAAATTATTTTATTTTTAATATTGTTTCAATTTAAGTAACGATTTCAATTTACCTACTTAACCAACTGTATTGTATTGCACGATATACAATACCTAAGCAAGGTCATTAAATATCAAAGGTCATAATCCGTTATCGGTATTCAATATACTACATGTATATATTAGAAACTAAGTTCTCTTTTGCAATGGTTACAAGGTGCGTGACATTCGTGGAACATTATAAATTTATATTAAATTAGACTTTAATCTCTGTTAAATTAGACTTTAATATATGTTAAATTAGACTTTAATCTATTTTAAATTAGACTTTAATCTATGTTAAATTAGACTTTAATCTATGTTAAATTAGACTTTAATCTATGTTAAATTAGACTTTAATCTATGTTAAATTAGACTTTAATCTATGTTAAATTAGACTTTAATCTATTTTAAATTAGACTTTAATCTATGTTAAATTAGACTTTAATCTATGTTAAATTAGACTTTAATCTATGTTAAATTAGACTTTAATCTATTTTAAATTAGACTTTAATCTATGTTAAATTAGACTTTAATCTATGTTAAATTAGACTTTAATATATGTTAAATTAGACTTTAATATATGTTAAATTAGACTTTAATCTATGTTAAATTAAACTTTAATATATTTTAAATTAGACTTTAATCTATTTTAAATTAGACTTTAATATATGTTAAATTAGACTTTAAACTATGTTAAATTAGACTTTAATCTATTTTAAATTAGACTTTAATCTATGTTAAATTAGACTTTAATCTATGTTAAATTAGACTTTAATATATGTTAAATTAGACTTTAATCTATGTTAAATTAGACTTTAATATATGTTAAATTAGACTTTAATCTATGTTAAATTAGACTTTAATCTATGTTAAATTAGAATAGAATTTGGAATTATATGTAATATTCAATTCATGGCATAATATGATAACTATCAACTTACAAAATTAGTTCTATAAGGAAATTATAAAAAATTTAAAAAGAACTTTGATTTTAAAACGGCTCCAATGGAAGTTTGGCCAACTGTGGATATATCTAATTGCAGTTAATAGTAATCCTGTTGCACATACCGAATAAAACACAATATAAACATGATTCTATTTTATATATATTATATAATATCATATCATATACTGGCAATTATTTGATTATTTCCATTGATTATTACGATTATTTCCATTGTATGTTATATGCATATGTATTCCATATTTAATTATTTAACATTGTCATTGCTATATATACATGTAAACACATACATTATTGTGTTCGTTATTCAATGTATATTTGAACGTATTGTTTTCATTAGTTATCACAATACAAGGACATTGGAATTAAGATAATTCTCCGTTATAAAAATAGGAGTTGCATATAGAAAAATCTCATCAATAACTATTGGTTATACTTCTTGATATCATTGTTATTTTTGGTAATCTTAATTAATGAGTTAGTTGTAAATAATGTTTGTAGATGACTATGTATTGTATTGTAATCTGTATACTTCTAAATTAGCTAGGTGTCGAATATATTACGATTTAGCCAATTATGCCATGAAACCGTGTAAACTGTAAACGTACTGTAGTTTAGGTTTAGATTTATATCATCATATTATGTGTGAATCTTTGTAATACTATTTTCACTCTAGGCTATATAGAAATTCTTATATATGTAGTACAAATATATTAGTTATTTATAGTATATATTATATAATAATACCTATTAGTGATTTGATTAAAGTAAGATATGTATATATGATACATGTATATATATATATATATATATGTGTGTGTTTGTTTGTGTGTGTGTATGTTTGTTTGTGTATGTATGTATGTATGTGTATATATGTATATAAATGGACCTATATCGGAAATCTTTATTATATCACGTGATGAATTATTACCAAACTACATTGATTAATATCAAATAATAAATAATTTATATAGCTTGTATTATTGTAACCAAGTATTGTTTTTTTTAAATACATTATATATAATAACTTACTATCAGAAATAAGTAGGTATGATAGATTATGTATATCTGACATTCACTTTCCTCGATAAATCTATAAAATTATATCTTTGGTAGTTAAAGATTTGATGTAATAAAAAATATATCTAATATTGTCGAGTAAATTTAACTATTTATTAAATTTGTCAAAAGTTTTTTTTTGCAAGATAAACAACTTTTTATGTATATAAGTATTTTCTTTATTATTATTTACATGATAATGTAAATAATAATAAAGAAAATATTGATATACATAAAAAAGTTGTTTATCTTGCATATATATATATATATATATATATATATATATATATATATAGATATATATATATATATATATATATATATATATATATATATATATATATGTGTGTGTGAGGGTGTGTGTGTGTGTATTTCAAGTATGCATTATTTATTTTAACATAAACTTGACGATGAATAGTTAATATTATAAAATAATATTTCAATACAAGGTCATCATGCTGATAATTATAACTGATTACAAAATCATATGTCAGAGAGTGTTTACAGCCTAGATTTATTATCTTAACGTAATTGATTTCATTATGCCATTATACAATACTATAATATAGGGGTAGGCTATTACAAGTGGCTCTAAAACACAGTGAACATCCGTAATAGATCGGTCTACTTTGCATTCTATTATAGAGCCGAAAGGAAACTCGACATAAATAGCTAGTAGATAACACGAGTGATCTCCGAATAGGTAATGAGAAATAAGGCCTGGATGCAAATTCTGTTACACTTTAGCCTTTCTACTGCTACTGATTGTTATTCATTTCATAACTATATTACTCCATACGATATCACATATATATATATATATATATATATATATATAGAATATATATATTTATATATATATATAGTTATATTATATATATATATAAAATATATTTATATATATATATAATTATATATATATATATATATTCATATCTACATACCTACATAATATATTAAGTATGTGGTTTACTTAAATAAAAATATATTCAACTGTTAATAGATCAAAGCATATTTTTATAGCTTAATATGTGTATATGTTTATAAGTGAGTTCTAGTATATTGTATATGGTGAATTAAGATATCTTATATATCAATAGTTGGTATTATATATTGGATAGTACCATATATGGTACTCTCCAATATATATGTATACATCAAAATTAAAAATAAATGTATATTATTATCTCAAATTTAAAACATAATGACCATCATACAATAGATACACTGTTTTCTATCGGACAGCTTTTCAAACAATTAGAAACTCTTATATCATAGAATTACATTGAGGAAACTTTCGAAAATCTACTCGTCGGAAATGCATATTGTAAATATATGAAACTCAAGAAAACACTGACTTATACATAATGTGTTTCTACGTAATATATAAATACGAATACAATGCCAATAATGAAGTTAACGGATTTACTATGTCGATATATTTAGCCGATATTATTTATATATTTCACGTACACATATTATTTCTAACAGTTGGTTATTAGTCTGTGAAGATTATGTGTAGTCTATGGGATATATTATAATAAGGATGTATTTATGTTAATTTGTTAAATATTGCTTGTTTTCTTACAGATTTACATTTACAATTTCCTACGGTAATGTAAATGGTTAAATTAAATTTGAGAGATTTAATGAACATATATTATGTAATGTTTTTAATATGACCTTATTAGATAATATTGTTAAAACTAAATGTTTCTAATACTTAGATATTATATGTTTGCATATTAAATATGTTATATATTAATGATCTTAATCTCACAGTAAATACATTATAAACCCACGTATGTGTAATGAACGTTATGTCTGAATAATATACAAATAATGATGCAAAGCAAACACATGACATCATCTGGGTTTGGTTGTTTACAAGATATATGAATTAATAAGTAAATAATATATCGTAATACCAAATGTAATATGTAAACTTAATTTTACAGCAATATATTTTAATATAAACATTTATATAGGTATATTTATAGATATATATAAATATATAGGTAGTAAAGTAGTATACTACTTTACTATCTATATATATATATATATGTATTCTAAAGTATTGATTAATATAATTATATATCTACCTTTAAAACTGTGATTGATTTCTTTTGATAAATATTTAAATCAATTGTTGATATAATATATTTTTATTTAAAAACCAGTCTATCTAAGAATATTATTATAGGTTATTCGATACATTTATTATTTCTATATTTATACATTATATTAATACACTATTACGTACAACTTCTGATATTGATTAAATAATATTGAAAGATTTTTTATAAATAATCTAGTAAATAATTTTTAGTTGTTAACGACAATTATGTCTATTGTCAATATTCTAATATTTATCAGCATTAATGTAGGCATTAATGTAATGTATATAATGTTCGAAATATGCATATGTTATATATTATATGCATACATATTATATAAACATATTAATTGAAATTAAAACTAAGCTTTATATATTAACTTATATGGATTAATATTTAATAGAATTATCGAAATCAATAGTCGTCACTCTTGTTCGTAATTATATACAATTAGACTTTAGAAGATTTATCATCAAGTTGTAAATCGATTTGGTATTTATTTACAAAAACTATAGATGGCACTCTTATTAAGAGTTTGTATTTATTAGAAAAATAATATAATTATACATGAATATCAAGAAAGGTATAATATAATAATATAAGTCACATAAGGTAAATACTATAGTACTATAGTATACTATATGTATATCTCATATAATTATATGTAAGTAATATAATATACAAAGAGTAAAGCGAGTAAATTACATATAATAAAAGAGTTCTCGAATGATCAGACAAGTTAGATCAGAGGTCAAAGTTCATTGAGTGACTGGACTTTTTTATCTCAAAGGCAAACCGTTTTTATCGTATGTATTGCAACACTTATACAGTCGTAATAAGGTTACATATATGATATATAATATAATAAATGTATATTTATATATAATATACAGAAATTGTAATATATTCAATCATAAAATACATCAGAAACAATCACAGGCTGTAAAAAAAAGATAAAAACGGCTTATGTTAATCGAAGTGTAATACTTAAAACATGTTCGAGGTTGCTTTTCAATCAAACTGCATGTTAGATGAGAATGAAACTGACAACTGGCTATTAAGGAGGCGTGGCTTAGTAGAGGTGTGTTTAGAATTAGGCGTGGCCTAGAACCGCGAAGATCGAGGTCTGTATGTCCTAGAAGACTTCCTGGATCCCGAAGATGACGATCCGCGTTTCGATTTCGCCTTGTTCCCGGTAGAGGTGTTGGTAGTGGGCGGAATGTGTATCGGCTGCCAAGGAATCGGGTTGCAGTAAGTGGTGCCTGGACTCTCGTATACACCTGTTTACATATGTTTTGATTTACTACTCAATTGATGGTGTAATATATTTAATATTTATAACATGGTAGTAGCAGCACTTAATAATGCTAACCATTACGGGAATGGAAAGAGAGTTAGGAGATGTATTATATAAGATACATATATAATACTCTCACTATATAGTCAGAATATGGAGTTAGAGAGGGAGGGAGGGAGGGAGGGAGGGAGGGAGGGAGGGAGGGAGGGAGATAGGGAGATAGGGCCGGAGGGGGAGAGGAGGTACGGAGGGAGGAAGGAATGGAGGAAGGGAGGGAGAGAGAGAGAGAGAGAGAGAGAGAGAGAGAGAGAGAGAGAGAGAGAGAGAGAAAGGATTATGTAAATTAAAATGATGTTATAATCGTAGTCAATATAAACAAATCGATAAGAGCACCTTCACTACACGTCTATACGTTTTAATGGATATCTTATATCATCAATTATTACGTCATTCGTAAGACATCTACGTATGTTTACCTGGAACAACAATACGTACCCAGATTCACTGAAATAAATAAAACACAGGGTCACCAATTTATTTTGGTTAGTGCCTTCATTTATATTTTACTGTTGTATATAATCTGTAAAATCTCCAATGTCGAAGATATCCATTTACAAATACGATATACATATAAGTTATATATACAATATATATATGTGTATAAAATATTATATCATTATTATTATTATACAATTAAACAATCAGTTTTGTTGATATATTTGTTGCATTAACTATGATATTTTAATAATTGTTTTAACTATAGTTACAAACAATATAATATATGCTATTTTGTGTAGTATACTTGATTATTAAAACACTAGAATTTTCATTAATTGTAAATTTTTTTTAATATAGTATAATTTGTTTTATATATACACTTTATGTATGCATATCTTATTTTATATAACTTAAAACTTACAATATATTTAATATTTTACAGAAACTTAAATAACCATTTGTATGTTTTTATCTATTTTATAACTTATTTTAAAAGATTTCAAATCGTGATGAAAATAAAATGATTAATTTAAAACGAGGCTGAATATTGTTGTCAAACTATTAACATATTTCAATACAATTATAACTATAATATCTATATTATAACTATTATGTCTATATTATAACTATAATGTCTATATTATAACTATAATCTCGAATTAGATCAAATAAACGTTACTGGAATGTTGTTCACAGTACGCAATTCAGAAAAATTGTCTAAAAAGTATTTTGCCCGAGATTAAATGTCGTTCGCCTCCTCATCCGAAGTTCAGTTGGAAATAACGGATGAATCAACAAGTACTGTAGAAAGTGTATGTACGAGGGACGGCAGGAAGGCTATGGGTTAGTGGCGAGAAAGCGAAGGGTTTCTATAAATTTCTTCCAACATATGGGGAGAGAGGGATAGGAAGATGGAATTGCATACGCTATAAGTTGTATCGTGTTATCTAATGAGATCTTATACGATACTGGTGCGGGGGATTTAATCAATGACATGATAATCGATGACATGATAATCGATCATCTCGATAGCTTGACTATGTTAGTAATACAAGCGATTCAGCCGATTATATAATTGCAAGCGATTCAGGAACGTTCTTTGCCATTACTCATGCATGGTTGATACACTATACACGATATGTGTACAGTATGTAATGTTCTAGTAGCTAGTCCGTATCTAATTACCATATATATAGTTACCGTGTTTATAGTTACCGTATCTATTATAGTTTATAGTTACCGTGTCGATAGTTACCATGTCTATAGTTAGGAGAGGGAGAGGGAGAGGGAGAGGGAGAGGGAGAGGGGCAGAGAGGCAGAGAGGCAGAGAGGCAGAGAGGCAGAGAGGCAGAGAGGCAGAGAGGCAGAGAGGCAGATAGGCAGAGAGGCAGAGAGGCAGAGAGGCAGAGAGGCAGAGAGGCAGAGAGGCAGAGAGGCAGAGAGGCAGAGAGGCAGAGAGGCAGAGAGGCAGATAGGCAGAGAGGCAGAGAGGCAGAGAGGCAGAGAGGCAGAGAGGCAGAGAGGCAGAGAGGCAGAGAGGCAGAGAGGCAGAGAGGCAGAGAGCAGAGAGGCAGAGAGGCAGAGAGGCAGAGAGCAGAGAGGCAGAGAGGCAGAGAGGCAGAGAGGCAGAGAGGCAGAGAGCAGAGAGGCAGAGAGGCAGAGAGGCAGAGAGGCAGAGAGGCAGAGAGGCAGAGAGGCAGAGAGGCAGAGAGGCAGAGAGGCAGAGAGGCAGAGAGGCAGAGAGGCAGAGAGGCAGAGAGGCAG
>OZ038313.1:22616969-22696063 GCA_964035775.1 Osedax frankpressi
GACGTTACCTACAGGAGGTTGGTGTACACTGTACAGGGATATAGCTTGACGGAAAAACGATGTTTATTAATTCTTGTAAAAATGCGCCTTCTGTGAATTATTTCTTCGTGGTGAACGAGCGTATATAATAATAATGAAGTGTGTTAAAATACGAAATAAATAATACGAAATAAATAAGACAAAAAATATCTTCTAAAAGAAAATAACAAATTAACAAGAATAATAATTAAGGATAAAACATTCTCTTAAAGAAATATACTGTGCATATTGATATATAATGTTATACACTTTACTATCTGAGAAGAATCGAGAGCTGATTGAGATGGAGAAGAAAGTAAGAGAAGAAAGACTCGAACAGCAGGTGGCGGGTCACAATAAAATGCTGAAACTTCAAGAAGAGGAGAATTTGAAAAAAAAGAAAATCAAGAAAAAAATTCCAGAAAAAATTAGAGAATCCAATCAAAAGTATATTTACAAATTAAATATTTATTTATTCATAATTATTAACATATTTATATTTAATTTAAATTCAATATGGTAACAATATTTATAAATACATTACAGAAAATAAACCAAAATTATTGAAATACATAATTAAAAAATAATTATATAAATAGAATATTGAAAAAAAACTCAGAGAAAAACCTAAAGAAACAACCTGGAGATATTGCAGAGGATAAGAAATCTAGCAATGGACAAACTCCTTTACATCAACACGTTATTGAGGGTTAGTAAATAAGGAATTCAATAAACATTAAAATTAAAGAGGTATTATTATACTATAATTGCATTACAGTCTTAAAAATGTAGGCAATTAAAATAAATTAGTATCCATAATAACTAATACTAATATAGTATATAATGAAAACAAATAATGTAAAATATTGACAGATAATGAGGTAATGTTGCACAAGTTGATAGAAAATGGTCATGATGTGACCACAAGAGATTCAGGTCAAAGGACACCTAGAGATCTGGCATCATTATTGGGTAAAAAGAATATCGTAGACATTATAGGTTTGTTTGCTGATATATAAAATTATTATTATTATTCATAATATAATATTTATATACGCGTTATGCAAGATCAATATTTTAATTAAATATATAAATATATATATATATATATATATATAATAATAATATTTAATATATATATTAATATTTTATAATATATTTTAATTAAAATTAGATAACTTTGTTGCTGAATTATTTGCTTCCGAAAAAATCGATGAAATCAACAGAATGATTCTGAATTGTTATGATATTGATTTAGTAGAAATCTACGATAAATTGGGAGGCAAACAAACGTTACCAAAAAAATCCCTGGAAATAGGTGAAAATATTGCATCAATTCAGGTTTATTTACCAATACGAGCAAGTATTTTAGTAGAAAATATAAAAATTGTACTATAGAATGATCACTTCCATGTACAAAATGAATCATTTAAATTTATATCTATTATAGATAAACATTGCACAGCATTAATTTATAGCAAATGCCATAAGTTAATATTTAGAGAATGTAATATCCTGGATGAAAATATTACACATAAAATATGTGATCCTCGAATAGAATATATAACTGAAGTTATAAATGAAATTAAATAATCTAGGTATCAATTAAAAGAACATAATATATCTCTTATAATAGGCGGCAATTTTGGAATTGCAGACTGCCGTTCGCGAAGGCAATATACCGCTGCTAAATGTTAGCCTTACGAAACGCGTTGCACATATGCCCAGCAATATGGGACTTGGTCGGTGTAAAGACATCCGTGGCCGAAGCTTACTCCACCTGGCGGTGTTATCCACTCGTAACGCAGCACCGCTGGTCTCCTACATGGTGACCAGAAATCCATGGATTGTCGAATTCAAAGACAATGTAAATACTGAGTTAATTAAATTTTAAAATTAATTAAATTTAAATTTAAATGATATTTATATGTCTAGAAACAGATCAATAGAAACTTGAATTTATAAAATATATTTATGGTGAAATTTATCTGTAAAAAAATGATTCTTATGAAAACAATATAAATTTAAATAAAAACAAATTATTTATAATATAGGCATACCAATACAATTTTTAAAATAAGCATAATATTGATAAAGCCATAAATACATATTTAAAATGTATTAAAATACTTGAAAGATTGAATTCTAAATCATGAAATCAAACTGTATTATAATATAAAAATAAAATATAAATGAACTGTTTAAAATATAAAGATATTGACTATTAACACAGATAACAATATGTTTCTCAATATATTTTCAGCTCAATAGATCTTGTATGCATTATGCATATGCAATAAACAATGGAGACATCATCGATATTCTGAAAGCTACCACCATTAAACAAAATAGTGAGGATTCGGTTAGTATAATATCTAAGACTACTGCCAGAGTTTGCTTAGATGAAATATACTAGAGACTCATTGATAACTTTAAAAAATCATTATTCTACTTATACAAATTGAAATCAAATTATTATGTTTATGAATATAAATATTATAAATTATATAAAAAATATAAATATCCACAGATGGGGAATCTGCCAGAATTTTATAAGGAAAATCCGAGTGACATCAAACAACTAGATTAACATAAATTATGAGTTTTTTTAAATTAATGTAGGTTATAATAAATAATTAAATAGCGGAATATTCCGTAAACTGATATAATCAAATTATAGTTTAATTAAGAAAAAATATATTTATAATGTGTATTGACAAAAATATAATGAAAAATTATGAATTAAATTTATAAATATTATTAAAAACCCGAAGAGAGATTGAACAATTAACTAGTTATGAATTATAACTTATAACTCTAGCAGTTAGACAACTCATAACTTCAAAGTCACTCTCAATAGGTGTTCAACGCTTGTACAAGAGTTGCTAAATTAATAAACTAGTTCTAAAAATTTCAAATAGAAATGATTCAACGTTGACCACACGCTGCAAATCGTTGCAAACCTTTTTCCGGTGTTGTGGAAGGTAGTTTAGTCTTCGCTTTCCATTGGCTATACACCTGACGACAGGCCGTGCTGCGTTCCTCGCGTAAACGAGTCTGCTCATCAGCGCGAAGGTTATCCTGTTCAAGCTGCAGCCTCCGCAGTTTCGTCTAGAGGAGGGTAAGGCATACGCGGAGAAGGGTAAGGCATGTATAGAGATAATAGAGAGGGAATGTAGCGTTTTAAATTGTATATAAATTGCCGAAAATTACAATTATATAAAAACGTTGTTTTGATCTACATCATTTATTTAAATGACAAACATAAATTAGTTTTTATATACTAATAGAGATATATCTACTGAATATTATTTTATTAAATATGTATATAGATACAGATACAATATATATATATATATTATGTATACAGGAATGATAAATATGAAATATACAATATTAAAAAAGAATTAGAAAATTATTACAAATATAATAGAAGTGGATTAGAAAATGATTATAAATAATTTATAAAAGGTATAGAAATTATTTATAAAAGTATTATAAATGGTTTAAAAATTGATTAGATATGATCTATAAAATGTTTAGTAGAATAATATAAATTGATTATAAAAAGTTTTGGAAATTGATTAAAAAAATAGAAATGGTTAAGAAATGGATTACATATCGATAAATAGTTATAAAACAGATAATTATAAAATATCTATCTTATAAATCTTCCTCTTGATAAAGTAAATTAATTAAGTAGAATAATTAGTAAATTATGTAATATCTACTAAATTACCTTATTATATAACATAATAGAATATTCATCATAATATATAACAACTAAATTCTTGATTGCCAAAATGTGTAGTAAAAGAAAAAATGAAGAAAAAATAATTATAGAGTATAAAAAAATTTGACAAATATTATAAATTATATTTATTTAATTAAAATAAATTAATATTATTACTTAATACTTAATTATTATTATTACTTAATACTTGAATGAAATTTAAAATGTTATATGCACAATAAAATATTCCTTATACTATTTTGTTATATATAAATGTTATTTTTTCAAAAGACTATATAACTATTAATATATATTTATTTATACATTAATATATGAACTATAAAATACATTATATTAATACCTTCTTTTTTATCCAAATTTTATATGATTTTTCAATTTTTTTTTCTTCAATTTCTTTCTTTCTAATCTCAGTTTCTTTTTCTAAATCTTCTTTTTCTTTCTAGGAAATATATAAATGTGAATACAATTGAACATCAATTTTATTAGTTATATAATCTAAATAATAAATGTACACGAATAAAACAAATAAATAGGTTAGCCCATTGTACACTCCGTGTAACCTCTAAGCATTTAACTTGAGCGTCAGTTTTCTTCTTGTTCATCCAATGCATGAGCTCCAGTTGAATTCGTTTCTTCTTCTCTTCGGCCAACAATTTCTTCTTTCTCTCTTCGTGTTTATTTAACATACGTTGGTCATACTGTTTGTTTTTCAACTCTCTCTCCTATTCCGCATATGTGCACATTATTATACTACAGTTATATATATATTTCGTTATTATATTCCAAAATAATAAAGTTGGAACTAACAATTTTTCCCTTAGAAAGCATCCATTTTTCCCAAGCTGTCAATTCCAATTTATTTGTATTGATTTTATTGTTTATATTGACATCTTGATTTGAATTCTTCTTTTGTAAACTACAAATTTATATATATGTCACATTATGTATATGTCAATAATCAAGGAATGTATAATTTAGAATTAATACATTTCTAGTAGCAGGTTAAATAATCTTATCTAATATAAATTTTCAATATAGATAATAATTATAGTTATAATAATTTATTTATTTAAATGCTAGTTTTTTTATATATTATTCAGAACTTATCACAATATAATACAATATATTCTGAATTAATTATATATTAATTCCACTTAAGAAAGTAAAAACAATTTTTACTTTCAGATTATTTTGTTTCCCAATTATTTACTCGAGTATTTATTTGAGTTACAAACACCCACTTAATCTATTAATAAGTATATCTATTAATCGATTACAGTATATTATAAATATATCATAGATCTATTATACTATAATATAGTATAATATTGATCTAGGTTATATCTTGCGGAACTACAAACTTTAAAGCTCGCTGGACAATCTGCGTGGTTTCTTCGTCATCCAGAAGTCGTTTAACATCGCTGATGTTCAGGTCGTCGAGGCTTTGCGAGATCATGACGTCGAGTGACGCCTGGCTGACGTCGCCACCTTTGCGCGCAGCAACGCGATCGGTGGTTTCGTGAAGCGTATCGTCGAGAGGCGAATATCCGTTTGCAGTTGGCGCAACGCCGACGTCGTGGGTAGGGCACGCGTTGTTCATCGGCGTGGAGCTCGTCATCGGGATCAGAGTAGCGGCCGGGGAGTCGGGGATCACGTGAACTTTATCGGGGGTCACGCGAACGTTTTCTGGTGTCGCGTTGACGGGGTCGGTGGTCGCCGGAGATGGCTCGGTTGCGTAACTATTGTGGTTTAACACGCTGGTCAATGACATGGTTGACGTATCGCTGATATCTGCTGACGGACTGAAAGTGTACGTGGCGCAATCTCCTCCGAATAGCGAACGGCTGACTGGTCGCTGATGGTAAAGACGCTGGTGTGCTGTATCGTAGGTCTCATCCATCGTAGATTGGTAATTCATCGTCTATGATAGTAATATAAAGGTAACAACAATGATGAGAGTTAGCGAAATAATACATTGACGATAGCAACGCATTGTTATTATCATTAATAAATTGGTACTTATGTAGGCATAGTTATGATAGTATAGTAATGAGTATTTATAATATAGTTATTATTGGATATTATAGAATATATTATTCACATAATATTTAGTTCAGAAATATTTATATTTCTAAAAAAATTTATTAGACATTTGGTTCATATAAAACTGACTAATTAATTAACTAAACAAGTCATAGTTACGATAACATGTATGATTTATATGCTATTAGTCACATAATATTACTATGAAACAACATTACAAGTTAAATACTAATTATATGACTGAAAATACGAGTTACTAATCTAGTAATATAACGTATTTAAATTAAATTTAAAATATATTTTTGAAAATTTTACAATAAATATAATATATCGAAAACAACATAATGTAATATTAAAATTTTTAACATGAAATTAACAACACATGTCAACTTACATTAGATCTTTTATATTTACATCTAAAATTAAAAATCAGTAACCAAGGACGCTTTCGGTTAAATTAATTCATATGTAGATTTAGAAAATACAATATATATTTTTTATAAAAAGGCAAATTATTAACATAATATACTACAGATTACCTTAAATTAATCAAATATATTAGATTATATCTAGTAACATAATTAGTAATATCGTTAAATACAAATTAAATACGTGTGTATTACGAGTAAAATAATAATATATTGAAATGATTTGATATTTAAAAATGCTAAATAATCTAGAAATTAGGATTTTTATACTAAAATAATATCTGAATTTGTTATTTATAAAAAGACTGAATTTATATATTCGATATAGTAATTATTAATGATAGTACATTATAATTAGTATATATCATATAATACATTACTATCCTTATTTCATTTAAATTCCCAAGTATTGTAGAACTTAAACGTAAACATTAAATTAAAATAATAAGGTCAAAATTTAATAATAATATTTTTCAAAACATTTTTAAGCGTTGTGAGACAACGCTTATAAAATACCAATATGCAAGCTGTTAAAGCTGCACTTCCTCGATCGTCTAGTATCAAATCATTATTAGGGCATGGTAATAAGTCTGTTCCATCATTCTGCGTAGGCCCTACTACTGTGCAAGTATCTTCGATGCATGCGACATTCGGTGAAAAATATCCTTATGAAAAACCGTTCCCTTATGAAACAAAGAAATTTAATTTCCTTCACGAATCATTATTCCTAGATAGATCACTGAAGAGAATGAATGAGAATAGCAAAATGATAATAGTAGAAGGGCATATAGGTGTAGGAAAAGAAGAGTTCGCCAAGAAACTTGCTGAAAATTTTGATTTAAAATACATACCCAGAGTAAGTGAAGATAGCATGTTTACTACTGATGGTGGTCTGGATATTCGTTCATTTAATGATGTTCTTTCGAAGGTTTAGTATGTGTTAATTTTTTAATTTTATGCCTTATTTTAATAAATACAAAATACCAATTTTAATAATATATTTACATAAGTTATGAAATAATTAATAATTCGTAGAAATATATTATATATATATATATATATATATATATATATAACACATTAACTATATAGGCTTTAATAAATAATTTCAGTGTATAACCAAACTTCACTTATATATTTCATGGTAATGAAGTACAGTAAGATTTAAACATCTTATTTATCAGTGATTAAATATGATTCTTCCATTAGTGTCGCAAAATATAACAGTCCGATCAATTTCATACATTTAATTTATAATAACAATTATTCTAAATCAATATCACCTATTTATTATATACACATATAGAGTTCGGGAATATGGCATTACTCATTAAAATACTTGAATCATTGATTCATCGATACTTGAGATTCTCGAAATTAACTTTTGAAAAATATCAAAAAATACAATATCGGTATCTTGCAACATTATAATGAACATTGATATTGTATGTAAAAGTAATTTTTAAAATATCTAAATTAATAGAAAATTTATGGTCGAAAAGTTTCATATCGAAAATAGGATTTTTCAACTTTAATTCCTATTTAAGGTAATAAAAACTTGTTTATGCAATATAAATTTATTTAATTCAAAATTGCTGAATCCATATTTTAATAAACTCATCTATGATCACTGACAAATTAAAACATATATTAACTCGAACCTCTTAATGGAAAATAATTTTTTTAATCTAGGCAATCTAGAATTAGATATCAACAATAACAGCAATTTTATTACCGAATAAGAAAGACGATGAACATAATTATACCGTTAATAAATTCTTATTAACATAAAGTAAGATAATGTCAAGATCCAAAATATGTACTCTTATATAATAGTAAGTAAAAATATAAACTACATGTAAAATTGAGAAATTAAAAAACCTACATAGTTAATTTATTATAATAATATTTAATTTTTGAAATGTGTTCAATGTAGCAACACTTTACAAATGTGTTGCTATACAAATGTATGGTTTTGGGGGAGAACAATAATTATAAAATTTGAGCAATATCTAAATTTTTGAACTTTATACTTTTAACATTATTTTATATTTTTCTCCTTCAGATAACGTCATAAGCTGAGACATGAGAAGTATGTAGAACAAAAATAACCATTTTATTAGTCAATATTGTTTATATTTTCATAACATGAACGAATTTTGAAAAGCCAATCTCCATTTTGCTCATACTAAGTCGAGACAGAACAACATAAATTAAAACCTATATTATGCGTATCAAGGTTAAAAGTAATTTTTAGGAAATTATTGGAAATCATATTTAAAAAATTTCAGTCAACCTCAGGTTTTTTTTACATTGAAAATATCGCTCAAATTTGATTGGTTCTTTAGAATAAAACTTTACTCGCAAAGTTTGCTTGCATCTCTCACTTTATTTCTATTTCACAATTATTGATATCAAATGAACATATGGTAAATAACTTTATTATGAATTACTTATGGGTGCAATATATTTGCATTAATTACATTTATGTTTTTAGGATGCGAAAACATATGATTTAGATATGTTCCATTCAGAATGCAACCCGGAATCTGGAAGGATGGGACAATTATCATTGTTATATCTTGTCAATAAGTTTTATCACTATGGTCGCGCCATGGAACATGTTTTAAATACCGGTGGGTATTTACAAATTATTATTTAGAAATCATAATACTTTAAACTATGATAATAAAAGTATCAAAATTTATAAGTATTTATTTATATCCTAAAGGTGTTTAGATTAATAATAAAAATATGGTCTATACAACTGATTATTATGTTAAGTTATTCTTTCATTTATACCAAAATATATTAATAATATATTATTTTATATTATTAATTATTTATTATGTAATATT
Source organism: Osedax frankpressi (assembly GCA_964035775.1). Classification (NCBI taxonomy): domain Eukaryota; kingdom Metazoa; phylum Annelida; class Polychaeta; order Sabellida; family Siboglinidae; genus Osedax; species Osedax frankpressi. The sequence goes on from OZ038313.1 coordinate 22,626,071, forward strand.
TTCAAAAATAAAAAATTTCTCCTAATTTTTCTATTAAATTATGAACTATAAATATGTACCCGATTAAATTACAGGTCAAGGTGTAGTGACTGTGCAGTCAGCCCATGCTGACCGAGTATTTGCCCAAACCATGGTCAAGATGGGATGGCAAAACAAAAAATGTTAAATTCATACTTGTCTACTTTATATGTAACTAAATTTAAGTTGAAATATATTAATAATCAATTATGAGTTGATTATTAATATTCTTTATATTAATCTTAAGGCACTAGTTAATTAAATATATTTATTTACTTATTAAATTACTTGTTATATATATTAAATCCCATTTATCATTAATTATATTATTTTAAACTAAATGATATACATACAGTAATACTAAACTAGTATGTAATATGTTTAATATTTATATATAAATGTATTAATCATTACAGATAAACGTATATTTGATTAATTATCGTATGTGAATCGCTTTTTAGTTAACTCGAGTGAATCTGTCATATTTAAGAGCAATAATTCAAGAATGTCATGAATTCTCTTTAGTCATGAACTACTACAACAATTTCCTGGACAATGCATTGCCCGGAGTGTGGGCTCCTCATTTGACCATTTATCTAGATGCAGATATTGACGTTGTCAAGCAGAGAATTGCCAAATCTGCTGATGTTAGTAAGATGTAACTAAGTTGTGAAAAGATCTCCTCTATTTCTCATGTTATTTCCTTATATGTTATTAAAGTAGGAATTAACTATTATAAATTATGTAATTATTTTTAAATACATAGAAAATGATAAATTAAAAAATTATGAATATGGTATTTTGATAGAATTTGATTAATTTAGTATATTGTTAATAAAGAAAGACTTTTAAACCCTTGTTCTTAAGAAGTCACCCCATCTATCCATACCTCCATTGTCTACTACCTCTCACTATCTCGGAGAATCGAAGAAACTTTAATTACCTAATTGCAAATCACGTAGTATGTGTTTGCAACTTCATGTATAATAACTTCATGTAACAACATGTGTACACTTGCAACCCTCTAATAATCGTATTAAACACTTCTCTGATAGCTATGAACCTTTTGCCTCAATGTCGCAATGCATATTGACGTGAAACCATTTTACAATTATATTTAACAATTCCAAAGTATACTTTTTATAGGAAACAATCTAGTTTTTCATATTAAATTAAAATATAAAATAGTTCATATAGATAATATATATAAATATCATATTTTATATTATCTAGATAGTTAACCATTAATAAAAAAAACATAGTATGCCTAATAATGTATTCTGTTATTGGTTAATATAATATCTATTTTGTAAATATTTTTTAAATTATCCATTTATGTTTGATTATTTATATAAAGTTAATATTCAAATCTATATGATATTTACATGCAGATATTATTAACCCTTTTTGATTCAATAACTATTTAGTAATTTGGTCATAGACATCACTAGTTTTTGATATCTCTCGTTTAGTTTATAACACAAAAAAAAATATAAATATTATGAATATAAAACAATTTTTTATTTTAAACATTACTAAAGAACATATTTTTTTTGTATTAGAATTTATATAAGAGTATTTTTCATAAATAATTACTTTTTTAGGTATGTACAATATAAATTGTACATTGTACATATGTACATTGTACATATGTACAATGTACATAGTACATATGAACATTGTGCATATCCTATAATAGTTTTAGATAACTCATTTAGTTTTAAAATAATCAAAATATCAAAAGTTATGATAAATATAAGTTGCTGTATATTTTATTTTTCAATTTATTGCAATCAAAATAATTATATATTTCATGTCTAATAAAAATGCTAATTTCTTTAAAATTACACATATTTATCCAATGAAACTTATATTTATATTAAACATAATTAAATAGTGAATAATATAGTATTATTTATAGTAAACAAATAACTAAATTAAATGCATTGTAACCAAACAATGATTAATTTACAAAATTCCAGTGACATTAATTAAGACATTGTTTTAAAAAAATTACAATCCAATAAGTTGAGAGTAATATATTTCAAATTATTACAAATTTCTTATAAAGAAAAATGTTTGTATCTACTTTAGATAGGATATTAGTAACTATTTCCTTAAGTATTAATAAATTTTAAAACGTGATATTTAGTATTTATTATAAATATTTTTAAAAAAATGATTATTTAAAAAATAATTTATTATCTTCAAAAGTATATTTGATTGAAAATAAGACCTATTTTTTATAAACAAATATTTTAATTAAATTAAGTTATTTTAAAAATACAAATAAATAAACAAACATTTAAATAATTCAAATATATATTAGTATTATTACGATAAAAAACTAATAAAAAATGATATATTAAATATATTTAATACAAATAATGTATGGATATATAATAATGTATGGGTATGAAATAATATATAAGATTGTTATTTATAAAATGTATATCTTCTTTTTTTTAACATATTAGTATTAAATCATTTTATAAACCTTTTGTATCTTATTAATTAAAATTTGCGAGACGATTTGAGACGTTGACACAAAAAGGAATAAATATCTGTTAAATTAGAAAATTAATCTTTATTGTTAATAATCCTTATTTGAGAAAATTGTTAATTATCTTTAAAATATAAAAATAATGATTTATTAATATCATTTTATTAAAATTGTATTTTTTTTTATTTATTATTATTATTAGTTATCTTAATATTATTATTAAAAAATAATTTTGTAGAAAATAATATGTAGATATTTCTATAAATTGAGAAATAAATAATGTTGTATTACCTCCTTTTAAAAAATAATATATTTCTACCATTCTATATAAGTTACCATTTTAACTATAACTATCTATTAATAATTATATTTTCTAGTCAAATATGTAACTTATAATAACTAATAAATGCAATGAGTGAATTTCTTGGTAATTTTATTTATTAATTTTAAAAACAAAGAAATATAATTCAATAATATGCAGTTCTTAGTATTTAGATTTATTTAGTATAAGTATAAGATTACTTGATTATAGTTTATACAATGTAAATAATTAAATAAGCCATATGATAATTATTTATTCTAACAAATAAATTTAAATATAATTCAATAACCATTCTAAATAAGTTACCATTTTAACTATAACTATCTATTAATAATTATATTTTCTAATCAAATATGTAACTTATAATAACTAATAAATGCAATGAGTGAATTTCTTGGTAATTTTATTTATCAATTTTAAAAACAAAGAAATATAATTCAATAATATGCAGTTCTTAGTATTTAGATTTATTTAGTATAAGTATATTATTACTTGATTATAGTTTATACAATGTAAATAATTAAATAAGCCATATGATAAAAAAGATGATTATTATTTATTCTAACAAATAAATTTAAATATAATTCTATTTGCCAATATTTGTTATAAAATGTTATTAATATCAATTTTAATTTTCAAATTATAATTTACACCTTACTAAACCCAAACTGCGATTCTCAATCCGGCTACAAACTGTGATAAACTCAATCACCTCCTGGGTATTATAACACCAAGATATTTCATAGAGTCGCGAAGTGAATAGCAGCATACTGACGGATTCCTACCTCCGCACTATGGACCATTACTACAAGAACAGCTTCCTTCCCGCGATGAGAAAATCCGGAGAGGTAGTTGAAATTGACTGGAATGTACCAGCTGATACAATGGATATGGATGTGGTTAGTGTGTGTTGTTTATTGATCTAGTTGATGGTAACATCAGTGATTGTTATATTATGCGTAGTTGGTATGTTTGGATTATATCTTCAGTTGGTTATGCCAGTATTTTAAGAGTAGTTAGTTTATCTTATCAAAGTTTAATTGATAGTAGGTGTATTGTAATATATTGATTTTAATGTTATTATTTATACTATTCCCTAGTTTTGAGTTACAGTTATTATTGGTTAGTGGTCAGACTAATCGCAATGAGGTTTAGTGTGCAAGCCTAATGGTCAGACCCTATTGTTGTTGACTACCCCCAAGAGAGACTGTCTCGTATGTGCATATTGCTGAAGGCTCACATTATTTTAGGATATGTGTATAAACGAATATTATAAATACATCATATCAACTATAGATCAGCGAAGAGATACAAGATCTGGTGCTGGAACCAGATAACAATGAAGATGTCCGATTTGCAGATTGGGTGAAAATGTCTGATGACAAGATAGCAGCTCATCGAAGGCAGTAAGTATTCTCTTCTGTCTATTGTCGTACTATTTATATTGATTTTTCTGTTTTATATTATTTGTATTATTATAAAATACAAAATTGTTTATTTTGAAATCAATCAGTTAAGATTAATGTTTTATTGTTTATTTATTATTAATCATCTCTTGTATTATTATAAAATAGAAGTAGAAGTTTATCATTATATATCGTATCAATTTTATAACGATTAATAAAAGCTATTTTAGATTTTAATATCAATTCCAATGATCTATCCATACTAACTATATAATTATCTATTTAACTATTTAATCTTCATTTTAAAAGTATATACTCCATAAATATATTTAAATTATATTGTGTATGATTGTAATTATATAACATTTACATTTAAATATCTCACACATTTCAACGGCTATTTCGAGTTATTAAAATAATAATTATGCCTGCATCGACTTCTAGGTTGAACTGCACAGCCTACATGTACAGCAATATCTCACAAACTCTGCCCTTCGAATGCCCTTCTATCATGTATAATTACTCACAGGCTCAGGAGAGGAGTACATTCATTGAGAAGGTAGGCCTACATTAAGCCTACATTAAGCCTACATTAAGCCTACATTAAGCCTACATTAAGCCTACATTAAGCCTACATTAAGCCTACATTAAGCCTACATTAAGCCTACATTAAGCCTACATTAAGCCTACATTAAGCCTACATTAAGCCTACATTAAGCCTACATTAAGCCTACATTAAGCCTACATTAAGCCTACATTAAGCCTACATTAAGCCTACATTAAGCCTACATTAAGCCTACATTAAGCCTACATTAAGCCTACATTAAGCCTACATTAAGCCTACATTAAGCCTACATTAAGCCTACATTAAGCCTACATTAAGCCTAAATTAACCTTCATCTATTTGTGTAACTTTCTCATATCTCTTTATGATATTAATTATAAGAACAAATATTTATTAGATATTTATTTCTATGTGTATTAAAAAATATTTATTTTACAAGCAGAGATTTACAAATATTTCTGTACAAATATATTTGATTTTTCCTAAATATTATTTTACAAAACAGCACCCAGCTTTTCAATATCAAAATGGATATGCAAATGAATTTGGATCAAATAAGAAATTATCCTTATTCTAATTAAAATCAACGTATTATTGAAATAAATACCTATTTAACTGTTCTCTTTGTTCAACTTTAAACTAGCTCCGTACCATTAAATTAAATACATTGTAACAAATATTTTAAAAACTAGGTTTAAATTGACTGCCTTCTTCGTCAGTTAATGTGTTTCAAGTCCGTTCACATCACCTGCTATTATTTTATCTGATTTCTGAGGCGTCGTTGATTTCGTTTGACTTTTGACTTTGCTCCTCGTGGTAGTTGGTGGCTTCTTGGTCGGAGAGAACCACTCGTCGTCGAAGATTTGGTGTACCTGTAACCTTAATGTCACTTCTGGTTCGAGGAGATTGCCAACGAGGTGTTGACATTCTGGGGGTACGTGACCAGCGATCAAGTCCGCGATGTAGTGCTATTTCAAGGTGGCAGGGTGAAATAGGGTGAAATAGAGTGAAATAGAGTAATGTGGATTTAGTATTTAATACTAGTAAATTATAATTGAAAGATTTATAAACAATTTTCAATAAATTCATTATAAATGTTTGTTTTTATACAAAAAAATAAAATTATATATTATTTGTTTCAACTATTTAATGAAACTTAATGATTTAAAGTATCCATTTTGTTAATGAATATAGTAATAATATGAAATTGTAAATATAAATAGTGTTAATTAATCTTGTATTAAAATTTTAATTTCTATATTAGTAACATTTATAAGTATTGCAAAATTATTAATTTAGTTATTTCTTAAGAATTGTAATTACATTAGATTGTTAAATCTAAATATTGTATATAATAAATATATTTAATTAATATTTTTTAAAGACAACAAATATTTACACTATTTTTGTGGCGCTTATAATATATTAATAAATACCTGAGTTCTGCTAGGAATCCCAGTCAGTATCTCAAGTCTTGATTGGTCGAAAGGTACACTACGAGTCATAATCATGAATACACATACGCCTATACTCCAAACATCGGCTTTCATTAGTTCATATTCTTCCATCTATTAATTTCATAGGAATAATTATAATAAATGTTATAAAAGTTATAACTTATTATGTCTATTATTTATATCCATAATATCTACATCATTGTGTATTATATTAATATACATATATAATGTAGGTATTTAAGTTTCTATAGTATTTGGGACATTAATAATTAATCCGTGTAACAATTGATAATCCTACTAAAACCCTGAGAATTTCGGGTGCCGAATACTCGGCTGATCCTTGACCATCGTACGGCAACTTGTAGACAATGTCACCGGAACTGCTGTCGACAGACGGAGAAGCGTAAGTGAAGTCGGCGAGTCGTGCGTTCATCAACGAGTCGAGGAGGATATTGTCGCAACGCACATTATTGTGAGCTATGCCGATCGAGTGGAGGAACGCTGCATTTGAGAGGTTAAGTTAATACGCAGACGTATTGTTAATTAGGGAGCCAAGAGGGTTATGTCGTCGAGGTGATAGCTTGCGATAACTCGTTATAAGTAGATACAATCACTATTATAAAATAGACATGCTTAACAGTCACTTGTGATATATTTAATAGACTTAATTTTATAAATTATATTTATTGTAATACTCTGCGAAGATTGACATTTTATTTCCCATAGTGTTGTTGTTAAGGGGTTAAAGTTAAAGTTGTTACGAAATGTGTAGAATTTTTTGAATACGATTTAAGGACGGAATCAATTCACGAGTTATATTATTCAATTATAAGCGATTTTATTGTTTTAAAAATAGCTCCTTATTTATTAGGATGTTTAGTGTATAGCTGTATAAATTTATATTTATGTTATTGTCATATTTTATTAATATTTATTAATCAATAGAGCTATTGTGCATTTCTTATAAAAAATACGACAACTTAACCTCGTAGGAGAGTTAATTTAGTTACGTAAATGAAGATAAATTAAATTAAATCAATACTACTGACGATATGGGATATTCTATAAAACAGTGGCTATACTCTTAATTTAGAATAATATATCAAACAGTATAATACTTATATATATATCGAAATACTATTTATTACTTGTAGACCAACGTTGGATGGTAATTACAAATATTAAGTCGCAGTAATGATATATATCATATTATGTACACATATATATATATATACATATATATATATATATATATATATATATATATATATATATATATATGTATATATATATATATATATATATAGAATAAAAACAAATCTATTGATTGATTTTTATTCTTATAAAACTATGTATATTTCTGTCGGTGTGGTACCATAATGTATGTAATAATATTTGCAATGCCAATTCCTTATACATGTATATAAATTTATAATCATAAATTATTAAAAACTTTTTAAAACTAACCCACAGCATTGGCCAATCCAAAAGTAATATGTTTACCTAGATTAATGTCGATTTTTTCGTTTAATCTGATATACTCAAACACATCTCCTTTAAAATGTTACGAAATAATTATACATAGTATTATTAATTATGATATACATTGAAATAGTATATCGATATTAAAATATATTAATAGTGTACCACATATAGTATTAGTATTGCCTACCGTGCTCTACCTTTTCTATAAATAGAAATAGACGTTCACTCGTTCGTATTATCTACAAATAAAATTTGAATACAATTTATTAAAATGATTACAAAATTAAGAATATCATTATCCTATGTGATATATTACATGTAATAACCTAATACGACAATTGATACATTAATATGATATTTAAAACTAATTAAGGGATATAACCCATGGAACCTTACCAGATATCTTACATCTTAGTATTATCATAATATAATATATATTATTGTATACATAAATACTCTATATTTACATTTACAGAGTTATTACATATTGTAAAATCACACTGGATATTACGTTAATTTCTATTGCGTGTTTCGCGATACTAGAGACTGTGGTCACCTGGAATATCTTCACGATATTCGGGTGAATCATTCGCGATACCATGTCGAGGTCTGGCTGGGACTTGCCGAAGCCGAGTTGGCTGCGTATTCGTCTGCGATCGTTTTCGTAAGTCGCCATCAGCACGTTGACCACCAACGGAAACCTCTGACTTGGGTGGGACGCTTCTCGTACGATACCGAACTCACCTGCCGGGTTTGATTACGCGTCATGGAAATGTGTCCTATAGTTTGCATTAACGTTGTACATTTACATTTACACGGTATACCAATCATAACACACCTAGAATATTAATATATATATATATATATATATATATATATATATATATAATTATATAATAAATACGACTAATATTGATTTATAGATGAGTTAATATATTCGCAAGTTAATTATAGTTACATAACACTGTACAAATGAGAACGTGGCAAACCTTCGCTAAGCTTCTTACCAATGGAATAACCCAAGCCTTTAATTAAAACAGTCTCATCGGGTAGTTTTACTATTGGTTCTTTTCTGGATCTACTGAATGCACTCCCCATTGTACAGGTTAATGTTTGACAATAGTTCAAAATATAAGTATATTAATATTAAAATTTTGTTTTTAATAATAAATACATTTCAATAATAAATACATTTCCTGACAAATTTTATTTTTATTTTATTTTGTTTTATTACAAACCGTATATAATATTTAAATAGTTGCGTTTTATTGGACTACGTTATTTTTTCTTTAGTTAGCTGTTAAATATATATTCTACGTATATGTTATTTTGTTAATCGATAAATATCAATAATAAACATATATACTGTAATATATTAAGACATACGATGAATACCTAATGTTAATTGTTTTAAATGTTGATGATATCTTTAGAAGTGCATAATAACCATTATTAATAGCAATTTATAAATAGATTAGTCTTATAAGATAAGTTGTTTTATAATATAATGTATGTCACACGCAATGTGATAAATCATGATAAATAGGTTGAAATAATATGTAGGTTTATATATATCAATAAAAGGTTCTTATAATGGCTTTGGATTCCTGGAATATTTAACATGGTTATGGATACATTCTTAGTATATATATACAATATATATACTATAGTATACTAAGAATGTCTTATAAAAATTAATTTTATCTAATAATCCATTCAGGTATTATTATGTATATTATATTGTATTATATTGTATTATATTGTATTATATTATATTGTTATGAATTATTCATAATTATGAATATTTTCATCTACATATACTTCAAACATCCATAACTATGTTAAATTTTACTAGATATTTACTAATTAGTAGATATGTCTACTAATATATGTTCTTATGATATGGTACAAAATGTAAAATGTTAGTATATATAAACTATATATTATTACATTTATAGTACACGTATTATTAAATTAGTAATTTTCAGGTTAAATATATATTAGATCCATACATTTATATTAAGACCCAGTATTAAGATTGTTATGCTTCAGATGATCATGTATTTGTTATAATAATATTTAAGTTGTTTATTATTTAATCTTCTTTTTTTTAAATGACTTTACAAAATAATTTCTATTTTATTATGACTGAATGCCTGGCATTATAAATATTATTTATTATATACGGAAAAGTACTGAAAATATATGCTAATGAGATATATTGGAAACATGTGTTAATAAATATATCTAGAATTGATATTTGTTATAATTTTGTCATACATTTTAATCTTTATAATGTAATTAATACTTTTAATTTGTTATTATATATAATTTTACCATTGGATTTACATTAGTATTACATTATCATATCAAAGTAATTATAATAAATTGAATTTATATAATATATTGATGAATATTATTTTTATGATTTTTATCAATTTACTCATTGTTTTATTTATTAATTTTACTTATAAATTTTACTTATAAATTTTACTTATAAATTTTACTTATTAATTTTACTTATTATTTGCTTACTTGTTAAATTATATACAATTATAGATTTGAAAATTTAAACATATTTTTAATATTGTATTAATTGTGGTTGATAAGTGTTACGATATATGTTACTATATATTAGTATTGCTTTTAGCTATATGTTGCATTTATCTTAATATATTTATTTAGTATTTTTATGTCATATGTATGGTATCATGTATGGTAATCTAGAGTATTATTGCATTAATGTGAAAACGTACGTCGTACGGCGAACTTTTATTTTCGTAATATAGTATATATAATAATTTATATATTGTTATGATTTGTTTAGAATGTAATGGCTTTGAATATATAAAATTAATGTATTTTTCGTATATTCTAATAAGGTTTTTTGTTTATAATTAATTAATATATTTGCAGATTACTCGTTTCAGAATAGTGCTTGTGATTGATCCAAATGTACTTTATGTATAAATGGGTTTATTGTAGTATATATTTAATATATATAATATGCTATTTGCCTCGGTATATAATATTCGATTTTAAATCATCGATTTTTATGCATAATATTTTAATTTAGTTTTAATTTAGTTAATATTTTAAGTAAAATAAATAACATTGTATTATTAATAATAATAATACATTTAATTTGATAATTCCTTTATTTACTTCTAAAATAGAAATGAAGGGTTGGTTTATAATATATATATATATATATATATATATATATATATATATATATATATATATAGCTAATATAGTAGTTAAGCAGCTAAGTTATCAGTTTTAATGAAGTATTGCTTAGTTGTTTGGTTAAATCTGAATAAAATATTACTGTCTCAAATTATATAATAAATAAAGAGATTATGAATAGCGAAGGATTCTAAATTAAAGTATAAATATTTAACAGTATTATATTATTCATTAAATATTATATATATATATATATATATATATATATATATATATATATATATATATTATTTACGAAAAATATACATAACGAAACCTCGAATAAACTATAACTAATAATAATAATATATAAAAGTAGTCAAATAGAAGTAGTAAATAAATTATGAAATGTATATAAAATATTTATTTATTTACTAACATAACTGAATATTTTAATGTGAAAATTATTTGTAATTGGAATATTAAAAATATTAAAATTATTATAGATTATTATATAGATGTATTATGATTATAGTTTACTAACTGCATACTACTTTTCTTTATATAATACATAGGAAGAGTATATGTATTGTATAATATAGACAATTTAAATATATATATATATATATATATATATATATATATATATTAATATCAACATATTTAAGACCATATAGAAGCGGGATATCTAATTACAAAGAATAAAACGTTTGACTCAATTCACCTAAATAATACATCATTCTATTATGATGAATATAATACAATAAATAATTTGATGAGAGATATGACCTATGAACTCGAAGTTAGTTTATTTATTTGTTATACTTATATTACTACATATTATGTATACATATTTTAACAAGCGATAATTAAGACTCTAATGAGTCGTTATAAAAGTATCCCACTTAATGATTGTTCATACAGGTACTTTTTTAGACTAATATTCTTTGTTAAACTAAAAATAACATTATCTACTAATCGCAATATATTATATTTTATTTCAGCATGCAATTAGTATAGAACTTGAAATTATTATAATAATGATATTAAATACTAACTAACCATATATGGGTGAATTCATACTAGTAACAATTTAATATGATATAGCATAATATTAATTATTAATAAATATATTTATTATTTAATACATATTTCTTTAATGATTAGTAAATATGCAATATTGTGTAATCACTGTAATCACTGTTATTGCATTTATAGCTGAAGAATACTTAAATAACTATGATACTCTAGTATCGATAAGTAATTTATCTAATGAATTAATTAATTATCTACATTACAGTAATTGGTCAATTGTCTCTGATGATGTTTTATCAATAAATTATTTAAAAATTCATATCGAGATTATATTTCTTTATGATAATATATTTAACTATATTTACAATAAACGACTACCATTTATGATTTAAATAATTATTACAATAATTAGTAATTATTAATTATCAATGGAAATTTGAGAAATACCAATATACAAAAACTCTGAATTTACAAACTTAAATGAATACATTATTTGCCTACTAATATAAAAAGATATATGTGATATTTTGTAAGGTTTATATTATAAACTTTATATTTAATAATTTCATTATAAAGTATTTCATAATAGTGTCTATAGTCGTAAGTATACTTACTATTCATTACAATTCTGTAATATTTTATGATTTTTAAACTCTATATAATTTCAATTATACATGTATTTAATATAAGTATTTAGTTATAACTACAAAACTATAGATACAATATAAACGACAATATATTTGATTGTAAATTTAATAGTATAGAAAATAAATTATTACTTATTTACCAGTATACTGTACAATGTACACTAGGGGTTATGTCATAACCCATAATACATTGTACAGTGTGCATTCGTTATAACGAATGTTCTAATTAATTTATCATGTATACATAATCATTAATCTGCAAAATAATAATGTATACTCATTCTCATTAGTTAATTAAAATATAATTTACAAAATTAAAAATTAAAAATTAAAACTATAGTTTGATCTTATAAGATCGCCATAAAGCATTATAACTGAATAATTAAACCCAAGAGATATTTTGAAATATAAAACTCATATCAATTCATACTGTATGGAACTAAATAGTATGCTAAGAAGTGTATTATAACTCATTTAGTGATTTAAATTATAAATTAGATTTTTAAATAAAAAACAAACTAGTAAATAACTCAAATTCGTTAATTTAAACTAAATATTTCAGGATATAAAATAATATCCTATAGACTATCAAATGTATTTATAAAATATTAGTCTAATATAACTAACAACGTATTCATACATGAATATATATTATAGAATAATCTATAAAGATAATTACATAATTTAATACTGTCCAAATTTTAAAATTTAATCATATTTGTTACTAAATTCAATAGCTAATATATTAATTTAAACAGATTGGGGAAACTATAATTGTAATTTTTAAAAAAAAAATAAGAAAAAAAGCAAAAAAATTCCGCAAATGTGTGATGAGAAATTACAAGGTAATTAATTAATAAAATATAAATATATTCATATATAAATATTATATATATATATAATATATATATGTATATATATATATATGTATACAATATATACACCATTTATTTTATTTATTGCAATTATACATGTACATTTAATATATATATATATTAAATGTTACGTCATATTAAGAATGTATCATTGTTGCATAGTAACTTAATATATATATATATATATATATATATATATATATATATATATATATATATATACATTTAAATATAAATTTACAAGATTATGTTATATATTTAAATATTGAATAATAAATATACAAATATACAAATAAAAATACTAAATTAATGAAAATATTACAAATAAATATGCTAAATATCTGAAACTTAATTTTAAATGTAGAATGTAGAAATAAACGAAATCGAGAATTTAGAAAAGTTAGTTGTAATTTTATTTTATATATATATATATATATATATATAATATAATATAATTATATATATAAAATATATATGTGTGTATATTTTGATGGGTTTCTTATTATAAATTATGTAGGTTACATATAATTATACTTAACATAATGAAACGTTGTTTTATTTTTATAGACTTAATTAAATTATCATTACTATATATATTCTTAGAAACGTGAGAACATATACATCTATAAAACACACTCTATTACCTGTGTTAGTATATATACGAACATTAAAATTAAAATGTATATTATCGTATTAAAATGTATAATATATTCATATTATATACAACATAATATATAAAAGTGTGATATATTTGTTAAATTATACTAAAATATTATTAAAACAATTAGATATTTATAAAAAATGTAATTTATAAATGGTTTTAATTTTTTTTACCTAAATATAGCATGATTATAGTTAGCAAAAAATAGCACTTAATTTATATATTTAATTTATGTTTCTGAAATATATTCATTTATAACACAATCTTATCACAATTGTTTTTATATATTAAGCTAAAATAAAAATGAATAAGCAGGCCAAATAAAATAGTTAACTGTTTTTTAAAAAAAATTAATATACTTAGGAAATAAGTTTTAAATTAAATATTTTTTTCTTAATAACTTTAATTTGTATATGTATGTAAATATTACAAGTAAAATATTAAAGGAAAATATTAGGTGTAAATGTATATAATTAAATATTATAATATTTACTATATGTAGTTGAACATTTGTAATTGAAACTATTGAGATTGTATGTAATAAATGTATTATATATGTTATACAACAATAAATATATTTACTCTAGATACATACATGTATATATAAAGAGATATATATATATATATATATATATATACTATATATAATATATATATATATATATATATAATATATATAAATTCCTAAGGCTAAGAATATTAAAGAAGACACCAATTCTATATATGCAAATTACGAAGATGATAATTAATAGTACAGTTATTAAAAATAATACCGGCCAATCTTATCGCAACCGAATTTTAAGAATAATACATAATAGAATACGTAATTTTAACGGTAAAATTAATCATACACAAAATATTTATGTATTTTATTTATTAAAAATTTTCATTTAAAATAATATGTCATATTATATATGATATCATTACATAAGATTAGTCAAATTTAATTCAAATTTACATATAATAATGTTAATACCGTTAATTATCTATATATTTAAATTTATTTTTAAAGTAAATTTAAGTATGATTAAAAAATTACTAGAATAATATAGTGAAAATCAAATTAAACGATATAAGTATCAATCTATATATATATATATATATATATATATATATATATATATATATATATATCTATATATTTATTTAATTTATGTATACATTGTTTAGAAGGATGATGTTGTAATAAATCATAAATGATGTTATGAAAACTGAATTTTCAATTTTACCACATATTTAAATGCTATTAAAGAATTATAATGTCGTTATGGGATAGTAAACTACTTTAGTATCAAGTTTATGAGAATAACATTACACACCAATGTCACATTACGAAAATATACCAATTTATAATCTTAGAATGAAAAAAATAAATATTTGATTACAGATATTAAATTATCTTGGAATACATATTTAGTTATTATTAATTCCTATAGACATATATTATATCTTACTCAATATATATATATATATATATATATATATATATATATATATATATATATATATATATATTATCATGACTTGAATATAAATCATATAATTTATAATTATTGTTTTACTATGTAACTTGTTTTAATATTTATTATAATAGAAGATGTTAATTAAATATATTGGTATCGTGTATTATGACGTAAATAGATAGGTTTATATAAATATAATTAATAATACAATGTTATAATTAAATATTGATTGTACATGTTTGGTATACCAGTACGACATATTTAGTACGTCCATTATTCCCTTTAAATGTATAAATAGCTTATATGCAGTTATTTACTCATCGCAATCTTCACTTGATTCATGTTTCTTTGAGTCCTTCTGCACAATCTTGCCGTTCAAGCATCTCTGTTTAGCAATATCAGCTAATTTGCCGCCGCAGCAAAAACTGAATACGGTGCGTTTGAACAGAACTCCGTTACAACAATGGGCAGTGTACAGCGAGTACCTAACATCCCCGCACACGTTGAGGCCTCCTGTAGCCGCTCTCTTCTGCACTGGTAATAGGGTACATGTAAAGCGGATTAGAAACTAGTATAAAGGTAGCGATACAATCGATAAATAAAGATTTACTAACGATTTTGTTGATAGTTATACAGATATAATATAATATATTTAGCAAATTTAATATGTAAAGTTAATTTAGTTAACTTAAATATTTAACTTAAACTCTATAGAGTTTATCAGTAATAGTAATTTCAAGTACTCAAATTGTATATATAAAAGTAAAATATCTAACACTTTTGTATATAAATGATATATATAGAAAACTATTTAAACATCATATTAATGAGATATCATATAATACATAATAATATTAAAATAATCAATTATTTGAAGTTAAATTTTAAAGGATGGCTATTATGATAAGCAAAAAGAATGAACTAACACTTTTTTAGGACTGCTGACGGATTGATATTATTTTCTGGATTTTTATCATCTATAATAAATAAAAGTTGATTAGAACTATATAATATTTAGTTGAATTGGATAACGAAATAAGATAGATTCCTTTTAATGTGTATATACTTTAAGAGTTTTAAACCTACATAGTATCGGAGGGGTCTACCAAATCTATGTTGTAATCATAATTCGTAAATAACAAATACTTATATCCGTGACTAAAATATTGATTATATTAAATATTGTTTATACTTAGGTATAGTACTATATATAACCTTATATATTACGAACCTTTAGGCACACTGTCAAATGGCAATTTGGTGGATTCAACATCATAGTCATGCATTGCATAATATGCTTGGCAAACGCTTAATACCAGGCACAATATTCCGAAGTTAATAATGTATGTCCTGCAGTTACGGAGTCATGTAGAGTTAAATAAAACATATATTTTATAAATGATTTATAATAACTAATTTTAGATAAATAATCCATAAAAAATAAGTATACTATAAATACACTAATGCTCCATTTAATAGTATCATTATAATATTTATTAATTTAGTGTCATCATTCAATTACATATTAAATTTATATATTATATATATACGAAATATTTCAATTTCTTAACTATCTACAAATAACAAATATAAAAATAATATATTTTATTAATATATGTTAAAAATAATAATATTTTCAACACTAACATCTTGAAGATTTTGTATATAATGATAAAGAAATTAAAACTAATCTGTTTAAGTATCATGTATATATAATAAACATCTCAATAGATTTTCCAACTACATATTTAATTAATAATGTCAAGGAGTTATGTACAAATATTTATTTACAAATTTCCATAACCAGTATTAGAATGAATATATATATATATATATATATATATATATATATATATATATATATATATATTATCTAAAAAAACATACACACATTACAATGCTTTGATCAATAGAAACACATATGTAGATATCATTCGATCGTGATAACTTATGCCACTTTTGTAGTCTTTATGGACTCTATCAATATATTGTACCGGTGATATATACATTTTGATTCAGATAATAGCCTTTATCAAAATAAGTGTATAGTAAATAAGGAAACTTAATATTAAATAAATACGAATAACTTATATGATGTCACATGCAAACCTTCTCATGACCATGACCATATGCATATCCATGATATTTGCATATAAATCATAATATATTCGATATCAATATATTATAACCTTCCGAAGAATTATTATAATAGTAGAGATTATAAAAACGTATAATAGATGTGTTATATAATATTTAATAAAAATTATTTATCAAAATTAAATGTATTCAAATTATCAAAAAACTGGCTATATTTCAAATTTAATATTTAATAATATATTTCAACAATACTATTAAGTTAAAAACAGGTATAATATATATAATAAGTTATTAATAATAATTTATTTATAAATAAATTACTATATATATGTTACTTTTGTTTGTTTATATAAATATGTCTATTTGTAAATAATATATATATTAAATCTATAGTTGATGAGAGACAATTATTAACACCCGCCATTTATGTTTATAAAATATCTCAATAATATTTAAATTTCTTGTAATACTCATTTCAGATTTTCCTCCCAGATAAATTGATTGTTTTAGGGTTGAAACTTCTATTTCACCATTATTATTATTCCCAATAAATACAAAATTATCTCAGATTATATCATAAAAATAATAAACAAACAATAATAAAAGGTTGACTAAATCATTAATAGTATAGAAAAATATGCAGTGTTTAATATTTATCTATTAATATTACTATTGAAATATTGCTAATATTAATATTTATCATTAATCTATTGATAGTTTCCTGCAAATATACATATTTGATATTATATCAAACGTGTATTTTTAAATACATGTTTACGAATAGAATAACTTCGAATAAAATATATAACCTTTGAAAAGTATACGTAAACATTTACAATGTATATAAATGTTTATTCAAATGATATGACATGTTAAATATATAATATCTAATTGTACATCAATTAGTCAAATGAATATATATATATCAGGTATGGATAATTTAATATCAAAGCTTCATACAATGACAGATTTAATATACTATCGCTGATGTATGTATGTATATAATATATTTGCAAACCTAAAATCAAAGATTATATATTATTCGTTTATTATATAAAATGCAAGATTGTTCTGTTTCTAAATTTTGAATTCATTAAATAAATCTGAAATCTGAAATTATGTTATATTTCTTACAACATTTATATATGTTATAAATATAATACTTATTTTAAGAATATTGGAAATAATTATGAATCCAAGATTAATAAATGTAGCAAAAAATATTTCATTATATTTCTCTCATATCCAAATAAGGATAGATTTATATAACTCCTACCAATGATGAATAATTAAATAAAGTTGGTATAGCATTCAAGCTAGGTTAATTTTGTTTTATCAATAAATTAATAGAATATATGACCCATTAATTCATCTATTAGAATTTCTTTATTTTTAGAATCTGGATTATTTTCATCGTTTTTAAAAATTCTCAATATTATATATTTTTAAGAAAAGGTAATACCTTCTTTTTAGCGCACAATTACCATAGAATATCAGTTTCTTTTAAAATAAACTGTAACAGTATTGAATAATTGTTTTTATTCATTTTTATCTCAGTAAAATATGTTATCTTCTTCAAATTTGTATTTAGAAAGCGATCAAACACACAACTATTTTAAATTAAATGACTCATATATGTAATTATTTTATTAATGATAATGTCGGTGTTGTTATTTATTGATTTTATTGATATTAAAAAAGCATTATACAGTTAAATATATACACAGTTAAATAGTAAATACATTTAAAAACGGTAGAATATTACAATAATTTACTAACAAGTATTCTATATAATATATGTTAACAATATATATAATAATAAAATGTTTTTTAAATTATTAATTGAAACTGAAACAATATACATTATTTATTTTTTAACAATTTATTATATAAGAAATTTAAATACACTACACAATAAATTAGTTAATATCTATAACTAGTTTAACTAATAAAAATATAATAGTTATCCATTTAATTTAAATTAAACTAATTACATGATAATAAACAGTAAATATTATAATATTGATGTATTTATAAATGGCATGAATATTTGTCAAATAATTCACGTACATTGTCTAGATGGTGATTTAAATTAGATACTACAATTTTTCATCTCATCGAAACCCAAGTTCAACCTGTAAAATTGTGGAAAAAATCATTTGGTTAATAATAACGCGAAATTCGTAAATAAAAAAGCATTAATATATTTTCAAATACATTTTTGGCATTGACTAGATAGGCTGAGAAACATGCCACATTGTTTAAAAATAATGTTATGAAGACATTGGCTAGATAGGCTGTGAAACATGCCACATTGTTTAAACATAATGTTATGACGACATTGGCTAGATAGGCTGTGAAACATGCCACATTGTTTAAAAATAATGATATGAAGACATTGGCTAGATAGGCTGTGAAACATGCCACATTCTTAAACATAATGTTATGAAGACATTGGCTATATAGGCAGTGGTGACCAGTGCTACATTGTTCACAAATAATTTTATTTTTATAATGTTCATGTCTTTGTAGTTCATAAATTGTTTATTTAAATTGTATAGATATTAAATTGTTCTAAATATTTTTTTTATTTGTTATCACAGATATTTTCTAATATGTTATAGATTTAAATGTTTTAGATATTCTTTGATCTCAATGTAGATTTTATTTATTACATGCAGATATTTTCAAATATATACCATAAAGATAGTATAACACATTTTAATATTGTAAAAAATAAGCATTACCCCGTATTATTTTTTAAAATTGATTTTTTTTGTATAAAAATAATATGAGGAAACTGCATAACGGTTTACTAATGTCCAATTCCAACAAAATGCAAGGAGATTTCCATGATTTTAACAGATCTGTCAGCTGATTTCAATCCGATCCGTGTAACATATTTTTTTATTTTATATTCACCTTCGCATATATTGGTATAGTGCATATAATAATATTAATATATATTATTTAAATAATAATAATTAATGATAAATAGTAGTATTATATTTATTTGTTAAATACATACTAGTTAAAAAGTAAACATATTATTTATAATAAAGTTAATGTACCTATATTTAAAAATCAATCATATATGAATAATCAAAATCCAAAATTAACTTAATTCAATAATATTGACTAATAGGATCAAAATAAAAAAAAATATATTTTATTTATTATTTACACTTCAGTATCAAATAAATGATTAGTGTTTATATATATAAATCTTATACCGTGTACTTATTGTATGTCGATATATAGGAATGTTAATTAAAATGTATTTTACAAATATTAATAAATTATTTAAACTTCGCACTAAATATCATTATTTAAACTTCATATAAAGTCACAGATTTAATATACAATTAAAATAATTAAAATAATTATATATTATAATATTGAATAAACATATATTTTATATGTAATAAATATATTTTCATACACGATTTACGAATTATTCTATATAGATAGTCTAACAATTATAATACACTAAAAAATATACATTTCCACTTATTTTTGTTTTGAAATAAGTTTTGGAAAACTATAGCATATATGATCAAATTCTAGTTATAGCTAAATTCAAAATATAAATTTTAAGAAATATATCACATTGACTATTAATATATTTACTATTAATATATTAACTATTAATATATTAATATAGTTACTTATTCCATATGGTATGAACAAATTTTATATTGAAAATAAATATGAATTTTCCACATATTTTTCTTGGATTAAAGACTTTAAGTGTGCGATTCTACATAAATAAAAAATATAGGTGTGGCAGATGCATTCCCATATCATACTGACAGTGCCTGTGTGCTATATTTATAGATTATTATATATTTTATTATAATTCTAAATTTAGACCAAGGTTTGTACCCAAACTTTTTTTTAATTAAAAAAAACTAAATATATCATACCCCATCTTAATATAACCTATCATGATATAAATAAAACGATTATATATTGAGTTCAATTAATTGCTGATTAATTTGTTTTGGAATATGGTATCTAATTGAAATATAATATTTTTAAGTCGTTAATAAATTTGATATTGCCGAAAATGATTATTTGAAGTGGAATGTTGATATAGATATAGAATCCACTCCATTTGCTACGTATTATGATACAATTGATAAGTTCATGGGAACAAGAAAATCTATAATACCCTGAATGTTTATTCAACGAAATCTGGAAGTGTTGGGTTTATATTCTAAAATATGATTTAATTTACACATTAATTAGCCTATAATTATAGGTTTGCATTACAAATTTGATCAAATTATTTTCAATATTATTATAATATAACGGGTATTTATTATATTTTCAATTATTTAATATATATATATATATATATTATAATATCTATTTAATAGATGATTATAATTACAACAGTTATATTAAAACCGCACCCTTAAGAGAAAGAAGTACACTTCAAACACTAGCACAACGTAATTTTAAAAACTTTCCTGAAATGTCTTTATCACAAATCCCTTCTATAGAAGGTGCATGAGAAGTATACTTTTCATACACCTCATATAATTAGATAAATTACCAGAACTATAAATATACTATTAAATCCTACTTCCTCGAAATCACCAATATTTAGACGTCCCATAGATATAGAAAATATGCAATAGACATCCATAAACTATTGTGACCCTGAAAATTACAAACCTATTATTAAATTGGGTTCCTTCTCCGTTTGCCAATGCCAGGTAAATACAATCAAGTATATATCTAAATATTAACCAATAAGTTATTAATTAGCATATTTACTTGATATTTTAAAAAATAAATGAACTTAATAATAAGGTTATAATTTATTTTATTCAGGTTAATAGAGCCTGGAATATGTCGTGTGAAAATATGTAGAATTTACCAATATTTTAATACCGTTAATGAAATATTGATGAAATGAACATTATAATAAGATAAATTCATAATAAACATATAAAAAAAGTAACAATAAATTATGTTGTATAACATATTACGCTTTCGATTTCATTATATGCATTGTCAACTATACTATCATCCCATAACAGTAAATGGTTATCACCTTTGTCTATACAAATGTTATGTGAAATAAAAAAGGCAGTTATGCAGTAATGCAAATTATGGAATTCGGTATTCTGCCTTTTCAGCAAGATTCACTCTTATGATTTAAGTAGTCGAATGTTTCGAATTAAAAAATTCCTTCTCTGGTGATATATTTATTCGTGGCCATAATGTAATGCAGAAAATGCGGCATCACCGAGTATTACGTAATAGTACTAATATTTCATTATTCTGTCTTCACAAAATGATAAGTAAATACAAGTATATCGTTAATTAAATGTACTAACATTATTGAATTGACTGAATATATTCGGATATATAATATTATTAAAATCTAATATAGAAAACAACTTTTGCATCGTGTACTTTTCCCGGATATCCAATACAAATATCAATAAATCTAAAGAATAAATATATTTAATAAATATAGTTTTATATAAATATTATTTATATAAAAATATATTTGTTAATATTACAAAATATAAATATAACTACCTCTTTTTTCAATAGCAAACAGACATTACGTTAAAATAATAAAATACTTTCGTATTATATATGTAAGATATATTTATTATAGGCACTACTATTGGAATATGAGTCTCATCTATCGAACCGACACTATTTGGGAATATTCTATTCTCAAATAATCGACGAGCAGTTCCCAAATCAAATCGACTCGTTGGAAATACGATGTGTATTTACTACCAATAAATAAATATAGATTTTTAATGATTTAATTATAATGTTACAATAATTTCAATACATAGATACACAGAAGATAACAATTTAATTATTTTAGGAATACATACTTAATTGTCCCATCGTATAGCTGATTAATTTGAAACTGTGAATTTATCAGCTAATGTACGATAGTCGCAATTAGTAGCCAATCTGTTTTTATGATATTGTTATATATATATATATATATATATATATTTCTAAATATATTATATATAAAAAATTACCTCCATAATCTAATCTCAAGTTTCATATCATACATCGGTTTGTTTCTATTTTTATGTAATATACCGACCAATTTCATTAGAAATATAATTAAATTTATTAATATTTACTCTGCAACTATTTATAAAATAAATAGCATGGGTTAATATTTAAATATAGTATTTTAATAATAGTTGATGTTTTTATATGACATTTTTAATTAAAACCTGAGATTTGATTTAAATTTTGTCTCCGCATATTTTTCAATTATATTAGCATCCCAATAATTCAATAGGCTGTAACTATAGCCTTGTTCTTCTAATTCGATAATTAATTCGTCAATAATTACGTTATATGCATTAATAATATCTCTATAATAGTATATTTATTATTAATTATTTAATTAATCAATTACATTATATTAAATATATACTAATTTTGTAAAATTCAAAATATATTTTAGGATTTCTAATTTAACTTAAATCAATTTCAAAGTAAAATTATTATATCGAGAAATTAATATATTTAATGGTTTATTATTTAAGGGTGCGGTGCTAGTATAAATACACTTTTAATAAATCAACTTCAAAGTAAAATTACAATTTATAATATCAGATTAGGTTTTTACACTATGGTAATTATTGCAGCAATATAACTTATTTGTTGGTTACGCATTTAGTGATAACTTAATATTTAAAAAATGCATAAAACATATATATGTATATATACATATATGCATACGTTAATTTTGTTATAATATATGGTTTTAAAATAAATTTAAAGGGAGGCGTAACATTCGAGGAATTTACAGGTAATAGATAGGGGAACTATGTGTTCTAGAATGGTGATTAGATTTATAATATAATGACAACTTTTTTTCATAGATATCTAGATAATTACCATGTTTATAGTTAGTTATTTTTAAAATTAGACATTTAAAAGATTATAAACAAGTTCATATATTTATTTTTTTATCTATGTTTTTCATATTTTTTTATTATAAGTGTATAATAGACAGTTTTGTCGTAGATTTAAAAAAATCAAGTATATAATGTATATATTCAGAAAATTTTAATTAAAAAAATATGCATTAAAATGTACTATAATTTCGTTTGCATATTTTAATTTTGAAAAGTGTAAATAGGATGTCTATCTTAATTATTGATTTGTATTTATTTGAAATTAAGTTTACATAAATAATATATTGAGCCGATCTGAATCTAATTAAATATATATATATATATATACGAAATTAACAAAGGAATTTCCGAGATTACATATATGCTAAACATATAATTTTAAAAAATGTAAATAAATATTAATATGTATATGAATTAGAATATATATATTTATAAGAATATATATATATATATATATATATATATATATGCATATGTGTATAATTATTTCAATTTAAATGGATTTTTTCAAATGGATTTCCATAGTTTCTAGGGCTGAAACACCTTTTCTAGGGCCACTGAACAAATTATCTCCGGAATTGCCTTGCGAGTTTCTCTTGATACGCTATTGATTTAATATTTAGACTAAAATGGTGATTCCCAAACAGTGGGAAGGCCAATAAAAACAAACAAACTCGAACAATAGATCTTCAACCAATAACAAACTAGTTTTCTACTTATCATATGATAAATATATTTATAGAATAGGAAAATAAATTACATAGACTAAAGCTATAAATGGATAAACATAATATCTAATAATATATAGTATATGCCTAGAATATGTAATATGAACTTATAATAGATTAATAATATCATCTTCGGATATATAAATATATCAAATTATTGACAAACTATAAATTTAATAATTAAAATATAGTAATTGGGTATGTATATGTATAATTAAAATTATAATAAAATAATAGTAATGTATTACTTAAGTAAACTTAAGTATATTTAGTATACTTAATATACTTAGTATAGTTTTAAAATATAAAAAAACGTAAATATTATAGTAATTATTTTAAAATTATTATATTGTAATTTACTAGTGAATTTAAGTTAATTTATGAAGTATTTTAACTTTATCATAAACTATATTATAAATAAGATGTTAAATTTAATAATGTATGAATCTTATATATATTATAAGTTATGTAATATTATTTGATCTATAATTTATTGACAATATAATTTATTTACGATATAATTTATTTTTATTATACATTTTTTGTAATATATTTTATTACTAATAATGTTTTACAGCAAATGGATATATTCATAAATGGTAGTTTGGCCGAGTGGTCTAAGGCGCTGGTTTTAGGCACCAGTCCACTTTGTGGGCGTGGGTTCGAATCCCACAACTGCCAAATTTTTATTTTTTGTATCATTTAAATATGATTACTAATAAAATTACTAACTATGTAACTTATATGATTTTATATAACTTAAGTTATAATAATTATTATATTGCTTTATTAAGCTTTAAAATCATATAATTTAGAATAGATTATATAGTATTATTATAAAAATCCTTTTAGGTAATATTATTAGGTAATATTATTTATAATATAATATAATTATAATATAGTTATAATATAATTATTTTTTAAAATTTCCATCCTATCCGTCTGATACTATTTTCATACATAACTCCATACACTCTTTAAACTATATTAATATATAAGTTTACACTTAAAGGTGGCAGTATAACAGTAAACATTAAATGGTATTCGCATAAACCCTATGTCCCTAAATCTAATTCGTTGGGGGCACGCACCACTGATTTTGTTTATAAATAACCTGTGTCAGGAGTAATTGTTCATATAATGACTTGATGTATAAGTGGTATAAGAAAAAGCTTAGTTTAAATATAAAATAAGTATTAGTATCAATTCTAATAAGTACAATAGTATATTGTATAATAAAGTTTACATATATATTTTATATTATAATATATTTTCTATATAATAATATATATTTTTCATTACCATTATATAACCTCAGTATTTGAAGCTATTATTATTATTGTTATTTGATTTACTGAGTGAGATAGGTAAATAATAATAAAACCCAAAAATTGCACACAGAAAATTAAAAAACGCAATTTAATAATTTTCTACCTAAATGAGCATCATTATAATTAAACTTGTCATTATAATATTTTTATATACTTTATATGTATTCATATTTGAATATATACAAAATAAAATATAATATAATATTATCATAATAATTTTATAGAATTCAACTTAAAATTTCAAAATGAAACTTGGAGTATGGTGTTTTGTGGTTACAGTATTGTGTTCTCAATTCCACGTGAATTTGGCCAATTCCGGAAGTCTACTTATTGGCAGCTTTAATATTCAAATTTTTGGACAAAGTAAAGTTTCAAAATCTGATGTACTAAATGATATTGTTCAGGTTTGTTTATTATAACATTATAATTTATAATTAGATGATCTATTATTAATAAATGGATTAATGAGGCTAGAGTATATTAAAGTTAGAGTATATTAGATGTATTAAATATATATTATAAAATTAATCTTTTAAATATAGTAAAAATCACAAAATGGAATATAAAAACCATCATAACAGTTTATATTGTATTATTAAATACAAAAGTGGTGTATATGCTAAAATTAAAACATAAATTGGCATAAACATAATAGAATGTCTTTAGTAAGTCAATTACTTATGTGGAAATTAGTTCAAGGATTTATCATTCCTAGAGTGATTTATATACTTCACTCGCAAATACTTTGAGATATTCAAATAAAGCAATATATGTTAGAAATTATAGCCAAATTATAACAAAGATTTAAAGATTATATAATAAATTAACGCACTAAATGATATATTCTATCAACTTCTGCCATTGAACAAATATGTATTAGTATTAATATTTTTGTAATTCAATTTTCTTGTAATCATCTTACACGATATTACCAAAATGTAGATTTTCCGATTCCATGGATTAAACATGGTTTATAAGATTATACTTTATTTATTGATAATAGTGTACTATAATGTATACATAGTTATCAGAATTGTTTATATGCGGTGAGTTCCAAATGTTTATAATTTATTATGTGTCTTGACTATTACTCTGTTTAGATAATATATTAATATATAGTAAGTTTGTACTAAGTTCTAGAGTAATATATCAAATAAATGACTATTTTTATCTTGCAAAATGAAAATCCTATGTAATATATGATTAATAATAATATCTACAGGAATGTTGAAAAATGCTTAATATTTAGATCTAGATTATAATAAATGAAATAACACTTTTATTGCGAAGTCACAGTTAATTTGGATGATTGGTAAAAAGGACTTTAGTTTACTTGATATATTATTAATTATATATATTAAATCTAATTCTAGATTCATTTTAGTGATTAATTACGGGTACAAATATTCATGATTTCATAATATAAAATATAGTATATTTAAAAATAATATATTTTGCAAATAACTTAATATATCTATATATATATATATATTAAAGACATTATTATGGTTGTAGATTATAAAGAGATACGATGTGATTTTAATTCAGGAGATAAGAGATATCCAGAAAACTGCCATTGTCATACTGATGAATCATTTGAATAAGTTAGTGTAATTATTAAACATATTTCTTACTTTTCAACCACTACTAATATAATATTAGTATCATTTTAAGTGGATAGAAAGTAAGATATAATACTATTCATGTATTTATACATATTAATATATAATATAATGATATAAAAGAGTAATATAATACATAAGTGTATTAATAAATATAATAAACTTTATATTTATAGTGGACTACTTTTATTATTTAACATTATTAGTGTTATATAAAACAATGGTCTATATTATGTCTATATTATTTTAATATATCACCATTTATTAAATAGAATTAGATATAATAATAAATTAAATAATTAGCTATTCTTTAAATAAATAACGCATGCAAAAGTTGATTAATTGGTATACATTTTGTCAGTGAATTCAGTAATGTTGTTTACAATTATACAATTGGAACAAGGCAAGGAAGGAGTAGTAGCAAAGAGCAGTATGCATACATATACAGGTAGGTATATATTATAAATTCCATAAACTATCCCAATAACTTCTTGTTTTAACGGTGTCCCTAGCATTCAAGAACTAATTGTTAATTATAGTTAATTATATTTAATATACATTTAATATTGCTGCCACAATCGATATTACAATTGATTTTACAATATTGATAATTGCCGTCACCGGTCTAAATAATGGAACTAAAACTATTTGCAATCAGGAATAAAAAAGTACGGGTTACCGGTACTATAGAATACGAAGATAAAAATGACAAGTTTGAGAGAGATCCATACATCGTAAAGTTTCAGTCGCTTCTAGAAGGTTCTATATTTTCAGATCCTATTCATTAATTATAATTATACTAGAAATCATTTTATGTGTGGGAGTTTGAGGTGTGGATCGTATAAACAGGATAAATCAATCTCTGCTTACTTCAGGAATTCCTGAATTTACAATTATTGGTATCCACGCGTCTCCAAAAGTCGCGGAACAGGAAATCGACTCCCTCGTCGAAGTCTATGAGTTTGCTGTGGAGAAATTAGGAGTCAAGGTCAATCTTACAAATAATTGAATGCTTTTGCAATTGTAATAGTTAACTCTTTTTTCTGTATACAATATATTTATTAGCAGTTATACATAATACATAAATATAATCAATTTTCAATATCACTTATATTTAATACATAAATTCCTGGCAATTTTGATTCTATTATAATATTGTGTAAATATTATTCATAATCTAATAATTTCATAAATCAAATATATGTAAATTCTATTGAGAATGCAATTTGTTATTTGAAATTAAGATTATAATGAATATTATTTTATTGTATTGTTATATAATACCTATAATTTAAAATTTATTTCCATGAAAATTGATATGGTTTATTTATCATTTAAATTACTTACACAATCAAATTATGATGAAAATCGGATGTATTTAGATGTTTAATCTATAGTTATATCGCAAGTATTCAATTACAATTGAACTGGATATTTTATGATTTATTATAACAGTAAAAATTAATAAACATGTATAATAGAAATATTTGTTAATTAATTTGACAAAGAGGTATTTTTGATATTAAGAAATTTCATAATTATAAAGTTTGCAAAATGTGAGTACGATTCGGGTGCAGATTATAAATCTGATTATATAAATCTAATTATATAAATATCACATTAGGTTAATAATTGTTCAATCTACCGTAACTGCGCACGTAGCAAATGAATATAATAACTTATGAATCTCTCGCAGAATGTTCTGATCGCCGGTGATTTGAATGCCGACTGTAACTACGTAAATAAAGGAGAATGGTTCGACATCCGACTCTGGAACGACTCCAGATTTCATTGGCTGATTGACAATTCGGCTGACACTACAGTCACCGACACCGACTGCGCTTACGACAGGTTGGGATTAACGTTGACGCTAAGATTATGTCGAAGTAGAGATAAGGGGATGAGTGGGAGGGTCGGGGTGATGGTGAAGGCGATAGTGAGGCTGAGTCGGTAGCTGCGTGGAGTGAGGAAGATGCTGAGGACGGGAGTGACAGATAAATAAGGAGGGATAGAGAGTAATAGTGAGGATACAGTGAGGATGAGGATGAGAAATAAGGAGATGGAGAGTATGAGGATGAGAGTGAAGTAGATGATTAGGGTTAAGTGATGGAGAGGAGGATGGAGGAGGTAAGGGTGGTGAAGAGAGTAAGAGTGGGGTATATATAATTATATGGTATATTAATTTTAAATATCTATTAAACATTAATTTACTGTAAAATAGTAATTTTTATAAAATCAGATTTATTGCTGCTGGAGAAAATTTTGTGAAATCAATTTCTAATGTAAAAATATATCATTTTGACAAAGAATTGCAAATCAATAATGAAAAAGTAAGTGAGCTGATGAAGGATCTTAATTTAAATATAAATATGCAGTTTAGCATTATCAGAATAATATACATTCCATGTATATATAAACTGCTTTATAATATATTTAATTAAGATACTATCTCAAATTCTAAATATATATTCTTAATATAATAATTTGAAATTTTTAATAAATATATTTTAAAAATAATATTAATTAATATTCCAGTGTTTTATTCTATCAGAGATATTCTATACAATATTTAAAAGTAATTAATGATAAAATAATAATAACACTTTATTGTAGGCTAAACATATCAGCGACCATTATCCAATAGAATTGTTGATAAACCCTCAAAATAATCATTCGGACAAAAATCTAGGTGATTTTATTTTTTGTTTCTCATTCTTTCTGTTGTATTTATCAGTAATTTGAAAAATATATATATGATAATTGCAATACTCTATTAGGTGAGTGCTTCTGAAATGGAATTGAGTAATTATTAATTACTAATTAATAAGAATTAATGAGTATCAGAAATTCTAAATAACACATCAATTATTGAATATTCACATATTCATAATTCCCATGTATTATTTAATTAACTCTATAATATATATATTACTATATAAGTAAACTCACTATCTTTGTTATAATAAATACCATGTTAACATTACAATTTACTCATTCTTTATACAATGTAAGATATATAATTGAATTCTAACAGCGCATTTTGAAATAAGAACATCACTAGAAATGAAAGGAAACCATATCAATAATACAATTATTAAGGCAAGTATACGAATTGTAGTAGCAGACTATTTATAGTCACAATTATTTATTTAATCATGTTCTACATATTAATCTATAATATCGTTGTATTCGCAAAATACCTAATTCTAATACGATCTGACAACATTCTAATGTACGTTCCAAACGCGTTTGACTGCGAAGGAAGAATGGCGTAATAACTCACTTCGACACGTACAGGAGTTACTCTTCATGCCTTCGATGTACTCCGGAGTATCGATTGATATCGTCAGTAAGGACGTTATGGCTGTGATACACATGCAGCCATGCAAACTCGAGAAGCTAACTGACTTTGGAGTAATTTCTCGCGAACTTTCTCCTGACCTCACCTCCAAAATAGTGATGTGTACGGTACGCTCTTCCATGTTCTTCCCCTACGCTTTCACAGCTTCCTTCTTAATAGAAACTTAGTCTGGTGATGCTGTTGAAATGACATCGAATCTATACAAGAGAAAAATATTTACAATCCTTTTATCAGATGATCAACAATATCACTGAATGATATATAATACGAATTATTATATCATTAAAAGACTGTTTTCATTTATATTGAATACTATATATACTAATACATACTCTATATTAGTAAGATAATTATTAGCAATTTAATATGGTCACTTAATTTCCAAATTAAATCGGTGAATGATATGAAATATAATTGTTAAATTTTGTATTAATTGAATAAAAATAAATATATATTTTAATTACATGCCATCAATGCAATAGAAAATCTTATTATATATATTGTTCATATATTTTAAAAATTTATATTCATTAAGACATGCTCAATATTATTTTAATCGCAGCAACAGAATAATTCAATATTTCAGTTCAGTTCATTTCTTAAGTGTAGTTCTAAATCTTATTTACAATTCCCAGAAATAATACAAAATTCATCATTGAAATCAATTTAAGATGTATTTTATTGATAAAATTGGAACATTTATACTAACATGATATATATCACATATAATTATTATATAAATAAATTCTACATCTTTTAATTTATTTTTAAAATAAGAAATTAAATAAACTAGTCTTTTGCTAGGTTATTTGTAAGAAAAATAAAGTAAAGTGTAAAATTAAATTTAATATTTCTTATTAGTTATCTACAAGTTAGAAATAATGTATTTATTATTAACTCAGGATATATATTTAGATATATTTATTTAA
Organism: Osedax frankpressi; assembly: GCA_964035775.1. Taxonomy (NCBI): domain Eukaryota; kingdom Metazoa; phylum Annelida; class Polychaeta; order Sabellida; family Siboglinidae; genus Osedax; species Osedax frankpressi. The sequence goes on from OZ038313.1 coordinate 22,658,670, forward strand.
GATTACTTGTACTTGTACAATTTGAAAATATATTGAAATTCAAAATATATTTAATAATAATTAAACGAAAAAACTCAAAAAATATTTCAAAATTATATTTTAACAAAAATAGAAATATGAATTATTAGATAATTCTTTCTTGATAATACATTGAGTAACAATTCAAATTAAACTGGAGAAATAGTGAACGGATGTTATTTGATATATGGTAACAACCACCACAATTGTAATGGTATGAAAAGGTGGCTGAACAATCATTAGTTGTCGTACTTCTTTGAAGCATTCTCTTCGATCTTCTTAATTACTTTCATGGCACAATCGGGAATCCTCGAACCTTTAGTGAACCATTATAGAAATGTTAATGTGCGGCTTATTAACTACGAATCTGAGAATTATAATAAATAAGAAGGAATCGCTGGTAATCAAATTACAGAACTATTTCAAATGACGAGGAGAGAAATGGTGTAAAATGATGAATTAATGAGTAGATTAGAGTATTATGGTGTAACCGGGTCCGAATATAGCCGAAACTCCAGAGTCGTATAGGAATTCGTAATCTTGAGGTGGAATCACTCCCCCGCAGACAACAATGATGTCTCTGCGGTTATGCAATATAGATTTCTTATTTAATAAAATTTATTAACAACGGGTATTTAAAAATATACATATCTGTCGGTAGATCCGATGATTGAACTACTACCACTCCCAACTAACACACTACACATGCACAGATGGCATATGATATGCAAACTTACACAAAGATATTAGTTAAATTCTACACAGGTCACACCTCACACTAGCCAGCCCTACTAACACAGATACCATATGATATGCAAACTTACACTAAGATATTAGTTAAATTCTACACAGGTCACACCCCATACTAGCCACACCCCACACTTGCCAGCCCTACTAACACAGATACCATATGATATGCAAACTTACACTAAGATATTAGTTAAATTCTACACAGGTCACACCCCATACTAGCCACACCCCATACTAGCCACGCCCTACTAACACAGATACCATATGATATACAAACTTACGCTAAAAGACTAGCCATAACCTCTGCAGGCCACACCCATATTATGGTGGCCACGCCCACATTATGGTGGCCACGCCCATATTATGGTGGCCACGCCCACATTATGGTGGCCACGCCCATATTATGGTGGCCACGCTCACATTATGGTGGCCACGCCCATATTATGGTGATCACGCCCATATTATGGTGGCCACTCCCTACTCACGGTCTTCCCGCCGCGTTGAGTTCCTTCAATAAAGCCGGAACTAGAGTTTTATGACCAGCCGCTAGCGAACTCACTCCCACAACGTGAACATCTGCGTCTATTGCTTGACGGGCAGCTTCTTCCGGGGTCTGAAGTAGTGGGATAGAGTTGCAATGAGCTGTCAGAACAATATATAAACTATTATAAATACTTCATTTAATATATATATATATTATATGTTAGAGATAATTAAATTGACTATTAATTATAGGTATTAATTACTTTACTGTTATTAACATTACGGTAACGGTATTATTTCAGAAGATTATTAGGTCAAGGGTCAAACTAAAATGGAATGAAGGTCAAGGGTCTAACTAAAATGGAATGAAGGTCAAATAAGATTAATAAAAATACCAACTGCGAACAAAGGTCCAATGTCAACATCAAATCCGACATCTGCAAATCCAGTGGCAATAACTTTACTGCCTCTATCATGTCCGTCTTGACCTACTTTAGCAATAAGGATACGGGGTCTGCGGCCCTCCACCTTCACAAATGCCTGGGAGAGGGGTTCGGTTAGTTACAAGAAGGGACGATGGATTGGTAGGGTAGGCATAATACCAGGTGTTAGTTATAAAGTTGAAAGAGTTCTGGTACAATCTGGATTCAAATTGAGTAAGGATATGCTTTGAGGGGTAATATTAATTGTGAGGGAAATATTAAGTGAGGGGTAATATTAAGTGAAGGTAATATTAAGTGAGGGGTAATATTAAGTGAGGGGTAATATTAAGTGAGGGGTAATATTAAGTGAGGGGTAATATTAAGTGAGGGGTAATATTAAGTGAGGGGTAATATTACGTGAAGGTAATATTAAGTGAGGGGTAATATTAAGTGAGGGGTAATATTAAGCGAAGGTAATATTACGCGAAGGTAATATTAAGCGAAGGTAATATTAAGCGAAGGTAATATTAAGCGAAGGTAATATTAAGTGAAGGTAATATTAAGTGAAGGTAATATTAAGTGAAGGTAATATTAAGTGAAGGTAATATTAAGTGAAGGTGATATTAAGTGAAGGTAATATTAAGTGAAGGTAATATTAAGTGAAGGTAATATTAAGTGAAGGTAATATTAAGTGAAGGTAATATTAAGTGAAGGTGATATTAAGTGAAGGTGATATTAAGTGAAGGGTAATATTAAGTGAAGGTAATATTAAGTGAAGGTAATATTAAGTGAAGGTAATATTAAGTGAAGGTAATATTAAGTGAAGGTAATATTAAGTGAATGTAATATTACGTGAAGGGTAATATTAAGTGAAGGTAATATTAAGTGAAGGTAATATTACGCGAAGGTAATATTAAGCGAAGGTAATATTAAGCGAAGGTAATATTAAGCGAAGGTAATATTAAGCGAAGGTAATATTAAGTGAAGGTAATATTAAGTGAAGGTAATATTAAGTGAAGGTAATATTAAGTGAAGGTGATATTAAGTGAAGGTAATATTAAGTGAAGGTAATATTAAGTGAAGGTAATATTAAGTGAAGGTAATATTAAGTGAAGGTCATATTAAGTGAAGGGTAATATTATGTGAAGGTAATATTAAGTGAAGGTAATATTAAGTGAAGGTAATATTAAGTGAAGGTAATATTAAGTGAAGGTAATATTAAGTGAAGGTAATGTTAAATGAAGGTAATATTAAGTGAAGGTAATATTAAGTGAAGGTAATATTAAGTGAAGGTAATATTAAGTGAAGGTGATATTAAGTGAAGGTGATATTAAGTGAAGGTAATATTAAGTGAAGGTAATATTAAGTGAAGGTAATATTAAGTGAAGGTAATATTAAGTGAGGGGTAATATTAAGTGAAGGTAATATTAACTGAAGGTAATATTAAGTGAAGGTAATATTAAGTGAGGGGTAATATTAAGTGAAGGTAATATTAAGTGAAGGTAATATTAAGTGAAGGTAATATTAAGTGAAGGTAATATTAAGTGAAGGTAATATTAAGTGAGGGGTAATATTAAGTGAAGGTAATATTAAGTGAAGGTATTATTAAGTTAAGGTAATATTAAGTGAAGGTAATATTAAGTGAAGGTAATATTAAGTGAAGGTAATATTAAGTGAAGGTAATATTAAGTGAAGGTAATATTAAGTGAAGGTAATATTAAGTGAAGGTAATATTAAGTGAAGGTAATATTAAGTGAAGGTAATATTAAGTGAGGGGTAATATTAAGTGAAGGTAATATTAAGTGAAGGTAATATTAAGTGAAGGTAATATTAAGTGAAGGTAATATTAAGTGAAGGTAATATTAAGTGAAGGTAATATTAAGTGAAGGTAATATTAAGTGAAGGTAATATTAAGTGAGGGGTAATATTAAGTGAAGGTAATATTAAGTGAAGGTATTATTAAGTGAAGGCAATATTAAGTGAAGGCAATATTAAGTGAAGGTAATATTAAGTGAAGGTAATATTAAGTGGAGGTAATATTAAGTGGAGGTAATATTAAGTGAAGGTAATATTAAGTGAAGGTATTATTAAGTGAAGGTAATATTAAGTGAAAGTAATATTAAGTGAGGGGTAATATTAAGTGAAGGTAATATTAAGTGAAAGTAATATTAAGTGAATGTAATATTAAGTGAGGGGTAATATTAAGTGAAGGTAATATTAAGTGAAGGTAATGTTAAGTGAGGGGTAATATTAAGTGAAGGTAATATTAAGTGAAGGTAATATTAAGCGAAGGTAATATTAAGTGAAGGTAATATTAAATGAAGGTGATATTAAGTGAAGGTGATATTAAGTGAAGGTGATATTAAGTGAAAGTGATATTAAGTGAAGGTAATATTAAGTGAAGGTAATATTAAGTGAAGGTAATATTAAGTGAAGGTAATATTAAGTGAAGGTAATATTAAGTGAAGGTAATATTAAGTGAAGGTAATATTAAGTGAAGGTAATATTAAGTGAAGGTAATATTAAGTGAAGGTAATATTAAGTGAAGGTAATATTAAGTGAAGGTAATATTAAGTGAAGGTAATATTAAGTGAAGGTAATATTAAGTGAAGGGTAATATTAAGTGGAGGTAATATTAAGTGAAGGTAATATTAAGTGAAGGTAATATTAAGTGAAGGTGATATTAAGTGAATGTAATATTACGTGAAGGGTAATATTAAGTGAAGGTATTATTAAGTGAAGGTAATATTAAGTGAAGGTAATATTAAGTGGAGGTAATATTAAGTGAAGGTAATATTAAGTGAGGGGTAATATTAAGTGAAGGTAATATTAAGTGAGGGGTAATATTAAGTGAAGGTAATATTAAGTGAAGGTAATATTAAGTGAAGGTAATATTAAGTGAAGGTAATATTAAGTGAAGGTAATATTAAGTGAAGGTAATATTAAGTGAAGGTAATATTAAGTGAAGGTAATATTAAGTGAAGGTAATATTAAGTGAAGGTAATATTAAGTGAAGGTAATATTAAGTGAAGGTAATATTAAGTGAAGGGATATTAAGTGAAGGTGATATTAAGTGAAGGTAATATTAAGTGAAGGTAATATTAAGTGAAGGTAATATTAAGTGAAGGTAATATTAAGTGAGAGTAATATTAGTATAATGAGGTTAGTATTAATATTGCTTTTTAGCATATTACCCCATCGCCTGGCTACACTCTATATCATTAAACCCCACTGAAGTATACCACTCTAAACCTCACTGCATTATACTCGACTAAACCCCGCAATACCTCACTACTCAAGTGGAACGTAACACATCATGATAACCTCTATGCGTTTGTTGACCTCTTCGATGTCAGTTTCATCTCCATATTCGGACTTGTAGGCACCGCTGACCATTCTACTGCTTGCAGTGTGCCGGCCAAATACCTGGACATTGGGGTCGCGGTCATGGACAATTATGAGGAGAAGTATTGTTGGACAGGAAGATGGTAGTTGGTGAGTATGTTGTGATGAGATAAGGAGTAGGAGGAGAGGGTTTCAAGAATTCAGCGATGAGTAATTAAGGATGGTAGGAATGTAATGCAGTACTTGTAGATATCAAGTAGAAGTAACACCGAAGGGCATTTAGCTTGCGTTATATACTAATATAATCTAATATATGCTAATATAATCTAATATATGCTAATATAATCTAATATATGCTAATATAATCTTATATATGCTAATATATTGCAATATATACCCTAATATATATATATTCTAATATATCTATATTCAAATATAACTATATTATAATAGATGCTATTAAAACAGACTCGTGAACATCCCGTTAACAGATTAAAGACCATTACTAACATAATTGCAATCACACAAATCAGTAACTATAATTACATCAAAGGTTTACATTTCATTTCCAATCCAATATTAATTTTTGTATTTGCACAAATAAAAAATAGCTTTTACGTTACTTACATCGCATATAAATATCGACCAGTACTCAATAATCTAAATACAATAAGAAAGTACCTACCACATTCTAATCCCCTAAAAACCTCTTCCATGGCATTGCTTATCTCACCCAAAGTACATCTTGCCCTGGCGGCAGAAATGGCGAGATCTAGTAGGTTTGCTCCTTTTTCTGGAAACTTGCAACATTCGGTTAGAGCAGCAAGACAAGCATCGGCCTTGGATGAGGGTAGGAAGAGATATAAGGAGATGGTGAGGATGAAGATGAGCGAGAGAGAGAGAGAGAGAGAAATAGTCTATCTCCCCCTTACTTCAAATAGAATCCAGACTCCTTACTTCACAAATGCTTTTATCTTCCTTCACCCTAATCAACGCATAAAATATGATTTTACATCACCCTACTCATTTCTTAAGATACACCCCTCACCTCACCCTACTCCTCTTCTAAGACACACCCCTCACCTCACCCTAATCCTCTCCCAATACACACCCCTCACCTCACCCTACTCCTCTTCTAAGACACACTCCTCACCTCACCCTAATCCTCTCCCAAGACATACCTCTAATATTACCCTACTCCTCTCCCAATACACACCCCTCACTTCACCCTACTCATCTTCCAAGACACACCCCTCACTTCACCCTACTCCTCTCCCAATACACACCCCTCACCTCTCCCTACTCATCTCCCAAGACACACCCCTCACTTCACCCTACTCATCTCACAAGACACACCCTACTCCTCACCCTACTCCTCTCCCAAGACACACCCCTCACTTCACCCTACTCATCTCCCAAGACACACCCCTCACTTCACCCTACTCATCTCACAAGACACACCCTACTCCTCACCATTCTCCTCTCCCAAGACACACCCCTCACTTCACCCTACTCATCTCACAAGACACACCCTACTCCTCACCCTACTCCTCTCCCAAGACACACCCCTCACTTCACCCTACTCATCTCCCAAGACACACCCCTCACTTCACCCTACTCATCTCACAAGACACACCCTACTCCTCTCCCAAGACACACCCCTCACTTCACCCTACTCCTCTCCCAAGACACACCCCTCACTTCACCCTACTCATCTCCCAAGACACACCCCTCACTTCACCCTACTCATCTCACAAGACACACCCTACTCCTCACCATTCTCCTCTCCCAAGACACACCCCTCACTTCACCCTACTCATCTCACAAGACACACCCTACTCCTCACCCTACTCCTCTCCCAAGACACACCCCTCACTTCACCCTACTCATCTCCCAAGACACACCCCTCACTTCACCCTACTCATCTCACAAGACACACCCTACTCCTCACCCTACTCCTCTCCCAAGACACACCCCTCACTTCACCCTACTCATCTCACAAGACACACCCTACTCCTCACCCTACTCCTCTCCCAAGACACACCCCTCACTTCACCCTACTCATCTCCCAAGACACACCCCTCACTTCACCCTACTCATCTCACAAGACACACCCTACTCCTCACCCTACTCCTCTCCCAAGACACACCCCTCACTTCACCCTACTCCTCTCCCAAGACACACCCCTCACTTCACCCTACTCATCTCCCAAGACACACCCCTCACTTCACCCTACTCCTCTCACAAGACACACCCCTCCCTCACCCTACTCCTCTCCCAAGACACACTCCCAACCTGAGCACTGTCCCTGTTTTTCTTCATCAATGCAATTCTGTCCATCTGTTGTTTCCTTACAGAAGTGTTGTCAATTGCCAGAACATCAATCTTACCTTCCTCCTCAAGTCTGTACTTATTTACCCCCACAATGGTTTCTAGATACAAGGTCAATATTATGTAAGCGTATATGAGATTATAGTCATATATAGTTATATAAAGTATAGTTATATAAAGTATAGTTATATAAAGTATAGTTATATAAAGTATAGTTATATAAAGTATAGTTATATAAAGTATAGTTATATAAAGTATAGTTATATAAAGTATAGTTATATAAAGTATAGTTATATAAAGTATAGTTATATATAGATATACATGAGGTTATATAGACTAGTTATATATAGTTATATAGATGTTATATATATTTTAGACTGTATTACGAGTAGATATATAATTATATATATATTCGTAATACAGTCTAAAATATGATACTTAAAAGAATTAACCAATATTTTACAGGTAAAATTGTTTATCAACTGTTTTGTCATTTTGGTTGAAATTAAGCAAAAACAATTATACATTTAAAATAAAGTAAACTAAATTATTTAGAACATGCTCTACTGATAAGATACAAAATATAATCACCAATGGCAAGATCTGCAAAGAATGTTAAGTGTATTATATGATTCCCATTACGGCTATTTTAATCTATAGATTTTTATATAAAACATAAGTAAATATATCCTCCATTTCGCTAAATAATAATTTATGAGTAAACAAATATAATTATTTAAGGGATAATATATATATATATATATATATTATTATAAATAATAAAAATTATATTAATAAATAATAAGTTATAAATAAAACAAATAATTATACTAATTAGTTTAATATATATTGAATAAATATTATCTTAATAATTTACTATGAATAAATATACTACTTATCATATATAGATTATGTATTATTATAATGATACAAATATGCATAATAGATTATAATCTAAATACAGATATATAGAGATATAGAGATATTGCATGATATATATCAGATAAATAAGTTTATTATATTATATATTATCTTCGTTGTAAAAGTTTTTTTAGATGCAAATTTGTTATTTCATTCTAAAATTTGCAGTCAATAAAATATTTAACAAAAATCTATAACTTATATAATATTTAATTATATTTTATATATAATTAATATTATTTTGCTTTACTGTTAAAATGAGTTCAAATAGGGGAAAGATTTTTAATACATTTTTATATTATTCTAATAAATTATAAAAAATCTGTAAAATTAAATTTTATAGTAATTATATCATTGATATATTTTTCCAAAATATAATTATTAATAATAATTATGTTATTAAGTAGACATTAAAATACATATTTTTTCACTATTTTTTGAGTAAAAAACTCATATTAGTTATATGGATACTAATAAATTGATATACTGAACAATATGAAAACTTACCAATAGCACAATGGGAATAAAAAGGAATTCCTTAGGAAAATAAAAGGAAACCTTTTCCATTGTCAATACGTGCTTGTCTCCTCGCTGCACACTCCTCAATCCTTAACTTTGGCATTCCTTCGCTAACAGCCTTTGCCATTCCTCCGAGCTCCTCAATCTAATGATTGAGTTTATCATACTATATAATATTTGTTTAAAATGATTTTTCGATAAAATTAGAGATACATCAGATTATAGTAAAAATCTGAGTTAAGATAAATATTAATATTAATTAAATAAATGGTATAAATTGAAGTAAACAATTTTTTCTTCACAATTTGTATTCACATTTAAAATTATTTTATGAAATTTATGAACTTATTTAATTATAAATCTGAAAAATATATAAAATTATTTAATAAAATTAGATTTACCACAGTAATCGGATACATTTATAGAAAATATATATTATTATAAAATATAAATATAACATATTTTTATTATTAGTTGAAAATGTATAATATATCTTATTATAATAAAACTTAGTATTTATATAAGATTAAAATTTAATAATAACATATTTAAAAATTAAAATTAAATTAATACAGATTATATATACAAAATTTTATTGTAAATTTTACAATAAAATCAGATATATTTAACTTAGACCAATATAATAATAAAATATAATATATAAATTAAATAACAGTTATATAATATATAATACAATTATATTCGATTATTAATATTTAAATATTATTTAATTGATAATCAAAAGTATGTATTTAAAAATAATAACTTATAATTACTATGGACAAATACTATATTGCCTAAATAATTAAGTTATAAAAATATAACTCAAATATAAATAGTGTTTAAATACAATGAAAAGGAGATTTCTTTAATTTGTAATATGGAAAATCTTATTATAAACTTAAATTTATAAAAAACTCTGATTTGTTAAACTGAAATCTTATAATAAATTATATATAAAGAATGGCATAAAATTCTTATAATTCTAAATGAAATAGAAAACAGTTAATTTAGTGTTATGAGACAATCCTCAATGAAAATAAAATCTATCATCAATAATGGTGACATTTATATTAATTCGACCACTGACCTCGTTTATAATTTTCATAGCCTCCACTACAATTTGATCGGTCAGCGACTCCATCATGTAAGAACCAGCCCACGGATCAGCAACCTAATTTGGTCAAATAAATAATTTGGAGTTGTCTTACAAAGTTTATTTGTATATATGAGAATACATCTAATATAAATATATACATATGATGATGACACCAAAATTAATTCTAAATCAATTTCTGGTTTAAAATTTATAATTGAATAAAGATTTCAATTCACATAAATAGTAATTCAAAGAAGTGATAATTCAAAATATTGTATTTTATTATTTAAATATACGAACAAAACTACTGTCTATCAACTTAGTCTTACGGAATGGTTGGTCACTAGACATATTGATAAAATGACCTCGATTACCATCATTTCCAAGTAAGTTCAAAGATTAAAGTACAAAGGTTAGGTCGTAACCTTTGGGATTCCGGACTCCTCCTGAAGAATGATTTGCGTGTTTCGAGCAATCCTGGAGCTAAACTTGGTGGGAAGACCCAACGCCTCGTCGAAACTGTTGGTGTGTAGGGACTGAGTGCCCCCAAACACCGCTGCCATGGCCTCCACACTCGTACGAATGATATTGTTGTAGGGGTCCTGGGTGTGCGGTGATGGGGGTATTAAGAAGGGCGTAAATGGGTTACAAGGGGAATTGAGTGGATACGCGAGTGAAAAGATTATGTATACGGGAGATTGGTAGAATTGGTAAAAGAATGGTAGGGAAAGAGAAGGGATGAAAGGGATTTATGAGTAGGTTATTGCATGGGTTCGGTGTGTAGGTTAGAAGGTATGCGAGGTAAATAAATGGTAAGTAAGAAATACGTACTGTAAGCCGATGTGAGAGGGTGAGTTTTGTAGTTTAATCAGTTAGTACTTTAGATCATTTATATGTATTTGTAAATTGTCGATGGGTAAAAAACAGAGGTTCTGATGGATCACAATTTACACGTCCGTTTATTTTAAAATGATAATAATTTTGTACTTCAAATTAATGGTACGATGTTTATTACACGACGGGGACGATTCGCTCGAGTTTCATTAACTCGATGAGGATTTGAGGGCTGCGGTGCCAAGAAGTGAATGTCGTGCGGCCATACTCGCCGCTACCTCTCGACACTGACCTGTTCGGTCAACGACCAGCCAGAAGTTTGGCTGTGGCATCTCAACATCAACGATTTCGGATTCTTCGGCGAAAACTTCTCCTTGATGAGTTGAGCCCAAATCCTCCGGGCAGCTCTCAACTTGGCAATCTCCTATTTGAACGCGTTGAATTGTACGATATTGCGTCTACGATCGTTGTTAATGTAACGTAACACCGATCTAATACACGCAAATTAAATCAATTGTAAAAGTTGTAGTTACGGAAGAGTAGAACAAATTGTAAACAAAGAGAAAATAAAGAGAATACGAGGAAATATTCGATGGTCAGTACCATGTAGAAATTCATTCCAATTCCCCAGAAAAATGACAATCTCGGAGCAAATTCATCAATTTTGAGTCCAGCTTGTAGACCTGAGTAGAACCATATATATTAACTTATATTGCATCTAACTACATAATCATCTAATTATTGATATCCGTGTTTTCCTATAATTTTCTTCAAATATATTATTAATATATTAGTAATATATTAATAATATATTAATAATATATTAATAATATATTATTAATATATTATTAAGATATTATTAATATATTATTAATATATTATTAAGATATTATCAATATGTCAATATTATAGCTAGAATTAATAAAAATATAATGATAGCAGATTTTCATAACTCATTACTACTTCACCCTAAAAACTACACAATACTTACAACTGTCACTCATATTCTTAAACTCACACTACTCTCCCTTTAATAGAATCCTTTAACTAATTTCATTTTAACCATACTCCAGTTTAACCCAGTATACTACTCCCATCATCTTCCCCAATCCATTCCCTACCACTACTATCCCTATAAAACTAAATCTTCGCTTCAAACTTACCAGTATAGCAATACTGGAGTCCGTCAGCAATAGTGAAAGCCAACTCCAGTACAGCATCGGCTCCTGCTTCTTGAATGTGGTACCCGGAGATGGAGATTGAGTTAAACTTTGGCATATTCTGTAGAATGTATCAGATATTAATTTAGTAGTTAAGTATATCAATTTAATTATCAATATATGATTTTTTATTATAATGCAATTGATTAGACTTCATATTGAAGTATATATGTACAGTGTACATATATACATTGTACACCTCTATTAGCCTATATATGTAGAAAGCTAAATAATAACATTTAGCAATTTAACTAATCATTTATATAATAAACACAAACAAAATGAATTGTCTATAATAATATTTATGTAGAATTTATTTTAAAATCTACAACTATTTTTAGAAATTTTATATCTAATTTTATAAATAATAATTCCATAATAATTTGAGGAATAATTTTACGTAATAACACAACAATATATTATTACAAATATATATGTTCAACTTTTTAAAAATAAAATTAATAATAATCTAATTAATAATAATGTATGAAATCACAAGTAAATTATTGACGAAAATAATTTATGAATAAGAAACCTTTTATTAATTTTATATAAACATTTAAATATTGAAAATGAACAAGATTATAAATAATTAGCTAATAATAAATCTAATAAATATTATTAAATTCATTAAATTAATAAAGATATACATTTTGATATATACTATATTATATCTAGCATCATTATTGTTAATACTTATAAGGAACTGGTGATGGCATTCAGATATAATGACATTTAAATTTGATTTACAGTAAATAACAAACCAGAATATAATAAGCTAATTTGAATGATTTACTTGGGAACGAATGCAAATTAAAAGAGGAGACTAACATGAGACATATAGGAGAAGATATCAGCAATGATCTTCATGGAAGGTTCCGGCGGGTAAATGTAGGTATTACGTACCATGAACTCTTTGAGAATGTCGTTTTGAATGGTTCCGGCTAGTTCTTTCTGTTTATTTTTGGAGAGGCCAATAATTACATCAATTTACAAGATATTATGTATTGACTTTTGTTAATAAAATAGAATAGATGATAATACTAATTAAAAGTAATTAACGATGGAATAAATCTAGGTGGCAGAAAAAATGATAAACATGTAACATTATTATTAACAATCGTTAATCATCCCACTAATAATTAATAATTATTATTATTGTCATTGGCATATATTCTAGAGTTATTTTATAATAAAACTGTTTCAGTTGTATAATTTCTAAGGTATTGACTTCAAAACCCTGGGTCTGTAATATAAATTTCTGCCCGAGCTAAAAAATTGGTCTTAAAATTATGCATGAAGGTAGTCAAATCATCGGCATTTTGTTAAAATCAGGGAGATTATATAATTATCAAATATTAATTTAAAATATTTTATAAATTTTTTAATAATATATTTTTAAAATTTCAAAGCAAAAAATTACAAAAATTACATATTTTATATAAGTAAAAATATAAATAAATAATCTATAAATATTATTATATATTCAATCATACATATTACAATTATATCATGGATTTTAAAATCTGTAAAATCCAATTATCCATAAGTAATAAATATCAAAATAAATAATACAAATTTATAATCTTTCAAGCACATTTTCTTGGAATAATTTGTATGTATCCAACAACTGTCCTACAAAATGTAACGACTTATACAATATATGAGGAAATCCAATAGTTTTTATTTATATAGAATTATAATTTCTGTATTGATAAAACAAAATAGTTAGTTTTTAAAATATATGTCAATAACTTCATATATATAACAATAAATAGTCGAATTTATGCACAACAATATAAATATAGTTTAGTAAAATTCAGGAAATGATAAATAACTTTTTATTATCATTATCGAAAAAATAACACGTTAAAATGTGTACATAATTGTTTACTATAAATAAGAGAAAATTGCCAAAAATGATTGATTTGATACATTTTAAACAGTTGTATAAATCTCTGTCTACTATGTAAATATTGACCTCTCCTTAGCCAATATTGAAATTGAATAGATTTTGGGCTAATAGTTGATAGTTTTAAGTTCCCTTCACCAAATTGCTGGTATTGAATGAAAACACTCCATTATATATGTTGAATAAAACCTACTAAACTCAAATTTGTTCTCTTCTCAAATAAACTGAAATACATTTAGTTACGAGTCAGTCGATACCATATAAGGAGATACGACTTAACGGGAAGATTGCAACGTGTAATTAGGTCGGCCTTCAGATGAAACCTGAGTTGCCCCTTGCTCCTCGGCAGCCACAATGTACATGGCGAGGATGGGAAGAACAGCTCCATTCATAGTCATAGAAGTGGATATCTTATTCAGGGGTATATCATCGAATAGTAGCTATGAGGAGGAGTGAAAAGAGGTTATAAGATAATGGATTGTAGTAGTAGAGGTTTGGATGCGGGGATAAGATAAAGAGGTATATGGGTTATGAGGGGTGAGAGTAAGATGGAAGAGTGTAGGGGTTATAAGGTGTAAGGGTAATATGGAGATATGTAGGGGCTATGAGGGGTAAGGTTAATATGGAGTGGTGAAGAGGTTATGAGGAGTAAGGGTAAGAGGGATTAGTGTGTAGATTATAAGGGGTGAGGACAGGCTATAGAGGGAACAATGGAGGATAAATCCATTTGTATAAAAACACTGCAGTGTAAAGGCATAAGAGGTAAAGTTATCAGAGCAAGTGAAGCCGGTATCATCATGAGTCATAATGTAGACCAATGTCCATGTATCAATCTATTCACTCGAATTAGAATGTTGTTTATGTAAAAAAATATGTTATCGACTAAACATATATAAACATATATAAATCTATGCTACCATAATTACCAAATTATGCAGTAGGGTTATTTGTATATATTTCATATACACTATATATATATTATAAATATCACAAAACGGGAATTATAACATAATAATTATAAATAGAATGTCAAAGTGAAAGGCTAAAGTATGACCATCATTATGATACGATTGCACATTGCTAAATTCACAAAGTAATGTCAATTAATATTCAAAGATTTTATTATAAATAACTTTCTAAAAATGTTAATAATTATATAAATATGTCACATTAATATCAGGTAATACTTTAAGATAATTATAAATCTAGTGAATTTATGTGTGAAGAAAAATATTAAACATCATACTGACCTTCATATCCTCAATGGAATCAATTGCCACTCCAGCCATTCCCACATCTCCTAACACACGAGTGTTGTCGGAATCATACCTGAAAACATGCTAACAATTAATATAGATCATTTGAGAAACAACAAACAATAAAGAAATTGGGAAATATATTTTTTATGTAAAACTATCAAAGAATTTTGATGTCTATACAAATTACTTTACAAATAAAATACTTTAAAGAACAAAATTTACATTTAAAATATTAATTTATAATATCTATATTTTATTAAATAACAAAGTTTTACATATTTTTAAGATCAAATAATAATTTTTATAAAAATTATTTTTTAAATAGTTTAGTTAGATAAATTCATATTAAAAAGTTACTTAAGAATACAATCAAAATTATCATTATGATTAAAATCGAAAATAATTAGTAATTAATTAATAACAATTAATTATCCATCAAAAATGATACTATTTATCCTTCAAAAGTAAAACTATTTACTCTTTAAACGCAACACTATATCTTGTTTAAATCATTACTTACCCTCGATGTGTAGGTAAGTCGAAAGCAACGCTGAGTCCCTGCACTCCAGCCTTGATATTTGCCTTATAGAAGGTGTTGCTCTCTTCCACGGTACTGAAACCGGCATACTATGGGAGTGACAATGGTGTTAGTAAAAGTGAAGGTGAGATTATAGAGGTCGCGGTGAGATAATAGAATAGGAGACATAATTGAAGAATGGAAAGTAGTATTAAATGGCTTACTCAATTACCTTATCATCTTCATAATAAATATAAACCCTTTTCGCTGTACTGATAAATTTGAATTTCATACACGTTTTAATAATAAATAGTTGTCAAATAATAGCTAGCATGAAGGACTGAATTGTAACCTGTCTGATTGTCCAAGGTCGTTGGGTGTACATTGTAGGGTATGGACCCCTGGTGAACGGAAATTGTCCGGGAATCTCCCTCAAATGTCCTTTCAAGTCATCTTCTGTGTACATCGGTTTCAAATCGATTCCCTACAACAACTCACAAGTTAGTAGATATTAAGATGTATATCTCTGATAATTAAATGATTCAATTAGAGACCAGCTAAAAACTAAAATAAAATTGTATTTCTTATTCATTTTTCTTTATTTTAGTTATTAATTTATATAAGGGTTTTTATAATATAAATGAGTTAATAATTCGAATAAAAAAAAGTAATAGATCGATGGTAAAAAATTAATAATCATATTATTAATTTGATTATAGGAAAAAATTAAATTGGTAATAATTAATAATAATATTTAGAGAATTTTTATAAAATTATTCAATTTAATATTTGCTATATATTATAATAAGTCTTAAAAAGTAAAGAAAGAGATATATAAAAATATTATATTTTTTTTATTTTGTATGCAGTATCTTTCATTTTGTATGATTGATATTTAACCATAAAAATACATTTTACATATAATTATCTATTTCTGAATTCAATCCAGGTACGTAGAATATATTATCAATAATTAAATTTAAGCGACCACTTTGAAAATATATTATACATGTTCGACAATGATATTAGAATTAATTTAATTTGACCAATAACTTACTTATGATTTTTATACGTTAAAATTAAAACAAACTTATAAATATTAACGTAATATATTGCCTATATATATTGATTAATTAATATTGATACAAATGCTAATTAGAGACGACTAATTATATTTTAATGAATATTCATTTTAATATATCATAAATATTATTAAGTAAATATGTAGTTATATTTTGTCAAATCTGTTGAGACGTATTTCAAATACAAAAAATGAACCAAAAATACAATTTTAGAATATAATATTATTACAAATTTACATAAAAGTATATATATATACATTTCATTCATTAACTAAGCTTTAATATAGTAAACATCTGTATCTACGATAGAATAAGTGTTGTGGTACGAACTTCTGCAGTGTGCCACGTTAATCTCTCCTCGGGTTCGCCTCCTTTGAGTTGTTTCTTGGCAAGTGCTACCCACTCGGGATCCAAAGGCTGTTTACTGGTGGACATTGCAGTTGCAGTGGTGTGATGGGGAGTACCGATGGATCTGTACGCCCGGTAGAGGGCGCTTCGGATCTGGTGTATTTATGGGAAAAAAGGGAGTGTAAAGAGATGAAGCAGTAAGAGAGATTATTGAGTTAAATAACACATGCATTTTGTATATGCTGGTAGTGTCAGTAAGAAATAATTCATATAATAAAGACACCATTATAAATAAATATATATATTTATATAACTAAGATGATCTAATTAAAGCAAATATATTGTAGAACTAAAAATAAATAAAGTAGTAAATAATTAAATTTACTCATATAAAAATAAAATATATATATATTATAAAAGTGTTAATATAACAGCTATGATATTTAAGTTAAATCAATATATATATATATATATATACGAGTGAGTATGTACACGTTTGAACGTTATCGTTTTATATAGTAATACATTTGAAATTAGGCCTTATTGAAAACTGGCCTAATAAAAATAATTTTAAATATTATTCAAAAAATTATTTAATATTGCAATATTGAATAACTAATAATTGTATAAATTACAATCGCCTTTATAAATAATTTAATATATATATACAATATCTATAATAATTTGTACAAACTAATACTTTAATTTATTAGTATATGATTTTTTAAATAACAATTTATTTTAATCTTATATATCCAATGAAAAATGAAAAATTTTATTATTTTAAAACGTAACTCAATGTTAATTAAATATTAAAATAGTTAACCAAGATTACATTGGCTATAAAGGTAATCTTGGATTTCAAGTTGAAACTTTAAAATTGATTTGTAAAATAAAGTAATGAAAGAATACAGTACAAATAATTTAAATTATTATATATTAGTATTCTTAGTATCATCCACATCATATAGTTCAAACATTTGGTTTTATATGCAGCATATTTGTTTCGATATATTTTGTTATGAATATTTGTTAAATTATGAGTTGTTTACTTCGATTTTAGTTTTTTATAGAATTTAAAATATCAAAGATCATACAAAATGTGATTAAATTTTCAAAATTTCATTTATGTTTTATAATAATGTTAGCAGAAGACGTTTCTTTCGAGTATATACAACTCAACGATGATAATTACATGCCCCTTATAGGATGTTAGCATATTATAATTAAATTATGTTTATATATTCAGAATTGGTTTTAATATATTACAATTTTATATATATTTATTATAAAATAATATTATTTTATATAATAATGTATATACATATCAAATAATAAAGTATAATATATTCTATATTTAAACATATATATATATATATATATGTTGGTTAACTATATATAATATTCAGCTATAAGTGTTATACATATATTATATATTATATTATATAATATTATATTTATTATATAATAAAGTAATTACTCTATATTAGATAATTGTCAATAATATTTGGTAATGTTTGTATTCTACTATAAATTCTATAGTTTATATATTTTGATATCATCACTCTAAGTATTATTATTTGTATTACCATAGATAGTTGAGGTGGCATTCAATTATACATGATATTATTATTAGTAAATTTGCTATATTAATACTAAATTTAATATTTGAATTACTAATGTATATTATAATAATATTTAATAGATATGTACTATAGATATAAAATAGATATAATCTACATATGCAAAATAAATTTGTAATATATGTTATTAAAATATTATTCTTAATTAATATCTTAAATATATTTTTTAATTAATTCTTAATTATATTTATATAGAATTCCTTAGATCATGATTTATTGTAATACATAGTAAAACTTATTTCATCGTATTTGTTCATAGATATTTAACGGGAGACTTAAGCATATTATAATATTTCAATATACCATATACATTTTTTTTGCAATATTTATTATAATTATCACTAAAATTACATTTAGTACATTATTTTGCATATCATTTTTATTTTTCTATCAATCTCCATGATTCAAATAAATTAAAATATTTAGTTTATTACAATCCACTACCTAATAAATTTACAATATGCATAGCTACAAAAACAAATTAGATATATACTGTCAGTAGATATTATCATTTTCATTACTAATGGAATAAGGTAAACTAACTAGAGTCAGTAGTAGAGAGCTCCAATAATGACGTTACTATATATAATATAATATTGCTATAATCCGTTACATATATATTATAGTAATGCAACTAGTAAATATATATTATTATTTATATTTATCATTATCAGAAATATGAGAAAATATAACATGTTTAATATTATAATTTTAAATTTTACATTCAATTATAATAATTATACATATATTTTTGTTGATTGTTTTAGAGTTTAACATATTATAAAATTATGATTGTAAATAATTCTTATTCACTAACTAATAATAACTTAATTTTTTTATTAGTTAAATAATTTTAAAAAACTTAATGGAAACTATCCAAAATACTCAAAATATATATTATAGATGTAAAAACAGAATTATTTGTAAAAGGATTCAATATTTATATCAAGTTTATAAAAAACCATTTTACATTATAAATGTAAAATATTCATGTTTGAAGATTAAAATTATTTTTCTAAATTAGTTTCTAATTGATTAATGAATATTTTCAGTGGGCACATACAAGCTTAAAGGTGCAGAACTTGTGAGAAATGCTGTAGAGAATGCCTTGAAAGCTGGATACAGATCATTTGGTTTTAATTCTCTAATAGTAATACTATGTATTTTGGATGATTATTGCATGATTATTAAATATTTAATAATTGGAAATCTTATAAATTTCTCATTCAAATTAAAATAAAGCTATTATGATACTCTAAATTATATTTATATTATTCTTTATATGCAAAGTTCATGTTTGATGGCATTCTGTTTAAAATATAAATTAAAACTATATACATATTAAAATATCGTAATTAATCTATTAACATTATATTTATTATAATTTCTTTATTTAATAAGTGCCGATGATCAAAGTATAATTTCTACATATAATTCTACTTATTGTAACTTCCTGAGTATTTGATATAAAGTAATTACTTCATCTATTTATTAACATTATAACATATTTGTATATCAAATATCTAAGTAATATTTTAATATTGTAATTTTATCGTATTAAAAGTATTATTTTTTTCATTGTATTTCAAGTTTCTTTAATCATTTATAATATTCATGTATAAAATATACAATATGCGATACATGTAATTCATAGTTTGTCATTCACCTACACTTAAGATACTGCCGAGGTGTACAAGAATGAAACAGATTTGGGAAGTATATTCGCGGAATTACTGCCCAAGTACAAACTAACTAGAGAGAAGATATTCATAATTAGCAAACTAGGTTATTATAACTCATATTTAATATATTATATAGATTTATAAATGATATCATAATTTAATATACGCAAATTAAGACTTTATATAAACTTATTTAATTTGAGCAAAAGACATCACTAGTGTTTAATTCGTATAATCTGTTCTCACTAAACTGTTCTTTATCCTACATCTATAAATCTTGCCCAGCTTCTACCCCCGATCCCAATTCCTCAAGTCCTTCAACTCAATCGCCGAACTCGCTTCTCCTCGCAGGCCCCAAATCTCACGGAGATGCTAATATCCGTCGCCAGTTGAAGAATTCACTGTCAGCCTTGCGCACCAACTACATTGACCTGTACCTGATACACTGGCCAGCTATACAAGGTCTACAACCTAATGATTCAGGCCACCGACCTATCCGACATCAAACCTGGAAAATGCTGTGCACACTCAAAAAGGAAGGTAGGTGTACATAGGAACATCTCCCAAATAGAGAAAAGAGGAATTTATTCTAAACTACAAATTAAGAGAAACTCCACAAATAATAAAAGTTATGGATCAAAACAAAAATTAATCGAATAATAGTGATTGCATTGAACATCAATTAACTATTAGAGTAGTTAATAGTGTAGTTATTAAGGTAACTATTAGAGTAGTTAATAGTGTAGTTTTTAAGGTAACTATTAGAGTAGTTATTATAGTAGTTGTTAATGTAACTATTAGAGTAGTTATTATAGTAGTTGTTAAGGTAACTATTAGAGTAGTTGTTAAGGTAACTATTAGAGTAGTTATTATAGTAGTTGTTAAGGTAACTATTAGAGTAGTTATTATAGTAGTTGTTAAGGTAACTATTAGAGTAGTTATTAGCGTAGTTATTAAGGTAACTATTAGAGTAGTTATTATAGTAGTTGTTAAGGTAACTATTAGAGTAGTTATTATAGTAGTTGTTAAGGTAACTATTAGAGTAGTTATTAGCGTAGTTATTAAGGTAACTATTAGAGTAGTTATTATAGTAGTTGTTAAGGTAACTATTAGAGTAGTTATTATAGTAGTTGTTAAGGTAACTATTAGAGTAGTTATTATAGTAGTTGTTAAGGTAACTATTAGAGTAGTTATTAGCGTAGTTATTAAGGTAACTATTAGAGTAGTTATTATAGTAGTTGTTAAGGTAACTATTAGAGTAGTTATTATAGTAGTTGTTAAGGTAACTATTAGAGTAGTTATTATAGTAGTTGTTAAGATAACTATTAGAGTAGTTATTAGCGTAGTTATTAAGGTAACTATTAGAGTAGTTATTATAGTAGTTATTAAGGTAACTATTAGAGTAGTTGTTAATGTAACTATTAGATTAGTTATTATAGTAGTTGTTAAGGTAATTATTATAGTAGTTATTATAGTAGTTGTTAAGGTAACTATTAGAGTAGTTATTATAGTAGTTATTAAGGTAATTATTAAAGTAGTTATTATTGTAGTTATTAAGGTAACTATTAGAGTATTTATTATAGTAGTTATTAGAGTAGTTATTAGAGTAATTATGAATGATTATTAAAGTAGTTATTAAAGTAGTTATATGAATGTTATTAAAGTAGTAATTAGCGTTGAACAATCATTGAGTAAATTGTTAATAAAACTATTTGAGCAAATTCTTTAGTTAACAATTCTACTGAATACCTAAAATTGCTACGTAATTTCACATTACAATGAGATCATCTTACCATGGACACTCTTATGGAGCTACACTATTTCGCAGGTCTTATTAGGTCCATAGGACTAGCAAATTTCAATGTAAAACACATTGACTCCCTAGTGAAATTCATAAAAGAGAACAAACTTTGTATGCCAGCTGTGTTACAGGTTACAATTTGTTGTTTAAATTGAATTGACCTAAGTTAGTCGATGTTTTATAATTATGCTTTTACTACCTACATAAATATCATTGTTGAATAACCAACTACTACATCGAAAGTGACTAAGCTATAATGTATAGTTTAAGTGGTATCTAATCTATGAGAAGGTCATTAATTCAAATGTTAAGTCATTAACAATTAGCTTTATAAGATATGCCTTTTGATAAGTGATGTTTGGTTACATTCTATACGCACTATCTTAAAACACTATATCCATGCCCATATAGCTTAGCTTTTATTTGTTTCAACATTTTGATGTAGTTCCTATTCTTATTTGACATACAGAATGAATGCCATCCTTTATTGACTCAGTCTGACGTCCGATTGAAATGTTCTCAGTTGGGTATTCATTTCCAATCCTACTCCACCCTCGGAATGGGAAAGGTTACAACAACTCATATTCTAACTTTAACTATTTAACCGTTCTTGTTCATGTTTTGATTCCACGAAAGATTAATAGTTTTTATAAAAAGTATTTACATTTAAATTAAATATCTGCATTCATTATTATAATTTATATTTTATCAACTTGAATTTAAATTATATTTCAAGTGAATTTTTTGTTAATTTTAACTACATTACAACATTCTCAGTTATTGGAACATCAGGAGCTTATAACAATTGCAAAGCGTAACCACATTACAGTCAGCCAACTGATTCTTAGATGGGCTGTTCAGCAGAAAATGGGTTATGAATGTTTTTGCTGAATATGACGTAAAAATGACGTGTAGAATGTTAATTTAGTGCAGTTACACGAACAATTAAATTACATTTAAAGAATTGTAGTTTGTATTTAACGTCCTAGTGCTAATTGTTTTCAGATTATTGAAACATTGTTGGATGGGTTAGATACATTTTAGACAGTTACTCGGATGAACCAAGATTACAAAATAAATTAGTTACCAATTCGTGTTACCAAATATGATACGAGAATTTGTTGCAATGATGTGTAAGATATTAGTCATGATGTAGTATAGTATGTAGATGATGTAGTATCATCGGATATTATAACATTATCTTAATATAGGAGTAATTCCAAAGTCTACAAACTCTGAACATATAAAAGAAAATATCAATATATTTGATATCGACATATCTAAATCAGATATGGTATCTATAAAGAAATTAAATAATGGTTTATATTCTTTTTAATTTATAATTAATAATTAGTAAAATACAATTAAAAAAATTATAATTTTACATTATAATTAGTATATATTTATTATTGAACCATAGGAATGTTGTTATATATATATATATAGCTTTCTATAGTAAGTTTATATATAAATACAGGTACTCATTACTGTTGGAATCCTGATTCAGTTCTATAAACTCGTATGCGGTATTGAGAAGGTACAAATTTGTTAAAACGAGGCATTTTGTTTATAGTTATGAATGCTACAATTGATACGATTAATTGTGATTGATTAATTATTATAAATAAATGATTTTAGTATAATTTTCTATTATATTTTGTCTATAATTTCAATTCTTTATTTTGTTATCGTGTTTAGCAATATTGAAGAAAACGAAGTACAAATGTTAGGTAAAGGAGTAGCAGTAAAGTAAAGATACAGTTATTTTAATAACAATTACTCGTCTATTGCACAATGACACATTGTAGCGGAGTCCACAATCTGGAAAACTGGAATGCTGGGTCAAGTTAAATCCCCCAACTTGTGAAATTGCTAAGTATAGGTGGAGGATAAGTATAGGTGGAGGAACATATCAGGTGGGATCTCGGGACAAGCGGTCATCGGTATTTACACTATGTACAGTATTATTTACAGTTGGTGTTTTGGCCATTGTGGGAACATTAGCTATTGGACATGGGTTGTTTCACTTTAGATTGAATCTTTATTTTTGTTTCAAGATCCATCAATTCTCTACGTAGTCGTTCATTATCCTCCATTTCTGTTGAAGTTGTGTGTATTCAATTATTGGATAATGTATCTTAATATCACATCCTAGTTATAATTTAGTTTACTATATTTACTATACAATTTATTATAATTATAATGACATGTTAATATTTAAATATTTATAATTACACAATCTACAACGATTTAGAATATATTAAAAGAGTAGTATTCAAGAAATTGATGTTATTATTCTTTATTATAATAGTAATATATTTTAAGGATTAGTTATTTAGATATTCTTTAAATATAACTGATTTAATGTTGTAGTTTATAATGATGAGTAGACTTACCACTGGTTATCAAATCATCCTCGTAATCAGTTTGCGACCGGTTTGTCGATATAGGTTCCGTCTGGTAGATTTGATCTGAAAAAGAATTACGTATTAAGCTGAAATAAATACACAATAAAGTAGTACGTCGGCATGCAGAGGTAGTAGTTGGATAGATAAATAGTGCAAATAAGTGAAAATATTAAAATGCTAAAAGACAATTGTATTCGTCACCGATTATTAATTATTATTTAAAAAGCAGACAGATATAGCGAGTTGTGAACAAATAAATGTAAGAAAACATACCTTACTAAGACTGTGTTCGAGCAAGAGTAAAGAAATATAGTATAGGTATATTCTGCAGAATGGAAATAGTAAAAATACGCTAAGAAATAACATTTATTTATAAATGACTATATTACACCTTCTCAATGAATACATGTTAATGCATTGGAAAATTCGCACAAATGAGGGCATAAAGAATAATGGTAGTTTACATGTATTATAGATTTTGCTATCCGCTAGTGCACATATGTTACATAGATTATAATATCTTATTTACTCTACAAGTATAAATGTCTCCTTTATCTTATAAAACCTTTGGATCCTCTTCGTTGTAAAGGACCCTTTTCATGTTTCTGTTGTTGGTATTTGGCATTGTATCCAGGTGATCCATTACTGTTATATAACAAAGTAAGCATACTATATTGTAATCAATAACTATGTCGTATATATAGTATATGATATTGAAAATCTGGCTTTATTTAAAAACAGCATATTTGTTTAATAAGTTTAAATCTAAATATACAATTATCTACATATATATATATATATATATATATATATATATATGAAACTATATATATATATATATATACACATGAGTAAACACCTATGCGTATACTCTTCATTAATAATACTAACTGTAAGTTTTCAGTGTATGATTTCGAGTTCTTCAGGTTAGATTGATTGTTGTTGTTATTTAGTATAGCGTTTGGAGATTGATTGATAAGAGGTTCAGAAAGTCTGTGCGGTGGTCTCATTGGTCTTCTTTGGTGAGGAGGTGGTTTCTGATTCACTGATTGGTTACTTCCCGTCGAGCCAAATGAAGCCGAACCGATTGATTTCAGTGAATTCCACGATGTAGGTAAAGATGTGTCCTGAATATTATTATACATTCAATTTACACAAATATACAAAATGTTCTTTTGCTTAGTATATTTTCTTTAATGAAATTATTTATACCAATTATTTTAAATATTAATATTTGGTATATCTATCACTTTATAACTAATCTAATATAATGTATTAGTTTTATATATAAATACGTACTTATTCTAGATTAATCTGAGCCTACATCCGACTAAAATCAGTATTCAATCCAGGACCGATACTCATTTGCCTAATGGAATATCGATGTAAACTCCACACTAACACTAGATGCATAGAAGGCATTATGCTGAGAAGAAATCGAAGTACTTCCAGAGATCGACGAATAGCCAGACATTGGTGTATGAAGCACTGACCTATCTCTGTTGATGTTCTACGGTGTATAAAGGAGGATACGCGTAGTTAGCTTAGTGTACAGTGTACAGTTTACACTGTACACCGACCTATCTCTGTTGATGTTCTACGGTGTATACAGGAGGATACGCTAGCGTAGTTAGCTTAGTGTACAGTGTACACAGACCTATCCCTGTTGATGTTCTACGGTGTATAAAGGAGGATACGCTAGTGTAGTTAGCTTAGTGTACAGTGTACAGTGTACACTGTATACAGACCTATCCCTGTTGATGTTCTACGGTGTATAAAGGAGGATACGCTAGTGTAGTTAGCTTAGTGTACAGTGTACAGTGTACACTGTACACTGTACACCGACCTATCTCTGTTGATGTTCTACGGTGTATAAAGGAGGATACGCTAGCGCAATTAGCTTAGTGTACAGTGTGTAGTGTACAGTGTACACCGACCTATCTCTGTTGATGTTCTACGGTGTATAAAGGAGGATACGCTAGCGTAGTTAGCTTAGTGTACAGTGTACAGTGTACACTGTACACCGACCTATCTCTGTTGATGTTCTACGGTGTATAAAGGAGGATACGCTAGCGCAGTTAGCTTAGTGTACAGTGTGTAGTGTACAGTGTACACTGCTCTAGCTCGGTGTACAGTGTACACCGACCTATCTCTGTTGATGGTCTACGGTGTATAAAGGAGGATACGCTAGTGTAGTTAGCTTAGTGTACAGTGTACAGTGTACAGTGTACACAGACCTATCCCTGTTGATGTTCTACGGTGTATAAAGGAGGATACGCTAGTGTAGTTAGCTTAGTGTACAGTGTGTAGTGTACAGTGTACACCGACCTATCTCTGTTGATGTTCTACGGTGTATAAAGGAGGATACGCTAGCGTAGTTAGCTTAGTGTACAGTGTACAGTTTACACTGCTCTAGCTCAGTGTACACTGTACACCGAGCTATCCCTGTTGACGGTCTACGGTGTATAAAGGAGGATACGCTAGCGTAGTTAGCTTAGTGTACAGTGTACAGTGTACAGTGTACAATGTACACTGCTCTAGCTCGGTGTACAGTGTACAGTGTACACTACTCTAGCTCGGTGTACAGTGTATAATGTACAGTGTACAGTATACAGTGTACACTGCTCTAGCTCGGTGTACAGTGTACACTGTACACCAAGCTAGAAGTGTACACCCCTACACGTATAGCTTCTATTTTAGAAATCTAACAGCGAAGTTGCGTTCTCTAGTTTGCGAAGGAGCTTTTCATTGTCCCTCGCCAACATTTGCAGTTCTTGTCGTCCGACATCTCTGCCTTGGTGCAATTCCAAGTTTTCGTTCCTACATTAACACGAATATAAGCAATTGTTATAATCCGCTGAATGTGCTACGGAAAATCTATGCTAATATGCTACCTATAGGAAGTGTATATATATGGTAACTAGAAATAATCAAGTACTACTTAATTGATAATTATATTATTTATATTATAAGCTTATTGGTATTAAAATAACAATTAATCGAAATAATCACTAATATATATATATATGTAAATATATATATATATAAATATAAATAAAAATTATAGTAATTATTAAAGTTAATATGCATTATATAAATAAATATATATATATATAAATATATATATATATATATTTATTTATATAATGCATATTAACTTTAATAATTACTATAATTTTTATTAATCAAAATAAAATAGATTAATTTATAAAGGGTTACTTTCTTACTGGTTAATAAATATATATATATTTAATTATAACTACAACTATACTACTAAGTTTACTAATACAAATGTAGTTTCATCTCTGATTTATAAATTTATTAAATCTAATTAAAGTTTATAGAAATGATAAGATAATATTAAATGAAATGCTTATCATTTTCTAGATTTACTGATTCCTATATTAAATAGAAATGTAACTGTACAGGTTTGCATATAAAATAGTATAATTGTTTAATTGTATTAAAATAGTAATCACATACATATACATATATATATATATATATATATAATACCCTAATATATTACCGATGCTATATTAATATTTGTTTACTATATATATAAACCTACACACCTTAATGTATCATTCTCTATCATGTATTCATGCAACATTTCGTATAAGCCATGGTCGCTGATCTGTCGACTGTTTGCTGAGCTAGAATTGGGTTGCCCATTAACAGAAGCTAAAGCTCCGATCAACGAATTTGTGGAACCACCCGTTGACTTCAACATCTGGGAAATTCAAAGATTTTTTTTGGATTGTGGATAAAGGCTATTGTACTTAAATAAAATCGCATAGGTAAGGATGAAACATATTTTAATAAACTGAGTTATCAATATATATATAAATATAGGTAATTTGAAATTTATGATACAAAAGAATAAGGTGTATTTCTCTAAATATTGATATACATTTATATAGACCTCCATATTTATTTATATAGATTATAGATTAATTGTATCAATTGCGCTGATATCTTACTTAGAATTAGCTATCAAAAGTTTAGTATATTAATAAGGTTCATTAATAAGGTTCATATGTAGTGGAGATTCATTATTTGAAAATACCTAATTATTGAGTTTATTTTAATGTAGTTATGAAATTGAATCAGTTTTTATCAAAAGTAAATAATTAAATTAAAAGAACATTAAAGTACTTATTTACCATATTGTCCATATGTTGTCATTTCCACTATGTTTATTATGTATATATACCAAACCTCAATATGTAGTTTGTTGCTAGTATTTTTATCATCTATTCAAAACTGCAACTTCAACCTAATTACCTGTAGGAATTTCTGGTCATTTTCTTTGGCCAATTGACCGCGAGGTTTCACCGGAAATTCAAGTTGTTGTCTCAAATAGTGGTTTTCCTGCCTCAAAATTTTCATTTCTTTCTTCAAGCTTAATATCAGTTTTTCTCTAGGATCCTATTTGGTATCGATGTAAATATATTTACTAACAATATATATATATATATATATATATATATATATATATATATATATATATATATATATATAATTGTAGTAAGACATGTATAATATATAATACTTTAAAACAATATGTATGCCAATAAATGTACTTATAATCTATATTGTTGTATATAATCTACATAGGTTATAAGAAATATGACCTATATAGAATAACTTGTTATATTCTTACATTTAAAGCATAAATTTGTTAACGTTTATTAAGATAATTGTAAATAATCAAAATAATAATCAAAATAATCATGCAAATAATAATAATAATAATAATATAAACTATTGTTGAGATAAATATTTTATCAATTCAATTATTAATTAATTATTTATAAATATATATACATACATATATAATCATATTATTTAAGATATTTATAATTTAATTAAAACTTCATATATACGTATATATATATATATATGTATATGTGTGTATACATATACCATTTTAATGACTGGCTTGGATTTGATTTTCTTTGCTCTGTTGGCATATCTCAACGTGTTAAGACTCTCAGTTACGTTGCAATAAGAAGGAGAGATGCAGGCGATCTGTAGTTATGTTAAAGTTATCATAATCAATTAGTGTCAATATAATCGAGGTATAGAATTTGAAAATACTGATATGACATGTCATGGAGTGTTTTTCATCTCAGTATTTACACAATGTAAACCTATATATAGATATACAGGAATGCCCTAACCATTAAAGTAACCCCAGTTCCGGCTAAGCTGTCTGACAGCAATTGAGTAAGTTTACTGTCTCTAAAGGGAATGTACCCTTGCCTCTTTTTCGTATCCCCCAATGCGGATATACAATTTCCTGGGTAGTGGCAAAGGTAAATATAACGTGATATCGATTACAAATAATGAGGTTAAATTTCATTAAGCCATTTATTAATCAAATTCAATATATTTATTCTAACATAGTTGTCATACAAAAATCTATATTTTTAAAGATAATATACATTAATAGATGTATTATATGTTGGAATGTACTTAATATTAATAGATAATTATGAATCAAAGTACTTTTTGAGTACGTAATACTCTCTTAGAGGTACCACATATAAGAAGAGATGAGAATTATAATACAACGTAAACTCTACTAGTAAATGGAAATAATGATTTAAATGATTTGGATAGCCTTTAGCTATATTCTATTATAAAGACCTAGCACTAGCAAGCTCTTGTTTATGTTGTGTGATTCAGTTTGTTGAATTCCAGAACTTCCGGAACCGGCTTCTGTTTTTGTCTTCTCGCTTCCTATTAAAAAAGATAAACAAAGGATATAATATATTTAATTCATGTTATTGATTATATTATATTAAATATAACCATATTAAACTCTATACGTTTTAATTTATATTATAATTTGAACTATATTATAAGTTATATTAAGTTATAAGTTATATATAAGTGAAATAAATATAAAATCAAAACAACTGCGGACCTGCAAGATCCACGAAAGTTAATTTTCCATGTTGTGTTATGTAGATTTTAGATTTTTCAGTTGGTGAAGAGCTATCTAATTTAATAAAATAGTTTATTTTATAGTGTTAATAATAGTTTTCGTTATATAAGTAAATGCGAATTGAAATATATTTAAATAAATATATTCAAATAATTTTATAATAATGATACTTTATAATACACATAATTTGACACATTAATTACATATTTGTCATCATATGTCATATTTTAAATACTATATACAATGTTTGCTTCCTATTTATATATGGAAAATAATATGATACGGGAAATAACATTATATAGGATATAATGTTACATACTATTAAGTAATGCCACACTATTAAGAACAAACCCTGGGCATCTAGAATTTCAGAATCAATATGTATACAAAGCATGGAATGACTCCTACTAGAATGTTCGTTTTGGCTATTGGATCCAGTTTGTCTATTTCTTAAACCTTTATAAATATGAATACGTCATTACTATTTCCATATCTTTAATATTCATTTACTGTATATGGATTTACAAGAACACATTAATAATATTCTATACTCATTCAATAACTCCTTCTATACGACCTTCTGTGCATAGCATTACACATATTGATACTCTGTTACTTCTGTACACGAATTTCTTGAATACAACGGACTCTACTACGCAACCCCACTTTGGATTTGACCTTATTTCTCACCTCGCATATGAAGGTTATAACCCGTGTTCAAAACATGTTCCTACTCGAGTATAAGTAATGTAATCAAACACTAGCGAATCACACCAAAAGCCACTTTAAGAAGTATTTTGATAACAGATATTTGTTCTTTTCAATGCTAATTATATTTGTTTCTATTTTCGCTTATGTTAGTCAACTTCTGTTATTAGCTGGTAGTACAGTTATAATAAACTTTACAACCCACCACAATAGAGTAAATCTATATTGCTCAAACGAGTACTCCATGATCTGGCAGGATTACATTAATAGCGCGTTACTTTGTACTAAGCAATCACACATGACCCCACAACAGGAAACTACATAACTACATACCCCTCACTACAGATAACTACATAACTACATAACCATCACTACAGATAACTACATAACTACATAACCCCCACTACAGATAACTACATAACTACATACCCATCACTACAGGTAACTACATAACTACATACCCCTCACTACAGGTAACTAGATAATTAGAGAACCCTCACTACTGTTAACAATACCTTCCTCCAGCACGGCTATCAAGTCTTCTCTGGTCTCGCAGTTTACAACAAAGAGATTCTCAACATAGAAACCGCGATTCTTTGACCACCTCACCATCAGATTTTTACGCCGATGCGGGTCTAGAAGGTCCTTCACCTGGTGGGCGGAGCAAAGAGGGCGGGGCTAGTAGGGGCAACTAGTAATACAGGCTGAGTTTGATAGACCAATAGAGTGGGGGCGAGTATGGCGTAAAGAAGAGTGTGGTGAATAGTGAGAACTTGACTTCTTTCACTTAAATCATTAGTAACTCCGTAGGCTTGCGGTGTCGCCAGTGCAACATGAGCGAAACCTGTTCACTAACCTGTTCGTTGTAGATCTCCAAGTAAGAGGCAGTAATGCGGATATTGGAACTGCTGTCCGTTTTCTGGCGTTGCTCGATCAGCTGGAAGATGTAGTAGAACGAACGCGGGATCAGACCAGAATACTCCGGGTTGCGCCAATGTCGTCCTGGGAACTGGAGTCCACGAGATAGGGTGTCATTAGAGATGCGGCGTAGGGATGGTTCTTAGACATGGTTCATAGGCATGGGGTAGGAGTTGTTGATAATTACGTATTAGAAGTGGTGATGCTGCAAGTTGTGTATGTAGCGGTAAAGGGCCTGAATAGGGGGCATGAAGACGGATCCCAGAGTTAAAGTAGTGGGTTTTAGCCAAATATATCATGTGAGAAGTTAACTGATACGAGCGAGGGGAGAGATACATGTAGTGGGCGTGGCTAATATGTATTTATGTTAGGGTTTGGGTTTGGTGACCATGACAAATATTGTTGGTGGGCGAGACGAGAGCGTTGCCTGAAGATGTGTAATTGGGGTGCGGTGATAATGGTGTCATCCCTCTAAGTGAAGTGGTAATGCCAGTTATACATGCTATGGTATAGCGGTGCGTTTTGCATAGAAAAAAATCGGATAAAAGGTTTGTAGTAATAGAAAACGGTAATGATTTGTTACACCACGAGTATTAAGAAATTAAATAGGAGAATATAATTATATATATATATATATATATATATATATATATATATATATATATATATAATTTATTACAAGTGCACTTAGTTTTATCCTTAACAATATCCTTTTGACAACCTCAAGAAAACCTTTTGATTGACTAATCAAGAACCGCTATCATAGAAAAATATTTAAGTACCATCTTTAAGAATTAAATATATATAATACAGTAATAAATTATTAATTTGCATTCCTTTTTAACTTATTAACACATATTTTAAATACATATTTAACACATATTTAAACGCCTTTTACCTTTTTTTATTTATTTTTTCTTCTTGATTTTTTATGTTGTTAATCTTTTGATATATATATATTTTTTTAAATTTACATTAATACATTACTTACTTATTAATACATTACATTACTTGTATTATATTGTTCAAAATATAACTAAAAAAGTATATTTTATTTGTATACATTTAATTTATTATTTGTTGTCAAATATTTTCGTAAGTTTCGTTGAATAACTATGTACTTGTAGCATGTGGATGTATTCAGTATATTTACCACTGACGAAAGTGCGATATCCACGACATTGGAGCTAATAAAACCACATCCATAAATTTGAGAACAAATATATAAAATTGGGTTATAATTATCAACTAATTAATTTTGAAAATATTTTGTTATTCTGCATAGGAATTATCTCATTATTATTTATAAATTCTGGTATATTGTTATAATTGTATTTTTTTAATTTATTATTATTGTTTCCGTTACTATCTATTTTATTTTATTTTCTACTAATGATCACCACTTGGAGAAAACTCGAAATATTTTAATTTTTCATTCTCCTTGTTTGTATATAAACTATAATTACAAATACATATATGTATTTGTAATTATAGTTTATATATATATATATATATGCCCATTTATTGTTATGTTTACATCAATATCATGACGTAGTTTCATGCGTGACATTTCTTACAGTTACAAATGGACTGTGTGGTTAGGGAATCGAAATCAGACTAAACGAGGTTCTCAACTTAACAAGTGCTCAGATTAGATAGTTTCCGGTGTCAGAGTGACGTGTTATCACATACATTTAACCGTGGCTTTTGGTACGCTAAATTACTCAGGATGACGTCACAGGTTACCTATGCAATTAATTAACCCTGTACAACTAAACCTCGAAACTAGGTGTCTATTATTGTTTGGTATACGTACCGGCATAGTTTAGTATCGATATCATATTATTCGTTTAATGTCGTAACAAACACACAATAGCTATGTATTAATAATAAATATAAGGGATGTATAACACATGCCAACACTATAATATTAAGTTAACTATTTCAAATAAAACACTACTTCTACCATAAGTAATATAGTTTATTGTGTAAATGATCTATTCGTCCATTATATTCTACACAATGTCAAGCATTGCTAGAGAGGATTAGTCCGCATTGCCACAATATTTGGAAGATATCAACATTTGTCATACTATAATATTTTATAGTATACAATATAATGTATATAAATATAAATATGAACCATACATTTATGTATATATAATATCCTCAGTTCATTAATTTCGTACAAATAAATAATAATTCGTGACATCGTCTGATTATTCCGGTAACAATATATAGTCGAGTGCATTATAACTGTACTAGTGTTCATAAGTATGATTGTGTATCAACCTATAGGCTGGATTATTTATAATACAATCAACAATCAATATGCGTGAATATCTAGCAGATAGGTCAAATAGTAAATACTAATTATTACTCTATTGAGTATAAATAATATATTATGTATTATGGCATCATAAGAAGTAAACATTAATAATTAATAAACGAGTTCTCTATAGATAAATCATTTTTACTCACACATTAAATATATAACTAATAGGATTGCAGTGAAAAATACAACATATAATCTAAAAATCTTAAAAGCCTTAATTAAGCACCTGATTAAGACATGCGAAGTGTATTCCTGAAGGGGGTAGTATACCCAACAGGAACCGACAAAGGATCTAAAGACCCAGCTTAATTATAGCATTACACAGATACGAGATTAACCCGAGCGATAAGCCGATTAGATCCAGTTTTCTAGCGATTCGGCGATATATAATTCACCTGGCGGCGATCACAGGCTCTAACCGTTAACGAGGAGAGAAAAGATTTGTTGAGAACATGCGAATTGTTTATACTCAACTGACATTTTTCATACTCGGTTCGGAGAGCTATTCCAGGACGAAATGAATTCACGATTAAATCCTCGATCAATGAAATAACATAGCAGCGAGGACACTATCGACATCCATGTATTCGTACTGTACTTTGTACACTGTACACTGTACACTGTACACTGTACACTGTACACTGTACACTGTACACTGTACACTGTACACCGTACACCGTACACTGTACAATGTACACTGTACACTGTACACTGTACACTGTACACTGTACACTGTACACTGTACACTGTACACTGTACACTGTACACTATACACTGTATATTGTACAATGAATATTATACATATTATACTATACCGTATATAGTATCCTTGAGTGATTCATTCGAAAAGAGGAAGTAAGGTAGCTAGGAAAAAGAGAGAGAGAGAGAGAGAGAGAGAGAGAGAGAGAGAGAGAGAGAGAGAGAGAGAGAGAGAGAGAGAGAGAGAGAGAGAGAGAGAGAGAGAGAGAGAGAGAGAGAGAGAGACAATACTAACTAGGTCTGGAGGTCCAGTTATGGTGTGCGTTTTCCCAGATCCCGTTTGTCCGAATGCAAATGCGGTACAAGAATATCTTTGGTAAAAAGATTAAAGTTCATCATTTTCACTGGGTTTGGGAGATATCAAGGGCACCATATTTTCTTAGAATAAAGTGAAATTACTTTTTATAATTGCATATTTAGGTAAAACAATTAAAACCTTAGTGAATACAATAAAAGGTTTGTATGAAAATATACTACTCTTTAATAATAGATATTGTATTATCAATAAGTCCCTTGATTTCAGATATATATATAAATAACTTATTTTTTGTTACATAACCTATAGATAGTATTTACTTATTAGATAATCTAATAATTAGATAAAATCATTCTAATTATGATATTATTATTTTGAATTGTTTTATATAGCAATTGACCAAATCGGTTACGTAATTAACTGACCCATTTATGGCCATATTGATGAGTTTCTTGACCCCGGAGTGTTCGAAGACATCGTGTTGAGAGGCCTCGGGTTCAAATGTCACGTTAAAAGTAAACGATTTCGTGGAGATGCTATTATCTATCTGTGTATAATAAAGGCTTTATTGTTTGAACGGGTGTCTGTGAAATGTAGTGTTACGTATGTGTTAGCGTATGAGTGTATTTAGTATATGCAGTGTGTGTAGATATATGTAACCATTTGTTTTTACATGGCTCACTGTATGTGGTATACATATTTGTAAATATATAGATATGTATATATATATATATATATATATATATATATATATGTATATATATATATATATATATATATATATATATATATATATATATATATATATATATATATATATATATATATATAACTCATATTCTTACACTTGAGATACGATTTAGATGTTTGTAACTAACTGAGGTGTTATATGTTTGATAGAGTATGTGAGTGCGGGTGAGCGAGTGTGTGTGTTCAAATTGTATACATTTACCAATGCAGGTTTGAGTATGAGTTATATTACCGATTCAATTACAAATTGAGAAACTAATTCAAAGTATATTAATTACGTTACAAGTTATATTACAAGTAAATCAATTGCTTTACTCGTTGCGTTACTAATTACAATACAAATTGAGTTACAATATGCATTACTAGTTATATTAGACGTTACATTATCATTTACATTATAAGATGAGTTACTAATTGCGTTAATAGATACATTACACATTACATGCCAGTTTATTAGTCATGTACCAATGAAAGAGTGGGTAAAAGGTAGATAAGCCTTACCGAGCCTAAAACATCTAACCCAGAGTGCCCCATCTCCAGGAAAACTAGTTGTCAGTTTATCGTTCTTCTGCACATCCTGGTTACTTTGCGGTCTGACCCTGTTCATCGGGTCAAAGGTTACGGTATATCAAATTTGCGGTGGAATTCGGAGTTATAGCAAGAACAATAACGAATTTACCGCTAGATATTAAATAATGATTAAATACTATTATAAACAGTGTATAACTACAGTTACTATATATATATATATATATATATATATATATATATAATAGACTACAGTCTATATATTGCATTCATAAACTTATAAATGTTTTTAACCGATACTTTGAAAAAAAAAATTTTAATAAGTAATTGGATTACAATATTAGTATTAAGTATCTATAAAATGAAAGGACAAGATAATTTACAAAATAATGTTGTTTATTAATTTATGTTTAAGCTTGTATCAGTTTACCTATGTACTTAGTAAAGTTTACAATTACAGTTATTGATACTTACAGGTGTAACAGGTTATTGTAATTTAATAGCTGGACGCGTCTTGTCAGTAAGTAAATATGTATTATACACATAGCAAACATATCTTAATTCTTAAGGAGATTTATAAATCTAACGGG
>OZ038313.1:22696263-22751263 GCA_964035775.1 Osedax frankpressi
CACTATAATTTAAATGTAGTACTTTTAAATAAAGTATACTTTGCATTAATATACTTATAACAACAAATCATAATAATATATAGTATTGTGTATAGTAAATAAACCGTGTATGCGTGTATGGTCAAATATTGTACATTTAAATATAGATATATATATATATATATATATATATATATATATATATATATATATATATATATATATATATTTATTAAAATGTAATATAGTAAACTAATTACAAATCAAAATATTCTATTCAATAGAATATAAAGTTAATAAATTCCAGAAGGTTAACAAAAGAATATTCCTTATGTTACTAAACAATTGCAAGTGAATGTAATATCTAATTATTGGTAAAATATACAGACTATGCATAACCCACGGTGCATAACAAACTAGCAAGTATATATAAATTGGCGGCAAAATTGAAGTCTACGATAATTTACAAGTACAAATGATATACAGTAGTTATTAAATGGTGTGAAAATGCATTTGAAATATATTATATATATATATGTTACATGTTTCACACAATACGATACATATTAATGATTGGGATATGATAGCATGTCGTACGACACTATAGTACATCGCTGTATAACGTACTTATGTTGTATGTTAACTTATAAATAATATATCTATTGATGACTGTGTTTATAACGATTCTTATAGGCAAAAACCAGATGTACAATGAAGTTAGTTTAAAATTCACCATATTGCAATATGTCACATTCCGCATTACAGAATATATTGTAATGCGATAGGATTAACTTGAATTATATACACAGCATCTTGATTTTAATTTATTATTTATCTCATTATTATATATAATTATTACATTGTGTATCATTACCACACACATTTATAGAATAGAAACATAGTATACTGCGCATATGAAT
This sequence comes from Osedax frankpressi, assembly GCA_964035775.1. Lineage (NCBI taxonomy): Eukaryota > Metazoa > Annelida > Polychaeta > Sabellida > Siboglinidae > Osedax > Osedax frankpressi. The sequence goes on from OZ038313.1 coordinate 22,697,163, forward strand.
TTAACAATATGTAAACATATTTAAAAGTTTAAAAGTATGAACTCACATTATTATACATATATATCAATTTACTATTGAAAATACAAATTATTTTCTAATATAATAAGTCGTATAGAAACAAATATATTAATAATATATAATGCGAATAAGACAATTATATATTTATAAATAAATATATGTTCGACTAGAAATACCGATACATTACGAGAATATGCGACTAGAAAACCTATTAGTACATACTAGATAGTATCTAGTAGATACCTACTTAGAATATATGTTAGAAGTATTATATTATCATTAATACATTATTTTCTAATCTATATTTTCTATAGAGAATCGTCGCCAATAATAATTCTCAAAATCACTGAATGTTGGTAGATGATATAGAAATATAGCGCGCAACGCACGCCATAGAAGAACACACGCATTCCTATAAGTTAACAGTATACCATTTATTTGGTACAATAACATATATTGCCGATTACTTACTAACTTTACCTTGCATAACATAAAAAGCATTCGAAAATCAATTACTACGAAGTAAATCAAATACCCGTACTTCCTAACTACCGCGATGAATCATCCGAATAATGGTACCGATAAGAATAATAACGTATTATCGAAACACTCCACAACATCATCCCATCCGAGCAATATCCCGGTGTGTACTTCACCCAACAGCTATTCGCGATACTCCCGAAAACATTCTACACAAAAGAGCCCTTCAGCCTCGTTAAACTCCGACGACTCCGAGTGTTCCACGGCCGAAGACCTAATGAGGCATAACAGGCCAAAGTACACTTACGTAATAGGCGGAGACCACACATCCTACGCCCGTAATCCCAACCGTTCGCCCAAGTGCCCCGCCTCCTCAACGCTCGGTGCCGTCCCCGCAGTCGCGGACGGCAAGCCGTTGTCAAATTTCCACGCGACCCGTTACAAAGATGCTCGTGGGAAGGTAGCCGTCCGTACTATCTTCGATGGTAAGGGGCTCTACAACCGAGGGACTCGCGGCGTACCCTATAATGCAACACCCGTAAACAAACTGAGCGATAATAAGGCAATAAAATCTAAAAACATTTGCGAGGGTAAGTGTCCACCTAGCGGCATTACTAGTATAGCTAATAGTGATGTAACGCCCTCCATATGTACCACAACGCCCCCTGGCGATAACGTAACGAAAATACATGAAATTCATAATGCGTTTCCAAAAAAATCATTCGTGGATCTTTCACAAATTGCGGGACCATCGCTACCAACCCTACTTTCACAACCCTCGTTACCTGCGGTAGAATCAATATGCAGAGTATCTCAAGAGTCGGTTCAGTTACAATCAGTTCCCGGAGCAGCTCACAGAATAGTTACTCGCCAACAAAACTCATCGAAGCAAATCGACATATCTGCCATATCAACTTTTAAGGGGTCTGAAGACCCGGATTACCAAATTCCTGGTTTACAGTCTATATTGTATTATATTGGTCATCTGTATTCCGACGATACTAAGTAATACATTCATATGTACCGCTCTATATACTCTACATACTCTATATATTGCTAATTACACTTTTTGATATTCATGTTTTTCTATTAATAATATAAACTTAGTAACAATAACAATAATATTATATCCCCATTATGATGAATTATATATTATATCTATTATGGTGAGATATAATAATGCATACCTTAATATTGTATGCCATATAATAGTATATATACTATAGTATAATAATGTATGCATTTATAAAATATGTACATTCAAATTAATGGATAATATCTTCTAATATATTTAATTATGTAATCGACATAATATTGTATATGATATTTTATAATCGTACGAAAACGTCACCATACGTACATAATTAATTTACGCCTATATATGAATTACATTCCTTTTATCGCAACTATGGTCCACTTATCGCATCTATATTCGCCTTGCAGGAGCTCGAAAAGTCAAGAAAACCCTTAAGCCCGACGAGAATGATCAACTCGAACAATTGACATTAATGTTCCTACAGAATCCATACCCCAAGTCTAAGGAATACGAGATTATCAGTGAAAAGGTCGGCATTTCAACAATATCCGTAAAGGTTTGTTATTGTAACTTATTATAAACTGTATTTTTATCAATATTATATGGGATATTCTAATATCTGAAACAAGTTGCAAAAATCGTAGAATCTTGTAATTATCCAATTTAAAAACGATTTTAAAATCTATAATAACGAAATGTGTATAGAATAATGAATGATGTCTGATCAGATTTAAAGAAAGTATTACAATTTGTATTATTAGATAACAAATAAACAATATAAAATGGTTACGACAAGTTGGCAGTGATGATAGAATTACAAACAGGACATCTTACTTAAGACATCTTCCATTTAATTATTATCTAGTCAGAGAGGATTTGACACAATTGAAATATAAATATTAAATAATTATGATTTACATCGAATGATGACATTTTAGCCTACTATCAATTAATGATAATTCTATTGTACCTGCATGTCAACTAAAATACCTTTGTCTGTAAATGGTGATGCGTTTGATGTGTATTGTGTTTAAAAGTTATTAATATTTATAATAATTATTATTATAAAACAAAAATATAATATATTATATTTTTTAATAAAATTGAAATATAATTGGATTAATATTCCGATATTATCTATATATAAATATTAACATAATATCCGAGGTTCTTGTATAATATATAATACGATATATAATATATATCAATTAATATGTAAAATAATCAAATTTCGAACTATTTTAAAAATAATATTTCTTTTAAAATATATATATATATAAATTACATCATTATGTATACAACGCTCACGTAATGCTCACGTAATACTCACTTAATGCTCACGTAATACTCACTTAATGCTCACTTAATGCTCACTTAATGCTCACTTAATACTCACTTAATGGAGTATCTGATACCAATATTTAAACTAGTTTATAAAGTCTTGTATTTATTGTCAATGCTAATTTCTTGGTATCCTTTATATTATTATGTGTGTTTATTATTCATAATTTTCATAATTCCTTTAAAACTATACTAGATCATTTACTTATCTATATAATTATATACGAGTGCATTATTATATTATGTTTTGATATTAATTGTTCATTTGAATTTACGAGAACGTTGCGATTTTTATTATTGATTTATAATATAGTATAATATAATATAAACGCGATATAAATATGTGATAATTTAAATAATAAATTTAAGCGAATAAAATATATATTATAATATATTATAAATCAATATTTGATATGCAATATTATGGTTGTAACATATTCTGATGACATATATTACTTTGATATGTATATTTCATCATATTTATATGGATCATATAGAAACATTGTCTTAATATATAATTTATATAACATTATTTATATATTAAATTAAAATTCATATAATTTTTTGAAATCTAATTTAATTTCATGGCGACAGGTGTGGTTCCAGAAACAACGAGTTAAATACCGTCGCAACAATAGCTGGGCAACTATAACGGACGCCGCTGAGAAGCGGAAGGGCCACCCTTTAAAGGTACGGCCTGACAAAGTCTCAACTACGTCGATAGTACAAATGCAAACCTCGTCCACTGTTACAGTATCCTCCACGCCGGCAAGAGATATGACCTCGACACCATCTAATTCTATAGAAAAGATGATATCTAGTCCTAAATCCATTTTACGCACCTCGGTAAGAAGCAAAGTGACTAAAAAAATTAAATCCAAAATTTACAAGTGCGATGAAACTCCCCCTGTAAAAAAAATTCGGCCTACAATAAAACGAAACAAACATAAATTAAACGAAACTCGACCGGTTGTATGCAAATCTCCAGATATTGTAAACATACACTCTCCCATTGGAATTATATCAAACACCAACTCAGTTGAATTTCAACCACATTTAAACATTCAATATCCCACCGAGAGTGATTCACTTATATCTAATTCTAGCCCATCTAGCTGGGTAGAACGGCCTACGCGGAGTATTCAAATTCCGAATCTTCCTCCGATACAAAATCACGAATCATTGGACTTGGTGATACCAGGTTCTATAACTGATCCAGCACATCCGTTCTTCGCGATACAGTATTGCGATTTGATAAATGTAGACCTCGCGAACGTTGGTAACTCTGCCGTAGTTAACGACACCAATCCGATTGAACGGGATTCCCGAGATCAATTGACTGCGCGCAAGACGGCATCGCAACCGCCTCAGTTGAGTCCATCTCTGGTTCGGATAAAGAATTCATCCTTAGCACGAAAATCAGAAGCGGAAGATAAACATATAGGTGAGTTATTGTTAGTGCAATCGGAATACCTGCTGTCTAGAATGCAAGTACATGAAGCGGTAACAATATTGTTGAAGCAAATGATGACGATCATTTCACAAATTGATCCTTCGCAAATTCTTCGAGTAAAATTATTATTAGATTATCAACTGGATGTATTAATGCAACGGCTTAATGAGCCACCAACGGAACTCTACAACACGCCAGGTGATCAAAACACTATCTCGCAACAAGAAAACATGCCATTAGCTAAACTTAAGGTTACCTTACGAAATAAAGAAATGCAACCTAAATCTTCGAGTTCTAGATCTATCGAAAAACGATTGAATGTATCTCCTGCGATGCATCCGGTTTCAAAAAGAACAAAGCGCACATCTATTTTAAAAACCTGCAAAATTCCATTCATCGAATCATCACCTTATTCCGTACGCTTCAAAACGCCAAAACTCCAAAACGCATCTAGTTACGGCCAGTCGAAGGCACCATTCGACGTTCTGGTGGATGAAACTGCTCGCCTGAACAAAGAACCACAATCGGTGAGAAGTATCGACCAATCATTGTCTTCGTGTTGCCGACTCGATACATCTCACGGCGAAGAACCACCTGTGCTTCTCGCCACGGTGAACTACGCCACTAACGAACCTACACCCGATCTCGAGAGTTCTCGTATGCCGCTTCGAGACGATGTCAGGGTGCGTTCCGATATTAATAGCGGTATACCGAGGACCGATGGGCAGTCTAACCCGCTATATCTCGACGCAAAGGCTAACCAGGGCATACACGCACAACGCGTAGGGAACCCTACCAGCGGGGCACATGTACACTATGTCCAGTTGCCGCCTCAGATCCAAGCCCTGGACATGCGTACCGGCAGATGTCGAGGCCCCTCGATGGCGCCGATTCGTTTCCTAAATCCGGCGCCGCAGTTCAGCATGCCGAATCCGGACTTGCACAGACTGACGGCGTCCGTTGGCGACCTCCCGACAAATACGCCTCGAGGTGATACGGTTCACCCGCTAGGTCCACCCTTGGTTCCTATGAGGATGCTAGTTAATGCTCCCGAATTCGCCCGAAACCCGCAGTATACATCTGCTTATTACGCTCAACTCAAGGAATTACAACGCCATCATTACGATGCCATATGAATTGTATAAGAACAATATAACCTTGTTTCACTATACTTTAATGGTGTTTATAATGCTAAATATCTCATTTATATCATTATAATTCGCATACATTATTTACACTTTGATTATTATTTATATGACATCACGAAAACTCTTTAATTCCCCATGAATGAATGTATTCATTATCTCAATAATTTAGTGATATGTTTGTCATTTATTATGTAATATAATAATACCCTGTATTGTTTCTGTAATAAAACAAAAAAATCCATTTCGATGTTATTTTATTACATATTATTTGTAATCAGTTTTTTGATATATTGTAGGCTTGACATCTGACTATAATATATTAATTAATGCTTTATTATTTACATATTTAGTTTCATCTCAACAACAATTTTCTATTAAATAATTCAATAATATACTACAAGCTTACACATAATGTCTACCAAAGCTAAAATGTTAAAATTAAATGAAATATAAATATGATAGTATTTATATATGGTCAAATTGATAGTTAAAATTATAAATCATTTATATATTAAGATTATTTATATATTGTTAACGAGTTATCCTTATTTCCGATATTAAATAATACTTATTAATTATTATTAATTAATAATATTAACACAGATAATTATTAAATTTGTATAATACGAATATAATCCCTATATATTTAAATGTTCATCTAGGAATTATTATACATATATTATCTATGCCAGTAAAAGTATTATTGTAATTATTATTATTGTGATACTGTATACTATGTATACTGTATACTATGGCTATGTAGTGTATAGTATATATCCAATCATACAAATGTATATCTATATATATATAATTATTATTAAATATTTATATTATATTATTAAATAAATTATAAATATATATATTTATATCAATATATGAATTAGTCACCCATTCTTTGAACGTTTCCTAATTATATTATAACTGCATCATTACTGGTGGTAATACATGGATGTATATTGTCTATATACACTGTGCAATGGATATTGTTCATCAGTGTAATACTTATTATAATAGTTATTATTAGAAGATTATAAAATATTGTTACCAATAATAGTGGTAATTACAAATATAAGTGTATTAATATGTTAACATAATAGAATGCTAAATAGTAATGTTAAGGTTCAAAGATTTATAATAATCTTAGTTGCTAATCTCAAAGCTATAGACATCATTAACTACATATTTTTATATATAGTTAATACACAGGATACCTTGGGTTAATATTGGAGATGTTTTTGGGTTAAAACTAACTAAATATATATAGTATTATATTTATTAAATAACATTAATGTAATGAAAAGTAGATACATTTATAATATATTAAATTAATGGTTGTTTGATTATATAATATTAATAATATATAATGATGATGAATTTATTATCTCTTGTTAATTACAAGCTTGAGTTCAACTATATTTATAACACTGTATGAAAAGTAAAACTACAATAGGCACTTTAAAAATACAATAACAGTTTATCCCAAGACAAACTAACATGGGAAGATTTTTTTTAAATTATCAAATAAAAATTATATATATAATAAATATATTATAACAATATTAATTACTACAAAATATGATATTAAGTGTATATGCTATTTTTATAAAGATTGATCTCATAATTATAGCTATTGTTAGATAACTATTAACTTGAGGAATGATATTATCTCGAGTATAATAATTGGTTTTATAAAATCAATTTAATAATTAAATGTACATTTAAAGAATATGTAATATTTTATCCATACATCCCACATTATTACTAAATGCAATAATATATATATTATGATATATATATATAAAAAATAAATAATTTAGACTATTTCAAGTCATAAAATGCAAGATTATATGAAAATATTATTATTAAATAAAATAAATAATATTTCAATTCATTTTCATTTAACTGAATAAATAATGCATATAAATTAAAAATATTATTTATTATTTACATCCAGGTAAAATTGATAATTCGCAATAAATATCTACTACTTATTTACAAAATCAATTATTTACAATAGTGTAATTGTTGACAATTCTAAATGACAAATTTTACCCCAATTTTAACAATATCATATTATGCATACAACATTGATATCGAGAAGAGTGGATTCAGAATTGTATTTATACATGATACAAAAAAGTGTAAAATAAAAGTATATTAGTAGAAAATAGACATTTCACGATTACCAGATTACACAATGTAGAGATAGGAACCAGATGTCTAATCCGATAGTTGATGATTTTTGTCAGGGTATTGCTATGACCTCTAATCCCAGTACTTAATGACCCCATCCCAACTCGCAGTTGCAACTTTAGATGTCTCGTGAGGGTGCCAGAGGCAAGAGATCAATACGTCGTCATGAGCTTTGAATTTCGTATAGAGTTTCGTGGTTTTGAAATCCCAAAAGTATAACTTGCCATCTGCATCTCCGGATATTAGGTAACTAGACGAAATGGGGGATTGGGATTAGGAAAATGAAATTTCAGAGATGAGATTGGGTAGAGAATATCTGTGATGTGGGATTGAATGAAGGAATTAGTATTAAGATGATTTCTTGAGATTTAAATTGGGTAGCCATAGACATCGTCATAGACACGGTAATAACTTTATATAAATAGTGAAGAAATATGGTTTGGAAAAAATAAATATTGAAATGATATACTAATAAAAAGTCATTTCATAATTATTTATATTTTTATTAAATAGTTTTAATTTATTTTGAAATTAATAATATATATATAAATATTTATTTATGTAAATCTTGAGTTCAATTTGGTATAGAAATATTATAAAAACAATACAATATATAATAAGAAAATTAAACTGTAATATAATTATTTCATGGCTAACTTCATATCTGGACTGTAGTCAATGGAACATGCATACCCAGCAACCATATGGCCCTTGAACACCTTCTTACGCATGTATTTCATATTGGCAAGGGCATTGAACATGCAGATTGTGTTATCCATGGACTGACAGGCTAACCATTTTCCTGTATTAGGGAAAGGGAAATATAATGTCAGAAAAAATAGAAGATGAGTGAATATAGAAATTAATTAATTATTTTAATTATTCTTTTTTTTAAGAATTTTAAGAATTATTAATCATTATAATACCAAAAACAAACCATTGGGAGATAATGTAGTGGAAGGCATAGAATTCAGAGTGGTATCTGCTATATACTTGAAGTCTACAGGAATATCCCTAAAAAGAAGAAAAGGGTAAGCACTTTTGCATTAAGGACCCAGGGTTGCAGTAGAATGAACAAATAATATGCAATCAAAAAATGTAGGATTTCTATAATTTGTGGATAAATATAATTGACATTGCATAAAACTAAATTATTTAAATAGAAATTAATATAGACATTATAAAGATAGATATAAAGCAAAGCCAATCAATTGTTATAAACAGGGCCATTTTCTAGGCCTGAACACAACTCAACGCACACATACATCTCCCTACCACCAGGTGTACCAACCACTCCCAACACCGGAGACTCTTATCATCCGACGTGGATACGAAGCGTCGATCCTGGTCAATAAAGGTGATGGTGTTCACAGCGCCCAAGTGTCTGTCATACTCTTGCACTATGTTACCGCTACGGGTGTCGAACTGTACGGGGGTTTGGAATCGAGTTCGGCGTTGGGTTATGGGGATGTATAGGTAGAGCGGGTATCTACGGCATAAAGTATGAAGATGAAGCTGTATGAAATGACAGAAGTCGAGATGTAGAGAAAATAGAATGATAAGGGATCAGGAGAAATTGGATAAGTCGAAGAATCTGAATAAGATGATTATTTTATAAATCATAATTAAATAATAAGTCTGAGATTATATTCCTTTAAGTAATTAATTACTTATTAATTATATATAATTATTATAATAATATATAATTATAATTAATTATATATAATTATTAATTATATATAGGATTAAAACCGTTAAACATCATTAATATCAATATAAAGGAAAACACAATAATACATAGAAACTAACGCAGACAATTTTCTTATTAGCCATTCCTGCTACGAATAAATGTTGTTTATTTGGTTCTGGGTTAAATTTCACGCAGTACGGAATCTTTTTACTGGTGAAACGTGAGATGCATTCCCCTGTACAAAGTTGTCAAATAAATGCGAAGGTCTTAAAAGGTTTATAAACAATGGTATAGAAAATCAGATAGATTATATTTAAATTTGCATAGGCATATTAAGTTTACTGGAATGTTATCAATATTATCATATTTTAAAACATAATCATACAACAATTACTAAAACACTCAAATAACATTTTAACTTAACAAGAAATATTGAAATGATCTTTATTTTAAATTTACAAATAAATAGTTAGGTTTTATTTTAATGTAAATCATAAATATTTTATAACAAAATTTAAAATAACTAATCACAAATTATACGAACAATTATACATTCCTTTTATAAGCTGGTTATAATTAAATAGTAATTTAGATACGACACATATTTAATAAAGGCAATATACAAACCGGTTTCGGTGTCCCAGAGTTTGCAGAAGCGATCGTAGGAAGCAGACAGGAATTGGTCTCCTTTATTATTGAAACTGACATCGCGTACAGCCTGTTTATGACCTGCATAGGTACGTACGCACCTACGTTCATTGTATACCTCCCAAATCTGTAAACGTAGGGTTTAATTATTGTGCAGTGGACATTTCTAATGGGTTTGGATAATTGCCCGATTAGTTGAATAAAATATAATAGTAAAAATATATAAAATATGTACTATGATCGAATATAAATATTTTATATTTAAACAAAACAGGCAAAAAATTAATACCATGATAATTATATTTAATTGATTATAATCATCAATAATGAAGAATTACCATCTCTATAAAAGGATAGATAGAGAATTAAAATATTATAAACCTTAATCTTAGAATCCATGCCACAAGATAATAAAAGATGAGCAGTTTTAGGAAACCACCGAATGGCGGATAAGGCTTTTGTGTGACCTGGTGATAGGATATTTAATGTAGGTAGTTATTATATATAGGAATACATTTTTTAGAAATATAACATAAACTTAATTGAACTAAATAAAGAAATATTAATTTGAAGAATACTTTCAGATATAGAAATTTTTAATTTAAAAATGATCTTAAAACCATCTTCAATAATATTGTATTAAAATTTCAAGCAATTTCTAACTAGCATATACTTATGTTTATTAACACATAAATAGTATGTATTATAATTCTATTATACAAGATAATTAAAATTGTATATTATAGAGTGAAATCAAAAATAATTGACATTTATAAATTGAATCTTGATAATAGAAAATAATATACATCATAAATATATATAATTGAATATATAATTTATGATAATTACTATAATATTAACAATAACCATGTACTATTTAAAAATAACAACTAACAACAACAACATCATCAACAATTAGAGATATATAAATTGTATATATATATATACAAAATAGCAAATTTACAAAATTAAATTGATTTCCCAGGCCTTACAAAAATGTTAAGAGAATCTTTGAAACAAACCGGTCCATGTATGGATGAGTTTCTTGGGCAGGAAACACTTGTCAGGAGTAGACTTGAGGTTAACGCCGGTATCTTTTGGAGCATGGAGGAACGAGCGGCCTTGGTAATCAACAGAATCCGAAACTGTTGCGACGATGGAATGAGATATTTAGAAAGATAATATATGCATAACTTGAACACTTACAATTACATTTTAATAAATAAATGGGCTAATGTAAATTATTAATAAGTGTAAGGAAATAAATTTAAGTTTCTTGAAAATAAGAAAATTATAAATCTTGAATAAAAATAGAAAATATTTCGAGGGATATTTGAAATATTATTTTGAAATTTAATAATTTAAACAAAACCTTAAAAGTTACAAATAAATAGAATCATTATATTATAAAAGTTATAGTAACTATGAAGTGTTGATTTTTCTTCAATCGGTTGTTCATCTTTATGCTCTCCGTGTCGTTTACGCTTGGGTCGCTTGGCAACCAATTCGTCTAAAACTTTCTGCTCCTCCTGGTAATCAATTCAATAAATATCATAATAATGTAAATATCATGAAAGTGTTAATTCTGAAATAAATTCTGAATTGATAAATATAATAATACATACTAGATTACATTAAAATATAGATTTTACATTTATATATAAATAACAGGGAGAGTTAGGTAGCTTGTAGCTACTAGCAAAATGACTATAAATATAAACTTATATGAAATATGATACTTATACAAATTTAATTTAATAAAAGGCAATCAAATAAAGATTAATGATCAAAGATAGAAGTCAAATCATGAGAAATAAGATCTAATGATATATATATGTAGAAGTGTAATAACCAATCATAATAACAAACTATCGTTTTTATATGTTAATTAAAGTAATTTCTATAAAATTAAACTAATTCAACTCATTTTTAACATTAAAATATAAATAGAAAAAATTGCAAAATTATTTGTAGATTTTTCTAGGAATGAAATATAACATTAGATATACAATTGTATACAATTGTATATCTACATCTGAGAAGACTGACCTCGGAAGGCTTCAATACAGAAGCTTCATCCTTGTACTTAGCCCAGGGTCCTAGGTATCCGTCAACATCTGCAGAATCTCTATTGACGATTCGTTTTCGTTTATCCTTCTCTCGTTTTGGCATAGTTTCAAAAACTGAGAATCCTAGAGATAATATTATTAACAGATATATTTTATTCATAGGTTATTATTGGTTGCGAAATATATATTTCTTAAGTTCTCATAAACAATTTCTTCTTTATTTTTCTATTTCACATTTAAATTCGTATTTTGTGAAATGGTTGATATATTTATTTATATTTCAAAACAAACATTACACTAGATACAATCAAAGATATTTATGAATCTTACAGCATCTGATTATCTTTGCATATATTAATGGTAGAATTGTCAAAAAGTACTACATCTAAATATTTAATCATTACAGTTGTTTACTTAGTCATTTTTGGGTTTCCATAATTTATAAATAGCCGGTAACAATTTCTGTAGATAAATTAACCTACAAAAACTCAGTTAAGAACAGAACTGAATTAATATGATATGAATTAAAAATATAAATATTACTGTGAAACATAAAACAGTATTAAAAGCTAAATATTATTTATTAGCTATTTATTATGACTAATTTTCCCAATTGAATATAAATATTATTATTAATTGATTTGTTGAATTTTTAAAATACTTAATTTAATTATAATATAGAAACTATGTATAAAGGAGCATTCACACTCTTTACGTCAGATTTATGCTACGTAAAGCTGGATATGAGATATGTTCAATATTTCTTTTTAGCTTATAGCTTTTTCTTTGTGAACGCATTTTAAATTAATATAGTTTTTATGTCGCGTAAACGCTGTGTTAAGCTGACGTAAAAAGGTAAAAATCGGTGTGTGAAAATCCCTTATCTGATATTATGGTACACTATATTTATAAACAAATGATATTCAATTGTATTACATAATAAGGATATCCTTTGTGAAATCAATATTCTATGAAAAATAAGAATTTAATTTTATCTTTTAATAATTCCGTAATTATTAAATGATAATTATTTAATAATTAAAAAAGAAATTTTATAATATAAAAATTATAAGATAACTAATGCATAATAAATATAGATATATAATTAAAATAATTAATTTTAATATATTTAAGAAATGACTAAAAATATTAAGATTAAGATCAGTAACTATATATTAATTAAAATATATAATTAAAATAATTACCCTTGGTCTCCATTTCTTTTACTTTATCTCCAATAATGTCATCATCTTTGGGGTTGTTATCAACACTTGGATCAATAGCATAACCTATACATTAAGTTTGTTAGTAGAAAATTTAAAAAAAAGGCATCTGTATTTATAAAAGTAAACATTTAAAAAAAAATATAATTAATGTTATATATAAAAATGTTCATATGAAATGAGGTATTACTAAGTAAATTATGTAACTAAGTAAATTACTTAAATAAGTAAATTACTTAACTAAGTAAATTACTTAATGAATTCAAATATAATTTAGAGAAAATATTACAAGAGCTATAATTAAATAATTCTCAATAAATGTTATCACTTGAATTAATTGTTTGATTATTCTTTATTGTATTATTACCAAATTAAATGCATTATTTTCATGCAAATATATTATTATTAGCATATTTATTAAGTATTTTCACTAAATCGATTATATTTTTACTCAAGTAATTAAATAGATACAAATGAATAGCTAAATACAATCACATACCATAACTTTCAAATGTACGCCGTTGATTTTCGAATTGGAAAACATTTAAATGGCTAGGCTCCACAAAACCCGTCAATGTATTCTTGTGGGCTTTTTGCTGGTTAGTCTTAGTTGGATGTGTGGGACCCAACTATATACGGGTAAGAGAGGTTATTTTATTTTCTCAGTTTAGAGTGTTTGGTAAGGTAACAGCATTGACGTAAATCCACAAATGATGTTACTATCGCGCATAATATATAGTGGACTATAACTGCTTTTATGAATGCAAATATTTCAGATATATGATTAGGGATAGGTAGGGTATTGCTTTTTGAATGTTTCATGATTAATGGCTAGATATTGCTTTACTTTTGCTTTTGATTTAATTAGAACAATGTACATATGCAAAGCTGACCCATTTCAACGTGGAATTAGACTATGGTTCCGAGTCTACATACCAAAAGAATATAATCCGAACAGTGATCAATTAATGATTTGTTAGTATTATAATCAAATAAAGAATAACCGAATAGTATTAGCACTCCTCCATGATGAGAGTAAACATATATTGAATTACATTTCCAATAATGTATTTGTGTAATAAAATTCATACTCTCACTCCCTATGAAAATTATATAAATCGCTAGTTAATTACTTATATATATGCGAAAGATTGCATACACTTAATAGAGCATTCGAAAAATAGGATTTCGCAAAAAAACATAACTTCTCTTTTAAATCATAGATTACATAAATGTTTTTGTTATTTTGATTAACACTTTTAGCTTCAAAAACTTTTGCATTACATGCTGATCCGAATCACTAGATTTTACGTGTTTTACATTTTTTACTATGGTCAATAAAATAGCTCATAACTCGGAAAATACTAATATAATGATATAAAAGTAACAAGAATATTAAATAAAACATAAATATACATGCCATATTTTATAATTAAAAACAATATATTTCGAATATATCAAGAGTATGTAATAACATTTTTTTTTAATTATTTGGTTAATTTTACATAATATTATTTTACTAATATTTATATTTAATTAAAGTATGTAAATATCTCGTAAAAGTAATAGATAATATAATAATCTTTAAAATAGTTTTTAAATTTAATTAAAATAATAAATATATAAAAAGTTATGTTAAATAAATGGCACCATATATTACGTCCGAATTACGATTAAATAGTAATGAGGCTCTATGTTTGTGACGTCTTTATATAAAATTCAAGCACTATTTTCATATATATTAATTTTATTCATAACAATTCAATATTTTAATATATTAAATAAGTTTTATAATGTTATATGTAATTATTTTGTGTTCAACATAAGTAACTTTATCGATAACATTTTTTTTGGTTTAAATCATTTATTAACACTAGGGACTATTTTTCTTTAATTACATGTTGAACAACAATCTTATGCTAATAAATAAACATAGATCGAAATTTTAAATATATATATGTTGTATACATTACAAAATATATGTTTTATTAAATCCTAATTGAATAAAATTATTAAGCTTAATTTATTATTATTTTTTTAATATATGGTTAAATATTTAAATAAGGTAACATATACACTGTTTGTTATTTTAATATAATATGATATATTAGATTGCTATTTATAAAATGTATATTTTGGAATTGTATTAAAATAATGTTAATAATATATTTTAAGTAATTAAGTATTTAATTGATTTGCGATCCGTTCCGATCTTTCGGTTTTTTCACTAACGATCCTCCCCGGTCCTTTGACGCAATAAGGTTTAAACACTCATTTATTTGATTAAACACTTATATAAATCTTAATATTAAGTTATAAATAGAACTTTTATTACCATATATATAAGTAATGTATATAATAGATAAGATATTAACCTTAGAACTGTATAGTTGTTCATATTTTGGATTGAATTTTACAACTTTGTCTTTTTTTAAATTAATAAATCCACCGATTTTAACGTCTTCCTATACGTTTTTTTATATTATTATTATATCTAGCATTAGTTGTAAACATATAATAAAAATATCTTACACTATTTACTAAAGTATACGATATATAATAATTAGAAATAACAATTAAATATTTAGTTATATTTAACATTAAAAATTGTATAAATATTTTATCACGAATAATAATCTAATTTACAGTTGATTTGTAATTTGAAATAGAGCGATAACATTTTCAAATATCTTAAAAATAACCTTTGTTACAACAGTAGGAGCCGAAATAAGAGCTGTAGATGTTGATGGCTTATCAATTGGTTTAAGGTGTAACATATTCTCATCATTTGAATCATCATCGTTATCTGAATTAGATGTTATATCACTACCATAAGAAACTAAAGATTTAATAATCGACATGTTTACAATTTTGAAATAATGTCAAAGTTCATTTAAAATAATAAATACCATGATTATAAAAAATACAATAATGTATTTCTAGATTGCTTAAAATCTAGGTTCTATTTAAATTAAGGCTAAATATTTAAATTATAAAAAAATAAATTATACGACAGATACTGTAAACATTATATTTATTTATTTCGAAATTAAAAACTTTAATTTGTATATAATTTATAAACCTATAATAAAACTATAATGTTCATAAATAATAAGTAATATATAAAATATTGGATTATTTTATTCATTTAGTATTATAGATATATATAGTTTATATACCATTTCTAAATAAATTCTAGTATAAAATGTATCAATAAATGAACTTTAAATTTTTTTATTATTTATAACATATGTAAGTAACTATTTTCGAGTTTCATAATTTACTGAGTATATAACTAATTATATCTATATCTATAAATAAAATATAACTCTCAACCTATGAATAAAGCAATGTTTATTGTTATAACATTCACAATACTACACATAAATATATACTACATAAATATTAATTTGATATTAGGTCCTATTGAAATTTATTAATAATTCATATGGTACTTATTATAGTTATAATTTAGATAATTAAATACGGTAAACTTGCCTAGAATGGATAATATAAAGTCAGTGTTGGTGTCAAATGTACACTAAATCTAATATAGTGATAGTATTGTGAAAGAGTTCAGTCATTAATCTAGGATAAAAATATGTATATAGACCCTTACAGTATCCAAGATTACTTGTGTTAATCTTGAACGGTAAACTTTCAAAATCAATGTTAAGTTTGTTTTAAATAAAATATTGTATTACTTTATATTATCCTTGCTATATTTAACATTTATTATCAAATAAAGGAATATTAAAATTTATATTTGTTAACTAAGGTTATATATTTAGTATTATCCAAAATGAGCATGTTGGGTAATCTTTGCCATATATTTATTTATAAATATATTGAAAACAATTAATTATACTAATTAATTTATTTACTAACTAATTAATTATTAAAAGGTTTGTACAGACATACAAATAATATTTAATACGTGAATAGAAACTTGATTAAAAACATTGATTTACATTACAATCATAAGCTATTTAATAGCAATATATATTTATTTTTCTATGTATACAAATATTCTTAGTTTAAAGTATAATTTATTTTTCTAGTATACCTAACATTACATAAATAACATAATTTATCATCTTAAATTATATGGGTTGTGGTTAATTTTCTGAGTTATGAATAAATATTTCAATATATGTGTTTTGAAAACAATGTTTTCTCATTATAAATTGCAATTTATCATGTTTATTTTAATTATTGTATTTTATTATTAAAAATGAATATATTAATAAATTAATGAATATAATATTAGCCAATATTGCAGGGTCAATACTATTAGGTCATTATCAAACTAAATAAGAAAATTAAATTAAATGTAGTTTGATTTTTATTAAAAATGTAATATATATAATAAAAAATCTCTTTTTAAAAATTGACTAATAAACAAAGAATACAATACTTATATAATATAACATAATTGACATAAATTAATACAATAATAATGTGAATGAGATACTAAATACATGCGTTCATAAAAGGTTAGAAAATACAATAATATTACATAAGGATATCTAATGTAAAAGTATATTATTAGTACAAATTTGTCTAATTCCTTTTAGAAAATATCAAAACACTCAAGAGTTGGTGTAATTTGAATGTCAGTTTATATATATATATATATAGAACAAATACAAATATTAATATAAGTTCACCAATGGCATTTGCTTACAAAAATTAGAATAATTTCTTTTCATGCAACCTAAATAAATTAGTGAAAGTTAAATTAACAAAATATTGTTTTTATAAATGTTCTATAAAGTGTGTATGTAATATTATATAATTAAATCTAAAATATGAAAATAATATTTCATGTTAAAATATACTAGTTAATAATAGCATTAAGTTTTATAATTATAACATGAAAAATAAGTATATAATACAAAAATGTTCTCGTTCGAAAAAATAATATTAAATCAATGATTACACTGACCATTTTGAAGGTTGCTGGTCTACTGTTAGATCTTGTGATCTTACAACAATAGGAAGTGAATACCGGCACACAGACTTCATTGTTACCTGTATATAGATTGTAGAATAGATAAAAAAATATAATATAGTTATTTAAATTAATCAATATATTTTTTATATTGATTTGAAAAGTAAGTACTTCATGGATACTACATTGCATACAGTATAAGTATAAATTCGCACACCTTCAATGCTAAGGGAATACGACTTTGTTGATGGCAATTTAGATGAATCAGCTTTCATCGTACTTTTAGCGAAAAGAATAAATTTCGGACCCCTGAAAACAGCAAGTGGTTGTATTTAAGTTGTTTGGGTACCGAGTACTAGCTTAATATTTAATAAATACTTGGGAAAATGAATGATACGGAGTAGACTAACAGTGTCTTCTCTAGTGATTTCTCGCTCTGTAAACGGAAGTTTAAAATTAATAATAAGGATATATTAAATAAGGTCTAGTAGCAAGGTGGAATATATATTAAATAAGGTCTATTAGCTAGGTAGAATATATATTAAATAAGGTCTAGTAGCTAGGTGGAATATATATTAAATAAGGTCTAGTAGCTAGGTAGAATATATATTAAATAAGGTCTAGTAGCTAGGTTGAATATATATTAAATAAGGTCTAGTAGCTAGGTAGAATATATATTAAATAAGGTCTAGTAGCTAGGTAGAATATATATTAAATAAGGTCTAGTAGCTAGGTAGAATATATATTAAATAAGGTCTAGTAGCTAGGTAGAATATATATTAAATAAGGTCTAGTAGCTAGGTAGAATATATATTAAATAAGGTCTAGTAGCTAGGTAGAATATATATTAAATAAGGTCTAGTAGCTAGGTAGAATATATATTAATAAGGTCTAGTAGCTAGGTGGAATATATATTAAATAAGGTCTAGTAGCTAGGTAGAATATATATTAAATAAGGTCTATTAGCTAGGTGGAATATATATTAAATAAGGTCTAGTAGATAGGTAGAATATATATTAAATAAGGTCTAGTAGCTATGTAGAATATATACTAAATAAGGTCTAGTAGCTAGGTAGAATATATATTAAATAAGGTCTAGTAGCTAGGTAGAATATATATTAAATAAGGTCTAGTAGATAGGTAGAATATATATTAAATAAGATATGCAAATCTTTAACAAATTAAACTCCCTATCTGCAAATCTGATGTATTCTATCAAGAGTCCCTCTACATCCCTCTACATTTCTAATACGCAGAATAGTAGGATAACATTGACCTACCCCGTCACTCTACACTTATCCACTCTTGGGCGGGAACTAACGAAGCCGGAGAGACGTCGACTGACCCTTCGACCAATAGTGTCGGAGAAATCATTGAGTCGATGTTTAATCTTCTGCGACGTGCTCGCGATTGAAATGTCGCGATGCATCAAATGAGAGAAGAATTCCACTTGAATGTCACTTAGGAATTCTACATCTTTACTGTTAGCGAGGAGAGTTAGGAAGTCTGTGAATTGCCTTATTAATTTTGATTTTGATTAACTCAGAAAGTTGCCATATTTCCTATTAGTGGATGTATGAGGAGATAGTAGATGAGGAGATAGTAGATGAGGAGATAGTAGAAGAGGAGATAGTAGAAGAGGAGGAAGAAGATGAGGAAGATGAAGTGTGGAGTAATGAGTAAGATTATTTACATTAGTCGGAAGAATAAAAGAATATTATTCATAAATCTACTTTTTAAGAGTACATTCTTATTGTATTGCAAGGTTCTTATACACATACTAATATTCATAGATTATTCATAGATTCATAAATATTATAATGAAATGAATTAAAATGAACATTTTATAAAAAAATGTGTATTAAATCAAAATATGAGGCCAAAGATATGAAATTAGCCGAAAATGATGTGAATTTAACTATGAATATATGTGTTTCATAATTTGTGAAAGTTCTATCTTTTAATGTGGACACGTTTAACTATGTCGTTTATTTGACTTACAATTCAATTGATTTTTTGAAAATGAAATCTGCAAATGTTCTATCAACCGGGGAAATAATTTCAGAGTATTCAATATAGGGTCCAATTTTGAGAATACAAAACACCGCAAATCTGCGGTGATCTGTGTACGATTTATATAACATTTTAATTATTAAAAACAGCTAATAACTTTACTATATTTTCGTACAAATAACAATTTGTATCTGAAATATAAAATCTTAAAGAACCTCCACGATTCTTCAAATGATCTTTCCACATCAAAGGGATCCTAATATTATTGACTTGCACATTCTCCACCAAAAGATTTCTGAAATAGTGAACGTAGAGTAACTCGGAAAAGTATTAATTATTATAAATGTAAAGATATATATATATCTAATAATAAAGGCGTAAGTGTATCCTATTGCGTTGATATAAATAAATCTATTATAAATGTTAAGATATATATATATCTAATAATAAAGGCGTAAGTATATCCTATTGCGTTGATAGAAATAAATCTATTATAATAACTTGACAAATCATATTAGCAAGATATTATCTTCTACAATTAGTTGTAAAAACGTTCTGGGGTCGTCTGTGCTACGGTAAAGTTGCACGTGATCATCGAAAGCAGCGATTCGACGATTGCAGACCAATAGGCGAACAGCGACCTCGACCTCGGATACGGGGTCAGCCAATCGCAGTGCATTCGTGATCTCTTTGTGTTCGGCGTACTGCGAATCTCGGAGGGCTACCATTGCCTGGATCTGGGAACGGAGGAAAAGCGATAGAGATTTAAATACTAGCATTTTGTAGATTTTATAAGGTGGAAGGGGAAGAGATAATCTCGGAGTATTCGGTGGTAATAATATTCAGTAATAGATGATGATGATTTGAATGCCGTATAATGGAGAAGTTGATACGAGCAACAGGTTAAATTAGAACTAATTGTTGCTTATGAGATTACAGTAGCAGTAGTAATGGTAGAGTTATACATGGTAACGTTTAATGCGGACATTAGTGTTAAATAAATCAATGGTGTTAATATAAAGTGAACTGGCTTGTAGGAATAATGCTAAGTAAAGGGAAACACTTCTCTAGGCTCAATAATGACAACAAAAGAGGTTGGCACAAAGACTCTAGTATTGCATAGAACTAGCTCTACCGTAGCGTCGGAGTAGGGCTGGCTAGTCTCGATATGAGCTAAATCGGCGTCGGAGGGTAGAGGCATTGTGTAGTCCGTGTGTTTCTTCATTATGGTACGTTCCGCCTAATGTGGAGAAAATGTGCGTAAATCTGTGTATTTTTATGTAATATTAAGTGTTAAGAAAATAGTAGTTAGAATCGTTAGTTACAGCGTTGTTATATTTAAATTGATATTAAACATCTGTCAATTCATAGAATAACGATATTATCTTAAATTTCTATTTCTATAAACATTGAGTAAATTTGAGAATTTCATTGTCATTTGTTATAAATCACACTATCTAAATCAAATTCATATAGAGACATGTATTCACATATATCATCATTTATAGGTGTCCCATTATAATGCTGAAATATAGTACACACACACGCACACACACACACACATATATATATATATATATATATACTGTAAAAATAGGCTATTTGAAAAAAAGAGTCTTGGAATAACAGGTAGAAGTGGTAGATTAAATCACAGGCTCTCGTGATAACTACGACAGTTCAACCAATAGAAAATAGGTATAGGATGTGTGGATGTCCTCAGTAGAAATGTGTAGAAAACACAGACTATTATAATAAATGTTTACAATGAATACCGACAATAGGAACTGGTATACAATGTAGCAATTATATTAAAATATGCAATATTCACGGGTAGATGGCAATCTTACAGATCTGAGAAACAAATTGTATACGATTGCATCGGTGTTCCAAGATACACTTCATCTGCACGCTCACGTCGACACGAGTTTAACACAAAATGTAATACAGTAATCTGTAATTCTCGAATGCCTAGTGTTCGAACAAAGCCGGTCAGTTGCGGACACGACTGACCACTAACGTGGTTGCTGATCTTGGTACGGAGGGTGCCGCGCATGCTGCGATACAAAGACTTTCGGCGGTCAATCTGAATAGGAGAATTGATTCCGCGAAATTGCGATTTCGTAAGCGAAGCCGATTTGAGGGTTGCCGAGGAAACTGCACGACATAAATGTCGTCGATCGACATTCTCCTTGAAGATCTCCTGCAAAGATAAGGAGAATAGTTAGCCGATGATGGGAAATGGGTAATTAATGGGGTAATGGGGTAATTAATGGGGTAATGAGTAGGCAATGGGGTAATGGGTAGTTAATGGGGTAATGAGTAGGCAATGGGGTAATGAGTAGTTAATGGGGTAATATGTAGTTAATGGGGCAATGGGGTAATGGGGAGTCAATGGGGTAATAGGTAGTTAATGGGGTAATGGGGTAATTAATGGGGTCATGAGTAGGCCATGGGGTAATGGGTAGTTAATGGGGTAATATGTAGTTAATGGGGTAATGAGGAGTTAATGGGGTAATGGGGAGTCAATGGGGTAATAGGTAATTAATGGGGTAATATATAGTTAATGGGGTAATGGGGTAATGAGGAGTTAATGGGGTAATGGGGAGTCAATGGGGTAATAGGTAGATAATGGAGTATTAGGTAATTAATGGGGTAATAGGTAATTAATGGGGTAATGGCTAATTAATGGCATAATGGGTAGTTAATGGGGTAACGGGTAGTTAATGTGGTAATATGTAGTTAATGTGGTAATAGGTAATTAATGAGGTAATGAGGAGTTAATGGGGTAATGTGTAGTTAATGTAGTAATATGTAGTTAATGGGGTAATGGGGAGTTAATGGGGTAACGGGTAGTTAATGGGGTAATGGGTATATAGAGTAAAGTAATGTATGTAATGACAATTAATATATGTAATTTAATCCTATGATTACATTAAAAAACATGAAAGTATTAATGCTTTGATGATTATATGTATAATACATTAACCAATAAAGTTCAATACAACAAATAGAGTAATTATAACTTTATAATTTAGATACATCATAGAAAATGCCTTGTTGATAATTGGAATGCATTTTAAGGAATGTTTCATCTATTAAAACATTATATAGGTTACTTTAATTTGTGATACACATATAGATAAAGCTGTGATACAAGTAGCCATTTATCTCATTAGAGAAATAGTGTTAATTACTATTCACAAACTATACAGTTATAATTCTAGAATATTAAATTTATTATTCAGTAATGATTTTATCTTAAATACTTTTTAAGATATATTCTATGATAACTAAAATACAAGATAAACATATACATTACATATTATAAATAACCATACATGTTTATATATAAATAACCAAATGAATGTATATAATAAAATCAATAACGAAAAGCAGATTATTATGATTTATGTATAAATATTGTATGACTATTAAGAGGGAATTTTAAATTATTAATATAAAAGAAAGGAATTAATTAATGAAATATTATTCTCTTAATGAAATATAATAAACAAAAGTATATAAATGATAAAAATCATGAGAATTTATTTATGTATTTACTAAAGTTTGAATTTCATAATGTACAATGTATATTATAAAATATGATGAATTTATTTTGTATATAATATTTTAACATTTTTGAATATTCAATTTTAAAAATTATATTCTAAATTTATAGTGCAATTAGGAAAGTATGATATTATAAATATGTAATATATGGATTATATAATATAGTATGGGTATATTATATCTAATATAAATTTTTAGTATATTTATATATATATAAATATACTAAAATAATATTCTAAATTGTAACCAATTGTATTGGAATAATTGATTACATTTTCGAATTTTAATTCATGAAATAATGTTCCCAATTATAACTAATATTCCGGAAATTTATTTGCAAATTGTTCCGAAATATTCCAAAACAAATTTTTCTTGGTATACATAAAATACGTTATGTTAATTTTTAGTAACAATTTGCTATTTATCAAGAATTGATATTTAATGTATTTAACTTAGATAGGTTACTTTTGATGGTATATATATATATATATATATATGTGTGTGTATATCATAGCACTTATAATATTAAATTATATTCTAAGAACATTACATTACATGAGAGATATTTTCCGTTTAATATTAAGGTAATAATTAACCTGTAATCTCTTATTAGAACGTCCTCGTACTTTTAAAACTTTTTCCGAATTAGCAACCATTTTTGCATTAAAAATATTCAGTGGATAGTAATATTATTTAATCAATAACAAATAATTAATACAATTTAAAAAAATAATTGAAAATCAAATACAGCTATAAATAACTTTAAATAAAGCTTTCAAACTGAAATCGCTGAAATCACTGTGATTGGTTCAATCATATTTGCACACATATAATGTTAATAAAATTAAAAATTCAAATACAGATATAGATATACAAAATTCTTAAATATATTCTCAGACAGTATATTAAGAATAGATGTGTGATGTCGTTATCGGCCGACAATGCTATAGCGACTACTCTATAGTAGATTTGTAGATAGTGGAAATACTTATTACTAATAAGTTTTAATTATACAAATTGTCTAGTCATGGCAAGATATGTTATGCATATTATATCCTCGGTAGTGTACTATAGTAATATGGTAAATTAATCAATTAATCGTAAGTAAAATAAATAAAAGATAGGACAGCCGGATATTATAAACCGATATAAATAAAATATTAGCTTTTTTATTATATTATTAGAGAATATTTTATTTTCTATCAAATATTTGATTTCTTTTGATATTATATTTAATCTCTTTTATCGTAATGTTAATTATAATATTCCGAATACTGAAATACATTTTTAAATTTGAATTTGTGTAACCATGTCCTAATTTATATCCAGATATTGATTAATACGCCCATATTTAAGAATTTAAAAATTATATTTTTTAATATTATAGAAAAAATATATGATATCATATAATAATAGCTGCTATTATTACTAATCATTAAATAATTAAGCTATATTATTATCTAATTCTTTTAGATATGTTTGTAAAGAATATGGAAAATATCACGTGAAGGTTCCATTCTGGGACACGACACCTTACAGTTAATTCAATTTTTTACATTTATTACTTTTATCCAGTACATAATGTCCGAGGATTAAACATATTATTTCCATTAATTAATTAATTAATTAATAGATCTTAAATATTATCATTTGCATCTACTTTCTATATAACTAAATTATATTATTAATCTAGTCTCTTATGTTAATTAATATGTAAAATTATCATTATGTAATGATATATATATATTTATTATATAATTTATTTGTTTTCATTGACTTTGTATTCAACCATTGTAATAAATATGATTTTGATTTATTTAAAGTATTATTTGTATAATGAATTATTAATCATTTGTATTGAACAATAAACTTATATATATATATATATATATATATATATATATATATATATATATATATATATATATGTATAATTAAATTAATATATTTTAAATTATTTAGAAAGGAATTTATGATTTTTTATTTAGAAAGGAAATATAATTTTCGTAATGGAATATTATAAACAAATTTATATAAAATAATAAGAATCTATACAATTTATTTAATAAAAATGTAATTACATAATATATATAATAGGATAAGATGAATTTATTTTTAAAATATACTATAACAGCGCAATTATCATTATTATATTATAAATATATAATTAATACAATTTAAAAAAATAACTGAAAATCGAATAAAGTTTAAAAATATTTAAATAAAACTTTTAAACTGAAATTGATGAAATCATTGTAATTGATCCATCAAATGTACCACTATAATGATAATTAAATTCAAATACAGATATATATACAATATATACTACCAGAAAACTATCCATGTAATTTAATTTTTTGAATTGATTAGTTTCTATCCAGTAAATAATGCCGAGGATTAAACATATTATTTCTATTAATATGAAATATATATTATCAGTAGCATTCTATATAACTCAGTTATTTAATTGATTTCATAACATTAGTATCATAATCATAAGATTAACATAATTATGCCAATATGTAAAATTATAATTATATTTATAATTAATATACATATACACATATTTATTATATAATTGATTTATTTGCATTGACTTTGTATTACATAATTGAAATACAACATTTTAATTTATTTAAAATATTATTTTGATATTAAATTAGTAAATATTTGTATCAAACTGGTATATATGTATAATTAAATAAACGGATATGTCTTTATAATAATATATTTTTGAAATTGGATTCAACAATTTCAAATAAAATTTAAATTTAAATTGCGTTTTTATAAATTAAAAATTTACCTTTATGAAAGCAATCTTATACCTGAATCGTATTGATGCAATTTATTTTCTTCAATCAACTAATCTTCTTTATCAAATTAATTTTTTTTTCCGCAGAATTTTTCTTTTTAAATATGAATATGTGGACAATAAACTATTTCAGCCTGTATGTAAGGTTCATAATTGTGATTAGTATCATATGACTTATAAAGTGATATACATTGCAATTGTATATAGATAAAATACAATGACATAATTGTATTTAGATGGTCATAACATGTAAGATATGGTACATACATGCATACTACTTTTTTAACCTTATAAGTTTGATTTTCACTAGTTTTTAAATTTCCGAGTATGTAGTACCCACATACCTTTTATAGCATCTTAATTAATACGAAAGATTTTTTACAACAGAAACAGCTTTTATTCGATTAATGCAAAGGATGTCTATGATGAGAAAAAAAGGTATTTATAATATGTATTTTAATCGAAAGTCTGATTGATATAATAATAAGCATATAGAACATATTTTAGATCATACATTTATTCTTAGATTTATTCATATATTCATCGGATATCCAGATAAGGTCCATGACGCCAAAGTGTTCAAAAATTCAGATTTATATTGTCACATATTTCCAAATATATTCGCTCAATTTAATAATTTTAGTAATAAATTAATCGATCATTTGGTATATTTATTTCAATATTTATTTTATTATATATTTTTTCAGAATAATGAAAGATCGGTCATAATTGGTGAAGCTTATCCTGCATTACCTTGGCTGGTTAAACCTTGGCCAGCTATACATTTGTCTCCGGAGAACGAATGGTTTAATAAGAGATACTCGATTGCTAGGATGGCCATCTAACATAAGTCAAGATGGAGAATATTATTGAAAAGACAGGATACAGAATTTCAACATTCGCATTGTTGTAAAAATGCATGCATTATTTTTGTATTTTACACAACATTTGTATAAATAATGGTGATGAGCATTTGCCCATTTGGAATGACAATGTTAATTTAAACTAGTTTAATGATGTTGGTGGGGAACCTGCTAATATAGTGAATGATAATGACATAATAAACTACATAACCAACACATAAATAATACAATATATTGTTTAATATGTATAATATAAATAAAGTTACGATTTAATTAGAAATTAAGAATTTTTTTTTTCATATTTCATTAATTTCTAATAATTAATTTGTATAGATTACTAAATAATATATATACATATATAAATATTTTAATTTACATTTATAAATATTGCTAATTAATCAAATACCTTTATGAAGATGTTATATGTTCATATGCAGATCCTTTAACATTGCATAGATGTCGTCAATCTTTTTTATTAGTGGATTTATAATATCTTTTAATTCAGAAAAATGTTTATATCCACCAGTTTTTCTAATCTCAATAAACCTGTATTTATTTATAAATTAATTATCAAACTAAATATTATAAATAATACAAGATATTTAATATGTGATATTTATTAATTATAGACGATTCAATTGTTATCGTCGAAAGGTGTTTTATTTTTATATGGTAATTTATATATATATGTATATTATAAGATAATTATAATGAATTCAAAGCATATTGCAATGTATTATAAACATCTTATATTTTGATTTAATTGAATCAGCATACCAGGTCTAATCACATCTCTTGTACCGAGAAATTCACATATGATTTCATAGTAAGGTACAAATGAGGCTGATTCTATATACACTCAACTCCTTTTAAGTAATTTAACATAATTTCTCTTTAATACGATTGGTAATTTTATATAAATTATCTGTTTAAAATCTTTTAAAGTTAATAATCAAATTATTTCTAAATCAGACTGATATGGGATCTATAGTATTTCAAATATTATATAATACATATCAGAATATTGAAAAAATAAATAATAAGTATTTCAATTCTATAACATTAAAAAAATGTATTATGAAATATATTTATTTTTACTCTTAACGAACCATAAGCTTTATAAGAAATACAAATATATAACTCATTTTATTTTAAATTTATAATATTTTCAAATTATAGTTTCTATATAATGTGTTATATTTGTTTATTTTATATTAATGTAAACAATAATATTTATTATAATTGATTGTTTGCATATAATATTTGGAATAGGATACTATTAAAGTACAAACTTCTGAATATTTCTTTTTTGGTATTTAATTTTGCTATTGATTTGTGTTTCGGAAACTTCGTAGTTGAATTGTTATTGAATGATGCCCTGGTTATACTTAACTTACACTGGTTACTTATGATATATGTAGATAGAAAATTCATTTACTAATAATAAATAATATTTGTTCACCGGTAAATCTTCTAAACATATTTTATATTTGAATTATTATTGAGATTAGAAGTTTACGAATAAGAAATAATTATATAAAATAGGTGAGTCATAGTCATAAATTTCTATTTTCCAATAAAAATCTCATTATTTGATTGACATATCTGATTGATATATCAGTTTACATATCTGATTGACAGGAAATATATCACCTTTTCCGCATATAGCGGTTTTTTGAACCACCGCACCGGGTGCGGCCCACCGTTATATTAATGGAATCACGTGGTTCAAATAATACCAGTAGTATAATTAACAATAACCAGTTCTATACTAATTTAACTATTTAATCACATTATATCATTTTACCTTTTATAGTTTATCATTCCAGTGATCATGACTTATTAAACATGAGAGAAATCATTATATATAAAATGTATATTGTTATTATTATTATTTATAAAAATGTATGATAATGTAATCTGTATATAGAATAATCTCAATATACTTTTATATTTAGCTTAATGTAATTTGCATATGCCAATAAATTATTCTGCAACAATGCAACAAACAATGCAACAACGCCTATGAATTATGCGTAATATCATTATATAATTTAAAAATAACCTCGGAGTCATTAAAATTAAATGTCAATCTGTGGGTGCGTTGCTACATAAATAAAAAATAAATGTGTGTCAAATAATAAATGGGTATACCCGTATATCATTCATAACGCACGTACACCTCTGATTTTCATCGTGTGAAAAGACAAATAGTACGTTGGGTGAAAATGCACGTGGTATTTGTGATTTCTGACCCTTTCCCGCTAATTCAGATTAAAAATATACGATTTTGGGATACCGTGCAAAGATAGCAGGGGATATTTTATAATTAACAAGATCATATGGCACAAAAGAAATTTAAAATAAAATGTCTAAATTTAGTGAAAATCAAATTTGTACATTATTAATTAATGGAAATCTGATTTTATTTCAATAAATAATACAAATAAATACTATAAAATAGCCAGGAATTCAATCAGAAATTTAATACAAATATTTCGGAAATAGAAGTAAACAATAAAATAAAATACCTTAAAAAAGTATTCTGAAGTTAGTATTATAATTATATATATTAGATAAACTGTGCATATAATTACTTATGTTTAATTAAATATATTTAATATTAGAAGGTATATATTGTAATATATATGTATCAATAATGGTCAATAACCTCCAATCCTAGACTACAAATATTCAGACAACCTATAAATATAGAAAATATTCAATCTACTTCGATCAACCCTGAAAATATCTAACCAATAATTAAAAAAGTACCTTCTCCATCTGATAATGCCAGGAAGAGAAAATCTAATGTTGAGTTAGATATTAACAAGTAAGTTATTAAATAGCATATTTGTTTACGATATTTTTAAATAAATTAATTTAATAGGGTTATAATTTGTTTTATATACAATCAATATTTTATTCGGGTTAATCGATCTTAGAGAAAGACATAGGATAAAATAAACTGAAGAATTTATGAATATCTTAAAACCATTAACAACAAAAATTGATGAAATGAATATATTATTAAAAGAAATACACAATGAAATAAAATATGAAATAAAGTAACAATAACATTTGTTATAAAATATTTGTTATATCATTTCTCATATTATTATCACCATTAAATATATTGACTTGTAAGCCTTCGATTTCATTATACACATTATTATCTATATTATCATCCCATAATGGTAAATGATTATCACTTTGGTCTATACAAATAGTATGCAAAATAAAACAGGCAGTTATGCAATAATGTAAATTATGGAATTCGATATCCTGCCTTTTCTTTAATATTCGCCATCTTGATTTTAGTAGTCCGAAGCTCTGCTATATAGCCACACGAACACTTGAATGTTTAAAATTAAACAATTCCTTCTTTGGTGATAGGTTTACTCCTGACCATGGTTTTACCAGCCAAAGTAATGCATCATCACCGAGTATTACTAATCTTTCATTATCCTGTGTTATAAAATAGGATAAGTATATAAATTTATAATTTATAAAAAATACATTGTTATTTAAATATACTAACATTATTGAATTGACTGAATATATTCGGATATATATTATTGCAAAAATCTGAATTCGAAAAAACTTTTGCATCATGCACATTTCACGGATATCCAATACAAATATCTTTGAATCTGAAAAATAAATATATGGTATATATATTAAATATAAATATTAAATATATTAAAATAATATTTAAAAATATAATTATATATACCATTTTTCCATTGTAAATAGCCATTACGTTATTAGAATAAAATCGGCTAATATTGGAATATGGGTCCCATTTATCGCACCGACACAATTTGGGAATCTTCTATTTGCAAATAATTGAAGAGCATTTTCCAAATTACGTCGACTCGTTGGAAATATGATGTGTTTTTAACAATTTTTCAGTTATAACCCTTACAACCTAAAATTAAATATACATTTTTAATGATATAATTATAATGTTACAAGAATTTCTATACATATACATATAAGAAAATAACTTAATTATTTTATAGGAATACATACTTGATTGGTCCATCGTATTGCTGATGATTTTGAGACTCGGAATGTATCAGCTAATGTGCGATAGTCACAATTAGTAGCCAATCTGTTTTTGATAATATTGTTATATATACATATATTTCTAAAAATATTCTAAATAAAAAATTACCTCCATAGTGCAATTGCAAGTTTCATCTCATTCGTGGCTTTGTTTTCCTTGAATTTGATGTAATAAATTGACCGATTTCATTATAAATATAATTAAATGTATTATTATTTACTCTGAAAGTATTTATAAAATAGATAGCATGGGTTAATATTTAAATATATAATATATAGTATTGGAATACAACCGTTGATGTTTTTATATGAAATGTTTAATTAAAACCTGAAATTTGATTTAATTTCTGTTGTCGAATAATTTGCAATTACATCATCCAAATAATTTAAAGAGCTATATCTATCGCGGTCTTCTTCTAATTCGTGAATTAGTGCATCAATGATTACATTCTCTGCATTAATAATATCTCTAAAATAGTATTTATATTATTAATTATATAATTAATCAATGCAATTATATTAAATATATTATAAAGGTGAACAAATATATATTAAAATATAGCCAATTATAAGTTTAGATATCTAAATTAATATTAAATTTAAAAACTTTTTATTTTAAAATATATATATATACTAATTAGTAAAATACTAAATATATTTAATGATTTATAATTTGATAAAAATAAATTTTAAAGTTAAATTTATATATTAATATTAATATATTTATAGATTTCTTATTTAATATAAATCAATTAAATATAAATCAACTTCGAAGTAAAATTAGAATTAATATTATTAGATTCTGTGTTTACACCATGGTAAGTACAGAAGCAATAATACTTATTTGGTGGCTACGCAAATAATGATAACTTAATGCTTCAAACATGTATAATATAATATATACATAAGTTAATTTTGTAATATAATATATTATAATATATGCTTTTAAAATAAATTTAAAATATATTAAATATTTTTAAAAATTAAAAATACAATTGTCAATTATTTAACGAAAATGGAATTATTATTTTATTAATTTAAATTGTACTAACTGATCAGTCTTGCAGTCTAGTGCAGTTCATATATTCTACATTTTTTGGTTAGATGCTTAGCTCAATACAATAATTGAACAATGGTATTGAACCAACACATAGAAGAAGGGTAAATAATAAAATATTTATATAGAATAATTTTTTACAAATCTACTATCTAATAATTTCTTAAAAACAATAATATTAAATATTATTTAATTCCGCAGGATCGTTCGAATATAAATAAGTACAGCTAATACGTTAATACTTTATATAATTCTTTTAAAATAAACCGTAACTTCGAATTCGACGTATTTATTTCGAAAAAAGCATTTTTAAAAAGGGAAAAAAATATTTTAATATTTATAAATTCGACGATTTATTTCGTTATTTTTCGAATTCCGTTATTAAAGTCGGATTTTTCTAATCTATTCGCGAACTACGATTATGAACAATGTAATGGCGCTCACAATACGTTTTAATTTATCTAGGAGAATAGTTTTTAGAATTTGGCGAAATCGATGAAAATAATATTATTTAAATTTAATTTGTTCCCTCTAAAGCGCGGAAAACCTATAATTAATTATCTTTAGTCGAGGGTGCTTTTGTTCCTAAAATACTCGAATATTTTGCCGCGATACGTATATCCCGAATGCTTGATTAAACAAATATTCGTTTAGTATTTCGAAGTTTAGGAAGTTTTCGGAGCTTTACCCATAATGCAAAGAAATGGCGATGATACGTAATACCTTAAATTTTCGACTTAAAACATTTTCGAATAAGAATAGGGTATATTTTTTACCAATTTTTTCCCCTCCTCCTAGATTAGAGTTTTTTAGTCACCAGTTAAGTTTAGCAAGTATCGAGATATTTGTAACCATCGGCGCACTTATCTCTGCACGATTTTGGGATTTTTCTTAGAAAATTATATTAGTAGGAGGAATTACTTATATTATATAACTTATATTGATGGAATCACATAGTTAAAATAATACCAGTAGTATAATCAACCACAATTTCAATACTAATTAAACTACATAATGACATCATAAAATTATATTTTTTTTAGTTTATTATTCCAATGGTCCAATAGAATAATCTTAATATGCTTTTATATTTAGCTTAATGTAATTTGCATATTTTAATGCACCGACAATATTTTGTAAAAGTAGTTATATAACGCATATGATTATATAATATCATTATATAATTTAAAAATAACCTTGGAGTCATAAAAATTAAATATAAATCTGTGTTATATAATGAGATAAAAAAAAGTGAAAGTTATTGCCGATGGAAATAAATATGTATTGTAGGGTAAAAAAATGCAATCACGTGGTTTAAATAATACCAGTATATAAACTCAATATTTGATTTTATTTCATTAGTGAATTAAAAATACAACTGCGTAGCAATAACATACAATTATGAATTTCCATAAATTACTTTTAATGCTAGTCCTGATAACACTTATAGAAGCTAGTTAGTATAATATCATATTTATATTAAAGAATAGATAATATATATATATATATATATATATATATATATATATATATTATAAATATGAATTGAATTAATGTTAATTAAACAACATTAATCTAATATATTATTTATATATAATCTATTGAGTCGGGTTCCAATAATTTATCTGATCTCGCATATATAATGCAACACTGAACTCAATACATATGTATTGCATACATACATACATACATACATATATATCAATACATACTTATATATATTTACCTATTACATGTTTAGCGTGGTAACCGTATCTACCTACCGCAGTATCACTTCAATTGAATAATAGATCGAGGGCGAGGTCGAGGTCGAGGTCTAGGTCGAGGTCGAGGATAAATAGGAAGTCTCTATCGAGTGCCCGTAGGAATACCTGTCAAACGGTGGACTGCGTATTAACGCCTTGGACGCCCTGGACAAGTTGTTCCGAGGAGTGCGGCGACGAGGGAACTCAGGTGCGCACCAGGTTCATAGGTTAGTGGGCGTGTTTAGCATATCTAGTTAGTGGTAGTGTTTCGGCGTTACGCATCAGCGAACACACAATTCAAACGTTCACAGCGAGAAAGGCATCCTGCGGAGGTAGGAAATGCAGTTCCGAAATATATGAAAGCAGGGAGTGCAACAGGGAGTGTTCTAATGGTGGTACCCCTAGGTCTAACGGTTGCGAGTGTCCACCGGAGTTCAAGGGCAAATGCTGCACTGGTTTGTAAATAATTTCTATTAGTTAAATTTAGTTCCATTAAAATATTATTATTAAAATTATCTGCAATTTATAACATGTTATGATAAGCGACTCGTACGTAAACTATGTCATGTAATACTTACATACAATATATTACAGATTTTAATGAATGTAGACCTAATCCATGTGAAAATGGCGGAACTTGCGTAACTTATAAAGATTCGTTTACCTGCAAATGTCCTCCAAAATACAAGGGAATCATCTGCCAAATAGGTTTCTATAATATCAAATGTAAACTATTTACAATTTATGATTTTATCACTAAATATTATAATATATGAAAATCTACAGATGTATACCATTCTCTATATAATAGCAGTTGATTTATTTCTGGTTATTATTATGTCATTTAAATTAATATCCCCAATATTCAGAATTAACAATATATTATATATACTCCGTTAAATCAATGTAGAATAACTATATTTAAATAATGATTCACAATGGCTAATAAAATATTATTTTCAGATATCACTTGAATAAAAGAATCAATTTTAAAAAGCAGAATCACTCAAATTGTAATTACAATTGATTGAAAATTTCTTCTTTTTAATGTTCTATTTAATTAAATATATATCCATAATTAACATTGTATGTTACATTGAAAATAGTAATGCTATTAATTTAGTATTTACTGTAAATTAGTTAATAATAATATAAATTAAAAATAATTGTTAATAGGTGCGATGATTAGAAATAATATCTAAAAATTTATTATAATACAATTTGCCATATATACTTACTATAAATAATTTAGCTCCAATAAAAGACAAATCGTAAACAAATTTACAAGTTATCTGACAAAATACATTTGAGTCATGAATAAAATATATAAAAATATTGATAAAAATATTTGGTCGTTTAATAAAAATATTGCATTTTGAGATATATTTGTATAGAGTAGGTATAGAGCACTACAGATAATAGCTAAACATAATTCAAGTAATCTATAGAGTAAGATTACAGATGAGTATTGCGAGATATAAAAATCCAATTATCATCTATGTCTCTTAGATTGAAATTAAATATTAAGCATTGAGTCAGCATTTAATTACTAAAAGTAAAACTGGTCGGATCAAATTGATCTCAAAGGCTTTGGAAATTGCACAATCTAATAACAACATAATAGTAATAACAATGGTAGTAAAAAAGAGAGTTAGTATACATTATGTCAGCAAGAAGAGTTTATGTCGGAAGGCAATTGCCTTCCTACATAAGAACTCACTAAAATTTACGTTCATATAGAGACTATATTGTAGAGCATATAGAAACTATGTTGTAGAGCATATAGAGACTATATTGTAGAGCATAGAGAGACTATGTTGTAGAGCATATAGAGACTATATTGTTGAGCATATAGATACTATATTGTAGAGCATATATATACTATATTGTAGTCAATATCCTGCAAATTAAAATAACATGTTATGCATATCATAACAATAACAACTCAGATCAGTAGTTGGTAAATGATCTGGCGTAGACTTCCGTATCACCGCTGTATAAGTAGTCGTCGATAACGCAAATCAGGAACACGTACTGTAGAAAGTAGTAGATCATTATACGAGTACCGGTTCTTACAACGTCCGCACTATAGAACATGTGTGCTATGTTTATCAGCTATGCAACGTTATCTTAGTTTTGTCAACTTAATATACCACAAATATTAAATTAAGTAATTGAATATTATAATTAATGGAATATTAATCGGTGAAATTAACGCAACTAATATACAAGACTGCATTTAAATGAATTAAAATATATTATTACACATTTTTTAAAGAAATACCTACGTATACGTTGCTATAGCAACGACTAATAAGTTTTGATGTTGGTGTAGCGGGTTTCCTCTGAGATTTTCATTAGTCCCTTTATGAGTACACAGAATGCAATTCACGTTGAGCATGCTAACGACTACCTGGATTGAGTTGCAAACAATACACGTATATATTCCATTCTAATGTTATGTAATTTCAGAGTATTAAATATAGGGTACAATCTTGAGAATACAAAATACAGTAATTTGCGATGATCTGCATATATATTTAATAATAACAATTTAATTCGAATAGAAAGAGCTAATCATCTTATTATTTGTTTGTTAAATAAAATTTTGTATCTAAAATGTAAGTATATATATATAATAATAAAGACTTAAGTGCATTCTATTGTGTTGATATAAATAACATATACTATAACTCCATTATAATAACTTGACAAATTACCTAAGAAAGTTATTATCTCCTACTATTAATGGTAAAAATGTTATGGAGTCGTCTGTGCTTAGATAAAGTGATTAACTTACATGCGATCATAGTTAGTATCGGTGAGACGTTTGCAGACTTTTACTACGTACTACGTCCTCGACCTCTGACACGGGGTCGGACAATCCCAGTACATTTGTGATCTACTGCGAGACCCGTTAATATATGTGATTTAATCCTAAGATTATATTAAATAACATTAAATCATTGATGCTTTAATGATCACATTTATACTTCCTTAACCAATAAAATGCAATACAACAAACAGAGTAATTATAAAAATACACCATTGAAAATGCATTGTTGATAATTGTAACGTATTAAAACATTATATAGATTAACTTAATTTGTGATGCACAATATAA
The DNA here is from genome assembly GCA_964035775.1 of Osedax frankpressi. NCBI lineage: Eukaryota > Metazoa > Annelida > Polychaeta > Sabellida > Siboglinidae > Osedax > Osedax frankpressi. The sequence goes on from OZ038313.1 coordinate 22,734,671, forward strand.
TTTTTGTAAGGGAATATGATTAACAAATGTATATCAAATAACGAAAATCTATACAATTATGTAAACATAATGCATTTATCTGTCAAATATTTGATAAATAAACATGCCAATCAAAGAAATATAAATATTGCATTTTTAAATTATATATTTATATAAAGATAATAAATTTAAATTTTATATATATAATTTAAATTTATATTTTAAAGTGGAAACATAATCTATTTAGAAGTTATGTACACACATTTAAATACTACTTTTTGTAGAGTTACTACCATTGAATTCTTGAATATATTCTCAGTATATTGAGATGTGTGATGTCGTTCTCGGCCGACAATGCTATAGCGATTACTCTATAGATTTTAGATTTGTAGATAATGGAAGTACTTATTACTAATAATTTTTATTTATATAAATTATCTAGTCATGGCAAGATATGTTATGCATATTATATCCTCGTTAGTGTATCATAGTAATATGGTAAATTAATCAAACCCGTTTTTACTTTCGACGTAAGTATATTTTATAAAATAAATAAAAGATAGTTCAGGACAGCCTGAGATTATAAACCGATATCAATACAATATGTGCTTTTTTGTTATATTATTAGAGAATATTTCACTTTCTAACAAATATTTGATCTCTTTTAAAGATCTCTTTTAATATGATATTTAATCTCTTTTAATATCATATTGGTAATTATAGTATTCTGATTATATTAATGTGAAAATTATATTTTTTAATATCAGGAAAAAATATATGATATCATATAATAATAGCTGCTATTATTACTAATCATTAAGTGATTAATTTGCGTTTTGATATATTCAAAACTTAACTTTATGAAAGCAATCTTATACCTGAATCGTATGTATGCAATTTATTTTCTTATATCAACTAATCTTCTTTAACAAAGTTCTTTTTTTTGGAATAATTTATGCAAATATGATTATGGAACAGTGCATTCAATCCGAAAAACACATAACCTGTATGTAAGGTTCATAATTGTAATTAGTATCATATAGCTTATAAAGATGTATGCAGTGTAATTGTATGTATACAAATTTAATAACATAGTTAAATTTAAATACTGGTCACGTGTAATATGTAGTTCATACAGACACAATAATATTTGAACATAAAAAGTTTGGTTTTTTATTTTCACTATTTTTTTTAATTTCTAAGTGTGTACAATGTAAAATGTACATTTTTAAAAAATACGAATTATTAGTTCATTATTTTAACCACAAATATTTTGAATATCCAACCAAAATATCATCCACAGTAGAATTATGAAAATTATGGGACATTGATTATAATATCATGCTCTATGAATAATTTATTTCACAATATCATATACAATAAATAATTACTATGTTGGCATCTTATATTACTGATATGAATAATATAACTTTAGAACTAATACTATTATAAGTATTATCCACTAACTCCAGATAAAAATTGACAACACCCGACGGGTTAGAAAACTTAGTAAAAAATCATATAAAAATGTTTTATAAGAACTTATTATTTATCAATCTCAAGAAATGTATCAGATTTATCTATTATAAAATGGAAAAATATGTCAAATACATTTAAATAATAGCAATAGTATTCATTTGTCAAATTCAATCTATTTTTTTAAAATTAAAGATTGAACTTTCATTTTTATTTAGAACTACAAATATCATAGGTTATGATATTTATTTTTTTCGTTTCATAACCAATTTGTGTCTACAGTCAAATTTAAATTCACTTTTTAATCACTGTTTTAAATTAAATTTAATTCATTTCAATTTTAATTATTATTGTTTCATTATATTAATTAATATTATTATCACATTTTTTAATCATTATTACATTATATCTGCATAATATAATAAACTATTTAATTATTTTTACTTATTATTTAATTTTAAATCTTTAAAAAATCAATTACAACTGAAATATATTGAAAAATTATTTTAAAAACTTGATAAAAAAGATTGATTTTCTCATTATTCTTAAATTTGACAAACAATATACTACTACTTTTTTTATATTGACCGATTATAGTTAGAAGATAAAATATTTTATATTGCCATTATATCATTTTAAAATTCGATAAATAGTGTTGAACTTTGTTCTATAAATTTGACCAACACATATTAATAGAATACAATTTTTGTATCTTATTTTTATTTGAATTGAATATATTAATTATTCATAAACTAGTAGTATTAGAGCATAAGAGTTATTTAAAAAAACTCTATTCTTTTACATGGGAAATTTATTTGTAACGGATTTCATTGAATGAATATTACATATCTTAAAATATCTTTATATTTTAAATAAAAACCATCAACTAATTGAATGTAAACAACTGTATTATTTATAACTAGTAATTAATAATCATTATTAATTTAACTCAGAGAATGTAATACCGCCTACTACAACTATAGATGAAGAATGATATTCTTAAAGAAATGATGTTTAATGTTAATGATTATTTATTTATTTTTTATATTACAAATAAATTAAGAAACTAGAGTTTGTATAAAATTTATTTATTTCTAGTGATTCATTGACTACTAGTAAATGAAAGGTCTTAATTCCTACATAGTTCGTGGTAATTCTCGAATGTTTGTAAATGTTTCCAAGTTGGGGGCAGTCCATTTTTTAGGTGTTTATTAACCGTTTTACAACGTATTTTAAATATATTCTGATATAAATCCAGCCAGATCTGCAAATAATGAATGTAATATAATATCTTGTATATAATTTAAAGTACAACAATATGGAGAGTACGGATGTCACCCGTACTCTCCAGTATGTAGAATATCACATTATATTGTACCTTAAACATATCATACATATTTTATCTAAACATTTTATAATATTTCGTAATAGAAAAAATTTGTTGTATATATTAATATAATTTAAGTATGTATTACAAATATAATATAAATTTATTTCAACTATAACATATTATATTCTAACCCGAAGGATAATAATCATCATTATTTCGGAATAAACTATTCTCTTTTCAAAATAATATTTTGATCTTTTGTTTTGATGACCATAATGCTTTACTTTTAGCATTTAGTTTACATGGAAATATTTATGATATTTATTTATATAATAAACAATAAATTTATATTAATAGTATACTATATAAACACACACATACTATATATATATATATATATATATATATATATATATATGTGCTTGTACATACTGTCGTACCTTAAATATACATACCAGAAGTTTCAAATATAGCACAAATTATAAGTAGTAGGCATGAGATCGGATATTTCATGATGTATATTTGGTGTGAAAATGAATTATATTAAGTTTCTAATTGTATGAAATTTCCGAGTATGTAGTACCCACATACCTTTTATAGCATCTTAATTAATACGAAAGATTTTTTACAACAGAAACAGCTTTTATTCGATTAATGCAAAGGATGTCTATGATGAGAAAAAAAGGTATTTATAATATGTATTTTAATCGAAAGTCTGATTGATATAATAATAAGCATATAGAACATATTTTAGATCATACATTTATTCTTAGATTTATTCATATATTCATCGGATATCCAGATAAGGTCCATGACGCCAAATTGTTCAAAAATTCAGATTTATATTGTCACATATTTCCAAATATATTCGCTCAATTTAATAATTTTAGTAATAAATTAATCGATCATTTGGTATATTTATTTCAATATTTATTTTATTATATATTTTTTCAGAATAATGAAATATCGGTCATAAATTATGACTCATAATTGGTGAAGCTTATCCTGCATTACCTTGGCTGGTTAAACATTGACCAGCTATACATTTGTCTCCGGAGAACGAATGATTTAATAATAGATACTCGATTGCTAGGATGGCCATCGAACATAAGTCAATATGGAGAATATTATTTTAAAGACAGGATACAGAATTTCAACATTCGCATTATTGTAAAAATGCATGCATTATTTTTTTATTTTACACAACATTTGTATAAATAATGGTGATAAGCATTTGCCCATTTGGAATGACAATGTTAATTTAAACTAGTTTAATGATGTTGATGGTGAACCCGCTAATATAGTGAATGATAATGACATAATAAACTACATAACCAACACATAAATAATACAATATATTGTTTAATATGTATAATACAAATACAGTTACGATTTAATTAGAAATTAAGAATTTTTTTTTCATATTTCATTAATTTCTAATAATTAATTTGTATAGATTACTAAATAATATATATACATATATAAATATTTTAATTTACATTTATAAATATTGCTAATTAATCAAATACCTTTATGAAGATTTTATATGTTCATATGCAGATCCTTTAACATTGCATATATGTCGTCAATCTTTTTTATTAGTGGATTTATAATATCTTTTAATTCAGAAAAATGTTTATATCCACCAGTTTTTCTAATCTCAATAAACCTGTATTTATTTATAAATTAATTATCAAACTAAATATTATAAATAATACAAGATATTTAATATGTGATATTTATTAATTATAGACGATTCAATTGTTATCGTCGAAAGGTGTTTTATTTTTATATGGTAATTTATATATATATGTATATTATAAGATAATTATAATGAATTCAAAGCATATTGCAATGTATTATAAACATCTTATATTTTGATTTAATTGAATCAGCATACCAGGTCTAATCACATCTCTTGTACCGAGAAATTCACATATGATTTCATAGTAAGGTACAAATGAGGCTGATTCTATATACACTCAACTCCTTTTAAGTAATTTAACATAATTTCTCTTTAATACGATTGGTAATTTTATATAAATTATCTGTTTAAAATCTTTTAAAGTTAATAATCAAATTATTTCTAAATCAGACTGATATGGGATCTATAGTATTTCAAATATTATATAATACATATCAGAATATTGAAAAAATAAATAATAAGTATTTCAATTCTATAACATTAAAAAAATGTATTATGAAATATATTTATTTTTACTCTTAACGAACCATAAGCTTTATAAGAAATACAAATATATAACTCATTTTATTTTAAATTTATAATATTTTCAAATTATAGTTTCTATATAATGTGTTATATTTGTTTATTTTATATTAATGTAAACAATAATATTTATTATAATTGATTGTTTGCATATAATATTTGGAATAGGATACTATTAAAGTACAAACTTCTGAATATTTCTTTTTTGGTATTTAATTTTGCTATTGATTTGTGTTTCGGAAACTTCGTAGTTGAATTGTTATTGAATGATGCCCTGGTTATACTTAACTTACACTGGTTACTTATGATATATGTAGATAGAAAATTCATTTACTAATAATAAATAATATTTGTTCACCGGTAAATCTTCTAAACATATTTTATATTTGAATTATTATTGAGATTAGAAGTTTACGAATAAGAAATAATTATATAAAATAGGTGAGTCATAGTCATAAATTTCTATTTTCCAATAAAAATCTATGGTCATATTTGATTAACATATCTGATTGATATATCAGTTTACATATCTGATTGACAAGACATATATCGCCTGACATTTCTCCTGTATAATCATGTGATAATTCTCCTTTCAAAAGATGTGATGCTCGCGCGCCATGTAGAGATACGAATGCATACGCATTACCTTTTCCGCATATAGCGGTTTTTTGAACCACCGCACCGGGTGCTGCCCACCGTTATATTAATGGAATCACGTGGTTCAAATAATACCAGTAGTATAATTAACAATAACCAGTTCTATACTAATTTAACTATTTAATCGCATTATATCATTTTACCTTTTATAGTTTATCATTCCAGTGATCATGACTTATTAAACATGAGAGAAATCATTATATATAAAATGTATATTGTTATTATTATTATTTATAAAAATGTATGATAATGTAATCTATATATAGAATAATCTCAATATACTTTTATATTTAGTTTAATGTAATTTGCATATGCCAATAAATTATTCTGCAACAATGCAACAAACAATGCAACGAACAACGCCTATGAATTATGCGTAATATCATTATATAATTTTAAAATAACCTCGGAGTCATTAAAATTAAATGTCAATCTGTGGGTGGTTGCTACATAAATAAAAAATAAATGTGTGTCAAATAATAAATGGGTATACCCGTATATCATTCATAACGCACGTACACCTCTGATTTTCATCGTGTGAAAAGTCAAATAGTACGTTGGGTGAAAATGCACGTGGTATTTGTGATTTCTGACCCTTTCCCGCTAATTCAGATTAAAAATATACGATTTTGGGATACCGTGCAAAGATAGCAGGGGATATTTTATAATTAACAAGATCATATGGCACAAAAGAAATTTAAAATAAAATGTCTAAATTTAGTGAAAATCAAATTTTTACATTATTAATTAATGGAAATCTGATTTTATTTCAATAAATATTACAAGTAATACAAATAAATACTATAAAATAGCCAGGAATTCAATCAGAAATTTAATACAAATATTTCGGAAATAGAAGTAAACAATAAAATAAAATACCTTAAAAAAGTATTCTGAAGTTAGTATTATAATTATATATATTAGATAAACTGTGCATATAATTACTTATGTTTAATTAAATATATTTAATATTAGAAGGTATATATTTTAATATATATGTATCAATAATGGTCAATAACCTCCAATCCTAGACTACAAATATTCAGACAACCTATAAATATAGAAAATATTCAATCTACTTCGATCAACCCTGAAAATATCTAACCAATAATTTAAAAAGTACCTTCTCCATCTGCCAGGAAGAGAAAATCTAATGTTGAGTTAGATATTAACAAGTAAGTTATTAAATAGCATATTTGTTTACGATATTTTTAAATAAATTAATTTAATAGGGTTATAATTTGTTTTATATACAATCAATATTTTATTCGGGTTAATCGATCTTAGAGAAAGACATAGGATAAAATAAACTGAAGAATTTATGAATATCTTAAAACCATTAACAACAAAAATTGATGAAATGAATATATTATTAAAAGAAATACACAATGAAATAGAATATGAAATAAAGTAACAATAAAATTTGTTATAAAATATTTGTTATATCATTTCTCATATTATTATCATCATTAAATATATTGACTTGTAAGCCTTCGATTTCATTATATACATTATTATCTATATTATCATCCCATAATGGTAAATGATTATCACTTTGGTCTATACAAATAGTATGCAAAATAAAACAGGCAGTTATGCAATAATGTAAATTATTGAATTCGGTATCCTGCCTTTTCTTTAAGATTTCGCCATCTTGATTTTAGTAGTCCGAGGCTCTGCTATATAGCCACACGAACACTTGAATGTTTAAAATTAAACCATTCCTTCTTTGGTGATAGGTTTACTCCTGACCATGGTTTTACCAGCCAAAGTAATGCATCATCACCGAGTATTACTAATCTTTCATTATCCTGTGTTATAAAATAGGATAAGTATATAAATTTATAATTTATAAAAAATACATTGTTATTTAAATATACTAACATTATTGAATTGACTGAATATATTCGGATATATATTATTGCAAAAATCTGAATTCGAAAAAACTTTTGCATCATGCACATTTCACGGATATCCAATACAAATATCTTTGAATCTGAAAAATAAATATATGGTATATATATTAAATATAAATATTAAATATATTAAAATAATTTTTAAAAATATAATTATATATACCATTTTTCCATTGTAAATAGCCATTACGTTATTAGAATAAAAGCGGCTAATATTGGAATATGGGTCCCATTTATCGCACCGACACAATTTGGGAATCTTCTATTTGCAAATAATTGAAGAGCATTTTCCAAATTACGTCGACTCGTTGGAAATATGATGTGTTTTTAACAATTTTTCAGTTATAACCCTTACAACCTAAAATTAAATATACATTTTTAATGGTATAATTATAATGTTACAAGAATTTCTATACATATACATATAAGAAAATAACTTAATTATTTTATAGGAATACATACTTGATTGGTCCATCGTTTTGCTGATGATTTTGAGACTCGGAATGTATCAGCTAATGTGCGATAGTCACAATTAGTAGCCAATCTGTTTTTGATAATATTGTTATATATACATATATTTCTAAAAATATTCTAAATAAAAAATTACCTCCATAGTGCAATTGCAAGTTTCATCTCATTCGTGGCTTTGTTTTCCTTGAATTTGATGTAATATATGGACCGATTTCATTATAAATATAATTAAATGTATTATTATTTACTCTGAAAGTATTTATAAAATAGATAGCATGGGTTAATATTTAAATATATAATATATAGTATTGGAATACAACCGTTGATGTTTTTATATGAAATGTTTAATTAAAACTAAAATTTGATTTAATTTCTGTTGCCGAATAATTTGCAATTAATAATCCCAATAAATCATCATCCCAATAATTTAAAGAGCTATATCTATCGCGGTCTTCTTCTAATTCGTGAATTAATGCATCAATGATTACATTCTCTGCATTAATAATATCTCTAAAATAGTATATATATTATTAATTATATAATTAATCAATGCAATTATATTAAATATATTATAAAGGTGAACAAATATATATTAAAATATAGCCAATTATAAGTTTTGATATCTAAATTAATATTAAATTAAAAACTTTTTATTTAAAAAAATATATATATACTAATTAGTAAAATACTAAATATATTTAATGATTTATAATTTGATAAAAATAAATTTTAAAGTTAAATTTATATATTAATATATTTATAGATTTCTTATTTAATATAAATCAATTAAATATAAATCAACTTCGAAGTAAAATTATAATTAATATTATTAGATTCTGTGTTTACACCATGGTAAGTACAGAAGCAATAATACTTATTTGGTGGCTACGCAAATAATGATAACTTAATGCTTCAAACATGTATAATATAATATATACATAAGTTAATTTTGTAATATAATATATTATAATATATGCTTTTAAAATAAATTTAAAATATATTAAATTAATTTTAAAAATTAAAAATACAATTGTCAATTATTTAACGAAAATGGAATTATTATTTTATTAATTTAAATTGTACTAACTGATCAGTCTTGCAGTCTAGTGCAGTTCATATATTCTACATTTTTTGGTTAGATGCTTAGCTCAATACAATAATTGAGCAATGGTATTGAACCAACACATAGAAGAAGAAGGGTAAATAATAAAATATTTATATGGAACAATTTTTTACAAATCTACTATCTAATAATTTCTTAAAAACAATAATATTAAATATTATTTAATTCCACAGGATCGTTCGAATATAAATAAGTACAGCTAATACGTTAATACTTTATATAATTCTTTTAAAATAAACCGTAACTTCGAATTCGACGTATTTATTTCGTAAAAAAGCATTTTTAAAAAGGGAAAAAAATATTTTAATATTTATAAATTCGACGATTTATTTCGTTATTTTTCGAATTCAGTTATTAAAGTCGGATTTTTCTAATCTATTCGCGAAATACGATTATGAACAATGTAATGGCGCTCACAATACGTTTTAATTTATCTAGGAGAATAGTTTTTAGAATTTGGCGAAATCGATGAAAATAATATTATTTAAATTTAATTTGTTCCCTCTAAAGCGCGGAAAACCTATAATTAATTATCTTTAGTCGAGGGTGCTTTTGTTCCTAGAAATACTCGAATATTTTACCCCGATACGTATATCCCGAATGCTTGATTAAACAAATATTCGTTTAGTATTTCGAAGTTTAGGAAGTTTTCGGAGTTTTACCCATAATGCAAAGAAATGGCGACGATACGTAATACCTTAAATTTTCGACTTAAAACATTTTCGAATAAGAATAGGGTATATTTTTTACCAATTTTTTCCCCTCCTCCTAGATTAGAGTTTTTTAGTCACCAGTTAAGTTTAGCAAGTATCGAGATATTTGTAACCATCGGCGCACTTATCTCTGCACGATTTTGGGATTTTTCTTAGAAAATTATATTAGTAGGAGGAATTACTTATATTATATAACTTATATTGATGGAATCACATAGTTAAAATAATACCAGTAGTATAATCAACCACAATTTCAATACTAATTAAACTACATAATGACATCATAAAATTATATTTTTTTTAGTTTATTATTCCAATGGTCCAATAGAATAATCTTAATATGCTTTTATATTTAGCTTAATGTAATTTGCATATTTTAATGCACCGACAATATTTTGTAAAAGTAGTTATATAACGCATATGATTATATAATATCATTATATAATTTAAAAATAACCTTGGAGTCATAAAAATTAAATATAAATCTGTGTTATATAATGAGATAAAAAAAAGTGAAAGTTATTGCCGATGGAAATAAATATGTATTGTAGGGTAAAAAAAATGCAATCACGTGGTTTAAATAATACCAGTATATAAACTTAATATTTGATTTTATTTCATTAGTGAATTAGAAATACTACTGCGTAGCAATAACATACAATTATGAATTTCCATAAATTACTTTTAATGCTAGTCCTGATAACACTTATAGAAGCTAGTTAGTATAATATCATATTTATATTAAAGAATAGATAATATATATATATATATATATATATATATATATATATTATAAATATGAATTGAATTAATGTTAATTAAACAACATTAATCTAATATATTATTTATATATAATCTATTGAGCCGGGTTACAATAATTGATCTGATCTCGCAGCATATAATGCAACAATGAACTCAATACATATGTATTGCATACATACATACATACATACATATATATCAATACATACGTATATATATTTACCTATTACATGTTTAGCGTGGTAACCGTATCTACCTACCGCAGTATCACTTCAATTGGATAATAGATCGAGGTCGAGGTCGAGGTCGAGGTCTAGGTCGAGGTCGAGGATAAATAGGAAGTCTCTATCGAGTGCCCGTAGGAATACCTGTCAAACGGTGGACTGCGTATTAACGCCTTGGACGCCCTGGACAAGTTGTTCCGAGGAGTGCGGCGACGAGGGAACTCAGATGCGCACCAGGTTCATAGGTTAGTGGGCGTGTTTAGCATATCTAGTTAGTGGTCGTGTTTCGGCGTTACGCATCAGCGAACACACAATTCAAACGTTCACAGCGAGAAAGGCATCCTGCGGAGGTAGGAAATGCAGTTCCGAAATATATGAAAGCAGGGAGTGCAACAGGGAGTGTTCTAATGGTGGTACCCCTAGGTCTAACGGTTGCGAGTGTCCACCGGAGTTCAAGGGCAAATGCTGCACTGGTTTGTAAATAATTTCTATTAGTTAAATTTAGTTCCATTAAAATATTATTATTAAAATTATCTGCAATTTATAACATGTTATGATAAGCGACTCGTACGTAAACTATGTCATGTAATACTTACATACAATATATTACAGATTTTAATGAATGTAGACCTAATCCATGTGAAAATGGCGGAACTTGTGTAACTTATAAAGATTCATTTACCTGCAAATGTCCTCCAAAATACAAGGGAATCATCTGCCAAATAGGTTTCTTTAATATCAAATGTAAACTATTTACAATTTATGATTTTATCACTAAATATTATAATATATGAAAATCTACAGATGTATACCATTCTCTATATAATAGCAGTTGATTTATTTCTGGTTATTATTATGTCATTTAAATTAATATCCCCAATATTCAGAATTAACAATATATTATATATACTCCGTTAAATCAATGTAGAATAACTATATTTAAATAATGATTCACAATGGCTAATAAAATATTATTTTCAGATATCACTTGAATAAAAGAATCAATTTTAAAAAGCAGAATCACTCAAATTGTAATTACAATTGATTGAAAATTTCTTCTTTTTAATGTTCTATTTAATTAAATATATATCCATAATTAACATTGTATGTTACATTGAAAATAGTAATGCTATTAATTTAGTATTTACTGTAAATTAGTTAATAATAATATAAATTAAAAATAATTGTTAATAGGTGCGATGATTAGAAATAATATCTAAAAATTTATTATAATACAATTTGCCATATATACTTACTATAAATAATTTAGCTCCAATAAAAGACAAATCGTAAACAAATTTACAAGTTATCTGACAAAATACATTTGAGTCATGAATAAAATATATAAAAATATTGATAAAAATATTTGGTCGTTTAATAAAAATATTGCATTTTGAGATATATTTGTATAGAGTAGGTATAGAGCACTACAGATAATAGCTAAACATAATTCAAGTAATCTATAGAGTAAGATTACAGATGAGTATTGCGAGATATAAAAATCCAATTATCATCTATGTCTCTTAGATTGAAATTAAATATTAAGCATTGAGTCAGCATTTAATTACTAAAAGTAAAACTGGTCGGATCAAATTGATCTCAAAGGCTTTGGAAATTGCACAATCTAATAACAACATAATAGTAATAACAATGGTAGTAAAAAAGAGAGTTAGTATACATTATGTCAGCAAGAAGAGTTTATGTCGGAAGGCAATTGCCTTCCTACATAAGAACTCACTAAAATTTACGTTCATATAGAGACTATATTGTAGAGCATATAGAAACTATGTTGTAGAGCATATAGAGACTATATTGTAGAGCATAGAGAGACTATGTTGTAGAGCATATAGAGACTATATTGTTGAGCATATAGATACTATATTGTAGAGCATATATATACTATATTGTAGTCAATATCCTGCAAATTAAAATAACATGTTATGCATATCATAACAATAACAACTCAGATCAGTAGTTGGTAAATGATCTGGCGTAGACTTCCGTATCACCGCTGTATAAGTAGTCGTCGATAACGCAAATCAGGAACACGTACTGTAGAAAGTAGTAGATCATTATACGAGTACCGGTTCTTACAACGTCCGCACTATAGAACATGTGTGCTATGTTTATCAGCTATGCAACGTTATCTTAGTTTTGTCAACTTAATATACCACAAATATTAAATTAAGTAATTGAATATTATAATTAATGGAATATTAATCGGTGAAATTAACGCAACTAATATACAAGACTGCATTTAAATGAATTAAAATATATTATTACACATTTTTTAAAGAAATACCTACGTATACGTTGCTATAGCAACGACTAATAAGTTTTGATGTTGGTGTAGCGGGTTTCCTCTGAGATTTTCATTAGTCCCTTTATGAGTACACAGAATGCAATTCACGTTGAGCATGCTAACGACTACCTGGATTGAGTTGCAAACAATACACGTATATATTCCATTCTAATGTTATGTAATTTCAGAGTATTAAATATAGGGTACAATCTTGAGAATACAAAATACAGTAATTTGCGATGATCTGCATATATATTTAATAATAACAATTTAATTCGAATAGAAAGAGCTAATCATCTTATTATTTGTTTGTTAAATAAAATTTTGTATCTAAAATGTAAGTATATATATATAATAATAAAGACTTAAGTGCATTCTATTGTGTTGATATAAATAACATATACTATAACTCCATTATAATAACTTGACAAATTACCTAAGAAAGTTATTATCTCCTACTATTAATGGTAAAAATGTTATGGAGTCGTCTGTGCTTAGATAAAGTGATTAACTTACATGCGATCATAGTTAGTATCGGTGAGACGTTTGCAGACTTTTACTACGTACTACGTCCTCGACCTCTGACACGGGGTCGGACAATCCCAGTACATTTGTGATCTACTGCGAGACCCGTTAATATATGTGATTTAATCCTAAGATTATATTAAATAACATTAAATCATTGATGCTTTAATGATCACATTTATACTTCCTTAACCAATAAAATGCAATACAACAAACAGAGTAATTATAAAAATACACCATTGAAAATGCATTGTTGATAATTGTAACGTATTAAAACATTATATAGATTAACTTAATTTGTGATGCACAATATAATTTTTGTAAGGGAATATGATTAACAAATGTATATCAAATAACGAAAATCTATACAATTATGTAAACATAATGCATTTATCTGTCAAATATTTGATAAATAAACATGCCAATCAAAGAAATATAAATATTGCATTTTTAAATTATATATTTATATAAAGATAATAAATTTAAATTTTATATATATAATTTAAATTTATATTTTAAAGTGAAAACATAATCTATTTAGAAGTTATGTACACACATTTAAATACTACTTTTTGTAGAGTTACTACCATTGAATTCTTGAATATATTCTCAGTATATTGAGATGTGTGATGTCGTTCTCGGCCGACAATGCTATAGCGATTACTCTATAGATTTTAGATTTGTAGATAATGGAAGTACTTATTACTAATAATTTTTATTTATATAAATTATCTAGTCATGGCAAGATATGTTATGCATATTATATCCTCGTTAGTGTATCATAGTAATATGGTAAATTAATCAAACCCGTTTTTACTTTCGACGTAAGTATATTTTATAAAATAAATAAAAGATAGTTCAGGACAGCCTGAGATTATAAACCGATATCAATACAATATGTGCTTTTTTGTTATATTATTAGAGAATATTTCACTTTCTAACAAATATTTGATCTCTTTTAAAGATCTCTTTTAATATGATATTTAATCTCTTTTAATATCATATTGGTAATTATAGTATTCTGATTATATTAATGTGAAAATTATATTTTTTAATATCAGGAAAAAATATATGATATCATATAATAATAGCTGCTATTATTACTAATCATTAAGTGATTAATTTGCGTTTTGATATATTCAAAACTTAACTTTATGAAAGCAATCTTATACCTGAATCGTATGTATGCAATTTATTTTCTTATATCAACTAATCTTCTTTAACAAAGTTCTTTTTTTTGGAATAATTTATGCAAATATGATTATGGAACAGTGCATTCAATCCGAAAAACACATAACCTGTATGTAAGGTTCATAATTGTAATTAGTATCATATAGCTTATAAAGATGTATGCAGTGTAATTGTATGTATACAAATTTAATAACATAGTTAAATTTAAATACTGGTCACGTGTAATATGTAGTTCATACAGACACAATAATATTTGAACATAAAAAGTTTGGTTTTTTATTTTCACTATTTTTTTTAATTTCTAAGTGTGTACAATGTAAAATGTACATTTTTAAAAAATACGAATTATTAGTTCATTATTTTAACCACAAATATTTTGAATATCCAACCAAAATATCATCCACAGTAGAATTATGAAAATTATGGGACATTGATTATAATATCATGCTCTATGAATAATTTATTTCACAATATCATATACAATAAATAATTAGTATGTTGGCATCTTATATTACTGATATGAATAATATAACTTTAGAACTAATACTATTATAAGTATTATCCACTAACTCCAGATAAAAATTGACAACACCCGACGGGTTAGAAAACTTAGTAAAAAATCATATAAAAATGTTTTATAAGAACTTATTATTTATCAATCTCAAGAAATGTATCAGATTTATCTATTATAAAATGGAAAAATATGTCAAATACATTTAAATAATAGCAATAGTATTCATTTGTCAAATTCAATCTATTTTTTTAAAATTAAAGATTGAACTTTCATTTTTATTTAGAACTACAAATATCATAGGTTATGATATTTATTTTTTTCGTTTCATAACCAATTTGTGTCTACAGTCAAATTTAAATTCACTTTTTAATCACTGTTTTAAATTAAATTTAATTCATTTCAATTTTAATTATTATTGTTTCATTATATTAATTAATATTATTATCACATTTTTTAATCATTATTACATTATATCTGCATAATATAATAAACTATTTAATTATTTTTACTTATTATTTAATTTTAAATCTTTAAAAAATCAATTACAACTGAAATATATTGAAAAATTATTTTAAAAACTTGATAAAAAAGATTGATTTTCTCATTATTCTTAAATTTGACAAACAATATACTACTACTTTTTTTATATTGACCGATTATAGTTAGAAGATAAAATATTTTATATTGCCATTATATCATTTTAAAATTCGATAAATAGTGTTGAACTTTGTTCTATAAATTTGACCAACACATATTAATAGAATACAATTTTTGTATCTTATTTTTATTTGAATTGAATATATTAATTATTCATAAACTAGTAGTATTAGAGCATAAGAGTTATTTAAAAAAACTCTATTCTTTTACATGGGAAATTTATTTGTAACGGATTTCATTGAATGAATATTACATATCTTAAAATATCTTTATATTTTAAATAAAAACCATCAACTAATTGAATGTAAACAACTGTATTATTTATAACTAGTAATTAATAATCATTATTAATTTAACTCAGAGAATGTAATACCGCCTACTACAACTATAGATGAAGAATGATATTCTTAAAGAAATGATGTTTAATGTTAATGATTATTTATTTATTTTTTATATTACAAATAAATTAAGAAACTAGAGTTTGTATAAAATTTATTTATTTCTAGTGATTCATTGACTACTAGTA